>VZTQ01014786.1:2674-74947 GCA_013400755.1 Pelecanoides urinatrix
CCAGCTCCCTCAGTACCCTCGGGTGGATCCCATCCGGCCCCATAGACTTGTGCGGGTCCAGGTGGCATAGCAGGTCGTTAACATCTTCCTCATGGATTATGAGGGCTTCATCCTGCCCGCCGACCCTGTCTTCCAGCTTTGGGGGGGAGCACCCTGGGGATAACTGCTCTGACTATTAAAGACTGAGGCAAAGAAGGTGTTGAGTACCTCAGCCTTATCCTTGTCCTTGGTGGCAATGTTCCCCCCAGCATCCAATAAAGGATGGACATTCTCCTTGGCTCTCCTCTTGTCATTAATATACTTGTAGAAGCTCTTCCTGTTGTCTCTCACAACAGTGGCCAGGTTGCGTTCTACCTGGGCTTTGGCCTTTCTAATTTTCTCTCTGCACGACCTAACGAGATCGGATAATAGTCCGAAGGTTGTACTAAGCTCTTCAGTCATCTGGTGACATCCCTAATTCTGACCCCAGGGAGGCAGTAAACTTCCCTGAAAAGAGGATCTGGTCTGTTCCACGTAAGAGGGACTCACTGATGACCACAACTCGCCCTTGTTTCTTCTTGGCACTGGTCTTAATGTAGGTCTTGTTGTGAGGGGTTGGTCAACCTGACCTTGGTGAGAGTGCTTGCTTCTGTCTCATTATGTCCTTCATCTACCATACTCAGGGCCTCGTACCTACTCTGTAAGGATATCTGAGAAGGTAAGAAGGGGTTTCTCTTACAGCTCCGTGCAGTAACCTTCTTCCACCCGCCCCCATCCCTCGTAACGCTGCCTTTCTCTTGGAATGAAACAGATCCTGGGCCTGCTTCCATAGTGGCCACGCTGAGCCGGCTTGCATGCATCAGAGATGGCAGAGCACAGCTCCATTGGTCAATCTCCTTCTCGGACTCTCGGTTGCTCCTCAGTCTGCTCACCTCCTCCTGCAGCTTGGCCAGCATTCATCTACCTGGTCACACCTCCCACAGGCTTGCTTGCTATCACCCTCCATCTCCAGGAATATTGTTTTAGCCTGTTTAGATCGCCTGCTCTGCCGGGTTCCCCTCAGTCGCTCGGGGAACACCCCCTGTTCAGTCGTAGTCTCGCCTTGTGCTCGCCTGTCCCTCGTGGCTGCTGGCTGCCCCGCTGCTGGAGCTCCTCGCACTGCTCCGCCATCCGTTGCACGCTCGGTGCAATCCAGGAGGTGGTGATGCACAGAGCACGTTGCGGCTGGATCGAGGGGACACCGGGGCTTATGGGGGGAATTGACAATACAATATGCAAAGGCAGGGGAGTGCTGAGCCCGGTGCTGATGCATATATATAATAATTGGGAAACTAAAAGATGGAAAATTAAAGGAAGGTGTTTGATCACCAGGGTGACAAGCATCTCATTTCTAAGCAATGCATATCCTAATTACCTAATATCCAAAAGGAATGAAGCGATTTCGTTTTTCTTTCAGGTCACCCTAACTGCAACATCGGCAACTGGAAATTCAGATTGTTCTCCCTGGACTTTGGTCCTACCTTATTCATCGTACTGATTTGGCAAGTGGCATGAAATGAAACAACACCATGAACACTTTTATTTCTTATAATTGTTATATTATATACACAATGATTGGATCATATCTAGTAATTACACTATTGCTTGTTCCCTTATCTTAAGGTTGGAATAGTGATCACATTGTTCAATTTATGAATAGAATTTCTCAAGCAGGCAACGAATTGGATTGTTGGTATTGCTTACACCACCCTCAATTGTTAGATGCCAAATTTTGATGGTTAGCAGAACCTGTCCCTGAAGCATCTTGTTATCAATCTAATTTGGCATACTTACTGCCCAATACACCAAATTATCAACAACAACCTTTCAAAGCACATTCATACAATGAGGCCCCATGGTGCATTACAATGCCTCAAGACACAAATTCAATTTGGGTGGGGGAAGACAAGCAATTGTAATTACACTCTGTATTACAATCACACCCAAGCATGGTTTCAACGTCAATGTGACAGAACACAAGCTTGTATTGATTCTCATCTGGAAACCTCATGCACCTGAAATAATGAATCAGCAATTACAAAGGAGTTTTTAATGGACTCTGGCATCTTACATGGAACATTAATAATACGAATTGTCAAAGATAATATAATCTCAGCGGTCCTAATTCTACATGCTGTTGCCTACAGAGTAATGGTTGGCTTAGTACTAATGATAATTGAGACATATGTGGCTGAAACAACATATCTGGTTGTATAGATTGTAACCCCTTTTGGACACACCCATTAATGTGATTAACAAAATTGAATTGTTTTTCTAATCCATGGTGTTCATTCTGCAAACAAGGCAATGACTGGGCAAAGCTGGGGGGCTGACATTTTAACACCCGGCTGGCTCTGGCTTTGCGGCACTAATGCCTCTAAGAGTCTACCACCACAGCAGACAGGCACTTGTACCATAGCAGGTCTTGCTCTTTAAGCATTTCGATCTCAAGGTTTGACATTTAACTTTCAACACAACCATTACCCTGTATATAATCAGCCCACAGGAACAGGACCGTCTAAGTTTCCCACCTGCACTGTTTCCAAACTTGGGTGTCGCTGAACTAGAACGAGCTGTTGTTAGTATTTCTGCTACACTTGAAATTACCCAAAATGCTACTATGGATGCTTTAAAGAACCTACAGACGGAGGTTAACTTGCTCTCACAATTGGCTGCTGTCACAGGTGAATTATTAAGAGAAGTCATCATTGTGGAGTTAACTAAGAGGGTTTTATTAATGATTAAATTATGATCAAATGGTAATTAATTGATGATCAAATGAAAATCAAATGGTAATCAACTGGTGATTAAACAATAATTGAATGTTAATTAAACAGTGATTTAAAAATGATCTGACAATGATTTAAATGATGATTTAAATGATAATTTAGATGGTGATTAGACGATGATTTAGACAGCGGTAAAATCCTCTACTACTTACTATACTTCTAATAATTAAGCTATAGCTGGATATATAAATGTCACTAGCATACAACATACCTTTAGGCCTAATGTAAAATGTTGCTTACCTTGTTATAGACATCAAATGCTGGGTAAGGAGCATCTCAACCTCGAGGAATAACCTTGAGAGGCGTCCCTGCCCAAGGGGAGATCACCTCTGTGCAGCCCGCTGCCGTGCCGGAGAGCTGGACGGGCTCGGGGGGCTATGGATATCTGCAGCGTAAAGTGATGGACTGGCAGCATACCCCTCCGCGGTATATGTGTAGGTGTGCAGCTGTGGCAGTTTTAGTTTTGTCTAGTCCCAGCTCGGGCTGGGGCTGTTAGTCCCAATAAGACGTGGCCTAGACTTCTTAGTCCCTGAGCAGATGTGGCTAGCACAGGTCTCAGGGTCTGGACGGCAGGGCTGACTTCAGTCAGGGCTGCTTGTCGGTGGTGCCTCAGCCAAGGTGCTACTCGCTCACTCAGAGTGGGGCCATCCATCACAGCTGGGCCTTGGATTATTTTTTGGGCTCGCAAAGGGCTATTTGTGTGTTCATGAATACTACCTGATGCTTCTATGCTAACAAAGTCAAACAAATCAAATATGAAGTGAATGTTATTCAGCAACACATCCACCAAATAGCCCAAGAGCAGCTCCTGCCCGGGGACTGGCCAGCTGGACAGTCATGGCCATCATCTTGGCTGCCAGACCCCGGAGCATGGGCACGGCGCTTCTCAGTGCCATCAGCTCTCGTCCTGGCTGAAGGATTCGAGCTTTTCTGTAGCGTATTCATATCCGAGCACTGTCTGTATCACTTTTGTCGAAACCAGTACTGTTTATTCGTGCCTCAACCAACAAACCCTCTCAGGAGCTGCAACAACATTGGGCCTGACACGGACAGGGGTCTCCTCCGCCTCACGCATTAGGAGGCAAGAGAGACGCACCAGGCGGGGTGTAGTCTCACTCCTAGTGACCCATCAGTGGTTGTAGGCCATGGGGTGGAGTGATGGGAGCAGCTATAAAGGCGACCTGGTTATAAGGGGGAAAATATCGAACAGAAAAAGATCTCTGCTCAAATACTCAAAGACAGAGAAAATGCCTGCCAGCCTGGGAACCAGAAGCATCCTTGAAGAGTGCAGCTGGCATCTTTGAAGTGCAGTTGGGTACCGAGAAATCAGAGACAACCCGAGATACTATTGATGCAAAGTGCAAAACCAAGGAACTGTAACAGCAATGTATCGTCTGGAATGGTGAAAAAAAAAAAGCCTGGAAAAGGGGGAAAACATCCTGAGAAAGGTAGAATTGGTAATTGCCATTGGCTTGTTTTAACTGACAGAACAGAAAACCAGTCTGGAAATACAAAAATTGGTCTGAGAGAATAAAAAACATCATCATTTATTGACTGTGCCATGTGAAAAATAGAAATTTGCAGCATCTATTGGTTGCTCTGAGTGGTGCTGTCCTTCAACCTCTTATGTCTCTGTGATATAAAACAGACTTACTTTTTACCCAAATGGAGCCTCTTTCTCTGAGAAGTGCCCGTGCACGAACCCCTGTTCCCCATGACATTTCCTCAGCAGAGCAGACCCTCTCCAGGGACGCCAGGCTGACTCCGGGCTCCGTGATGCGGATCATTGACCAAGTGAGACTTTGTCCAATTGGCCTCACTTCTGGGATGGGTTTGATGAGCATTTGGTACTGGCAACATTTTACATATATATATATATAGGCACACATATAAGTAATTACTGATAAGTATATTTGCTGCTTTACTAGTGGTAATTCTGTAGTAACTTGTAATATTGAAATACAGACTTGCTACTAATATTGATTGTGCTGCTGTTGAAATATATATTTGCTTTCTAGTAGTATTTTGTAGTATAGATGTACTAATCATAAGTGTACTTGCCTTGATAGTGCCGACCTGTAATAAAATGTAATAAAGTAATTTATGAAATTAATCCTCCCTGTCCTGTGCATGACAGAGTCCTGCGAACCCACAGTTTTAACCTTTGCCCACCCGCAGGCTGGGTAACCCTTCTGGGTCGTGACAGTCGAATGGAGGAATTTCTGTTGGGCTGCATCCAGTGGATACCAGCACTAACTAGTGGGCATGGAGGAAGGGATAGGATGAAATCAAACCCTGTGTCTCGTATTGTATTGTTTTGGCATTTTGCAGGCTGGCAGTGAAGAGGAGGTAGAGGAACAACAGTCAATTCCAGATACAGAGATGATGCTGGAATACAAGGGTCAGGAGATGCTGCTGGGCTGCAGATGTAGTCAGTTATCTCACCGTGGTATTTCTTTCCAGGAATCTTAGTGACCCTCTCCTCAATACACTAGCTCCTTCGCTTTCCATGCGGCTGGAGAAATGCAAGGTTAAACAGGTTGAAGAGTGCGAGGCATTCATCTTCCAGAGCTTGGGCTTAGCCTTCTGCTGTTGAGCACCTTCTCACTCCACTGTACCGGGCAAAGAGGATGCAAAGCGGGCATGCCTCACTGCAGCTTGTGTTACAGCAAAGGGTTAAGGTCCATCTCCACAATTAACAAAGCAAATAATATTGCCATTGGCCTTGACTTTTCCCAAGGCGTGATGTGATGCTCTCTTCCCCAGAAACACCAGCAGCACAGGGAAAAACGTGCTGGTGAGCCCCAGCCCCTGTGGCCGCGCAGCAGCAGCCTCCAGCTGTGGATGGGGAAACAGGAGGAGCTGGTGTTGCAATGGCATCCGGATTCCGGCTTGGCCAGACAAGCGCTGACATTTTCCATCACATGTGACCCGTTGATGCCTTCTGCTGAAGTTTTCATTCAGGAATGCTAGCTGTGGTCAGGCTGCCTGTATTTACAGACACAAATAAACTGCTGCTGACTGAAATACACCATTCCCATGACTGTGCTTGGCACTAACCTTGCAAGGGTGAAGGCAGATCTGCTTACACAGTAAAGCAAAGCCTTGTTGCTCTTAGCATCACTTCCTTCTCTTTTTTTTTAAAGATGCAACCTTGTACAGAAGGTAAATTTGGAGGACAGAGCCTATAAAAATCAGAAACAAGAAATGCTTTCCTTCATTTATTTATATAAAGTTTCTGTGCTACCTTCTGATAGTAGAAGTGACACGAAGAAAGCCTGACCTAGAGGCTGAAGCCTTCCTGCACCCAGGCACGGCAGCTGCTGTCCCCATGGGACGGGCACCCGTGGGCGCCCACCTGGCGCAGCGCCGTGGGCAGCAGGATGCTCTTTGCTGACAGCAGCCAGCCCTGTTTCCTCCTTTTTGCTACGCCTTCTTGGGTGCCTGGCCCGTGGCACCCTTCCCTCACCTACTCACTCCCCACATTACTCCCTGGCTACTCTGCAGGCCAGTTTGCCATACAGCGGAGTCTGCCCTTGCAGGGGAAGGAGGGCACTTGCAGTCCTGTCCCCCAGGCCCCTTCTCTCCTCCTCTCCCTACCCAAAACACCCCTTAGCAATGAGTCAAACTTCAGCTCTCTACGGCTGCCTTGATTGTCCCATCCCTCAGAACTAACCCAACGTGCTGGGAAATGCCAAGGCGTAAAGGTAATCTGCAAGGGAAAGGGGGGGCAGGGGCCCACTGCCTGCGCCTTTCCTTTCCGAGTGCAAAGGAAGAAAGCAAAGCGGTTGGTTTTGATTTTAAACTGCTTGGTCTCTTGCAAATTAGCTGCAGCAGACCTGTATTCACAATGTTTGCTGCTTTGGGTGGCAAAGCAGATTTAAAATGTTCCTGCCCTTCCTTTCCCTCCACTTTCCTTTCTGCTCCCCCTTTCCGTGCCTGGGGCAGTACGGCTTGCGTGAGGCAGTCACAGGAACTAAGCTAAAACTTGCTCTGTCTACTAGTGATGATTATTTTTTGACTGTTTTCTGTTTTTCTTTTGTGATAGTGACGAAATCTATTTTGCCAGCGCGGCACTAGGCACTGGGATGGTCACGAAAACTGAATTTGCCCCATGGATGCTCCTTCCCAGGTGGCAGCGTTAGTCCCAGGTGTTCAATACGCAACATCTCAGCCTGCAAACTTTAGCCTGAGCTTCAATATTGTGTAGGAAATGTGGAGCTCTGCAGAGCTGCCCCTCTGCAGCGCTCAGGCCTGTCCTATCGCTCGTGGCCCTGCGGGGAGGCAGCAGCACAGCCCCCAGCCCATGCACGGGTGGGTTACACGAAGGCAGCACCAGCAGTTTAACCAGAGCCTGCCCTTGCACTTGTTTTCGGGATGTATGCACCCTCCTCCCCTACTAGGGCAGATTTAGTGGAATCAAGTGCGAAGACAGGGCACAGATTTCATTTATTTGTGATTTTGGTGTTTTTATGCCACCTGATCAGCATCGATGCTGCCAGTGTGCCACTTGCTGCACTCCTAAAAATCCCTGTTCCGAGCTATTTTTGGTGTGGTCTGCTGCATTTCTTTAGTACTGCTGGTAGGAGGAGGGGGAAGAGCTGTTTATACTGAGCAAATAAGAGCTTCTGTTTATAGAGGCAAAAACAAATAAAAAAAACCCAAATCCGGAAGGATGGGCCCATGGCCCTTTTCCAATGAGAAGAGCAAGTCAAAACAATGCACACCATTTGTTTTTGCTTTTCCCTGGCAAGCTTCCTTCAGCTGACTATTGCATGATCTGTTCAGGGCAAAGAGACAAGAAAAAAAGAAAAAAAGAAAAAAAGAAAAAAAGAAAAAAAGAAAAAAAGAAAAAAAGAAAAAAAGAAAAAAAAAAGACAGGCAGTAGCAATTGCTCCAGTTTCTCTCTCCTGCTGGCGGCTGCAGCCCCACTGCAGTCTGTGTGGGTTTAAAGCTGCAGCTGTCAGCCAGGATAACCCAAACCCCAGCTCCAGAGGAAAACAGATGAGGCTGGGGGAAGAATTTGGGGGGGGAAAAACCCCAAAACAAAAGCAAAATGTATGTTGTGAAGCACAAACACTGGGTTTTATCCAGCTCCCTTTCCAGCCAAAAGCTCAGGGCTCCCCTGCTTTTCCAGCTGTGCTCCGCTGGACCCCACAGCTCTAGTCCTCTGGTAAAAGTCAGAAGTCTGGATGAGCTGCCGTGTGCTCCCAGCTGCCCTCCTTCAGGCACCCAGGCTGGACACTGACTTGCACACCCCACGGAATGGGTGTTCAATTTAGTTTCCTCAGCCTAAACTCCCATTTCCCTAAGGCTCCCACCAGTTTCCCATCTGTTTAACATGGCTGGCACGGAGTGGGAGCTCCTTGTGGCACTCCCCGCCCTGGGTCAACACCAGGGTATTAAATCAACATACCTTCTGCGGCAGTCGCTGCGGCTCCAGCTCCTATTTTTATAGCCACGCTTTGATCGATACAAATTTATTAATAAATCAATCAGGCAGCAACACTGTTGCTTGCAGGAGCAAGCCCCAGTTTTGGTGGGGGGCTCAGCAAGGAAACAATGAACTCTACTCACAGCATCATATATGCACAATAGTTTTATTTTGTTTTTTATATAAAAAAAATTCCTAAAGACTGCAGAACTCTTGTATCCTAATTTCTTACACAAATGCTTCCAACACCCTCTTCTTTTTAAGCTAATTCCCCCCTAACAACTTGCAATGGCATGGGTTCCCCTGATTTTTGACCTAGTCACCCTTTCTAGTGGGATATGTCTAAAGCTGCAATATGGCACTTGGTTGACTTAGTTGGCAGGTTTAATAAATCCAGAAAGCTGGGGTATGGCGTCGCACACGGCTTGGAGTCCATCAGCACAGGCGGGGAGCCTGCCTTCGCGTCCGTGTCTCCAGGATGAACCAGACTTTTCTCCTTACTGTGCAAATAACAGGCTTTGGTCATCGACCAGTCCTGTTGTAAGGGATTCTTGCCCCTGAAGAGGATCCCATCTTCAAGTGGGGAAGCAGCACACACAGTCAAGCAATTGTCCACAGCGGTCCCAGGCACTGAGACCCCATCAGTCAATTGTACCGTTGTAAGACTTGTTGAGCTTGTTGAATGTGAACTCTACATTATGCGTGGAAATAGGCTTTCGGTAGAGAGGATTGGATGCCTTTGGAGAAATGAGCAGACAAAAAGAGCAAAGGTGAGGAACAAAGTTCGTGTCATGGTGAAAATGTGTATAATCCCCCCTTCCTGTGCCAATTAGTTTGGAGATACCGCTGCATTTGGCTTTGACCAAAATATGCATTCAGATCCAAAAACAGTGTTTGTCCATAGTTTGTCCATCAGACCCACCATCCGTCCTGTCTGCAGGCACGGGTGATGCCCTCAAGTGCTGGGCAACCCAACCTAAAGCCTCCCAGAAGGGCTCCCTCGTAGACCTGACCAACCTGGCTGCTGCCACAGTTGGAACGTAGTCCCCACTCCCCTACCTCCCTCAGGCCTCCAGCCCTGCTGGGAAATACGTGATGAAACCAAAGGCTGGGTATAATTTTGCAGAGTATTTGTAACTTGCCACAGGGAAGGGCAGTGTGACGTGCCGGACCCTGAAGCCCTGCTGCGTGGCACCGCGGGGCACAGGCACCCGCATCCCTCGCGCCTGCCACCCTTCTCCATCACTGCAGAGCTGTTTGCTGCTGGAGCATCCCGACAGCCCCCCCCATATGCCAGCAGCACCCCCGCCCCGGGCTCACCATTTCATATCTGGCCCGGGAGCGTTCACTCTGGAATCGGTCAAACTCCCGTCTGTCGTGAATGGTGACGAGCAGCTTCCAGAGCCCCAGCAGGATGATGCCGATCAGCACCACGCTGCCAATCACCGCCAGCACGATCGTCACGGCGCTGGGGGCTGAGCTGCACGCTGGTAACAAGGGGGAGAAGGTAATTAGCTCTGGTGTGAGTGTATCCCGGATCAGGATACCGGGACGTAACGACCTGGACCGCAGCCACTGAGCAAGTGACCTCAGGGCATTGCTAGCAGCAGTGACTAAATTAAAAAAAGCAACAATCCTCTCTGACACCAGAAGGATTTTTTTTTTTTTTAATTAAATAAATTCCTGGCTAGAGGCAGGTCAAAGGCACAGCTCTCACGGACGTCACTGGAGCCAGGATGTCACATAGCGCTTTGGGGGAAGAGCAGTGCTGCAGTGCCACCATCCAACACTGATGCCTGGTTTTAATGCCAGGTGACCCACGTGGGACACAGAGGGTTAAGGCACCTCTGGCAAGAGCCAGCTAAGCTTCTGGCCCACATGGAGACAGGTGATCATGAGGCACTCTAAATAAATACATTAACTGTCAGCTAATCAACTGGTCTTTCAATTAAGTGCAAGCCGCAGCACAAATAAAACGTGCGGTATCTCAGTCTTTCCCATACTGGCCTGTGCCTCGGAGGACCAGAGCAGATTGCAAGAAGCTACTGCTGGGTGCTCACCAGCTTGTCCTGCAACACCACGTGGGGTTTTCTTTGAGAAACTGCATTGCACGTGATTAAAATAACACTGGGAAGCACAGCTGTCTGCAGCAGCCTGGGGAGGGGAGCAGGAACACGCAGCCCTTATGCTGCCTGGACCAGAGCTAGCTCTTTGGAGATGCAGAAATCCATAGATGGCGTGGGGTTTTCCTAACACCCCGACTTAACCAGCAGCAGCACCAGGTGTCCCTTTCTGATTTTTTTTGCTCACAGTGGCTGTATCACCAAATCAGTACATGGCATGCATTTTGGAACGTAAATAGACTGGGTTTAATTTCAGCATCCTGAGCTGGCAGGAAGCCCTTCAGCCGCTTGCTAGCAATGCTGGTGGCTCAGGTGCATGTTTCACTCTCATTCAGAGTCCTTTTTTACTGAGTTGGGAGCATCTGGAGCTGGGTTTCAGCACTGTAAAACACCTCATTTTTTTAAATCACCCTGGTTCATCTGCTTGCACATGCCTTCGTGCAGCCAGTGAAACCAGCCTTTCTGCCCCCCAATAGCCCGTCACCTCTCGCGAGGCAGCCTGTGCTATTAAAAGGAAACCCAAGGGAGGGCCAACCTGGCTCTTTGAGGACGGTGAGGTTGGATTTCCCACTGGGAAGCTCCAAGTAGGTGAATTTCATGACGCAGTTGTTCACCGGGTAGGCACAGAGGATCGCGTTCGGGTCATCTGTTTCTGGAATGAGATGCAGAGTTTTATTTTGGTTTTTATATTAAAAAAAAAATTCCTAAAGACTGCAGAACTCTTGTATCCTAATTTCTTACACAAATGCTTCCAACACCCTCTTCTTAGTAAGCTACTTCCCCCCTAACAACTTCCGATGGTGTGGGTTCCCCTGATTTTGACCCAGTCCCCCTTTCTAGTGGGATATGTCTAAAGCTGCAATATGGCACTTGGTTGACTTAGTTGGCAGGTTTAATATTAGGAATTAGCACAGTTCTCCTCTGCAAGCTGAGCAGGGCTTCCCACGGGTGCCACGGAGCAGAGGAACAGGGACTGAGCCTGGAAAGCAGCACAGTTTGATCATGATTTGTGCAAACTGTAACTGAGCAGCATCCAGACTTACTGCTTGAGAAAATGTGGCACTCAGCAAACGCTGCATGGCAACCAGACACAACCTCACACACACACACACACACACACGCAATAAATGCCATTTTCTTCTTAATTTGCTAAATTTCTTGAAGAGTGGAAGCTGAAGAGAAAGTGAGGGGCACAGACTGAGCCTGTGAGGACACGGACAGGGCCAGCAGCAGCAGCAGCCCACGGTTGGCTCGTGCTCCAGCTGTGCTGAATGGCTCCAGCTCTGGAAACTGTTGAGAAGTTTGTTAAAGAGTGAAATAGAAGAGGAAAATGGGGAGGGCAGGAGGGAAGGAGGGGGAAGGGAGGAGCTGGTTGGAGGGGAGGATGCGGAGATGGGGGAGTTGCAAGAAATGAGACTACTCGATTCCCATGGCCATACGGGCGCTGTTTCTTCACCTGTTTAACATACCATAGCACCAGGCAGAGCCTGTCACTGCTCTGGACACTCTAAGATGCTTCCTGAGGAAGGCTGCTTCACAAAAGCCATTACAAAGTTTCAGCAAAGCCATCATGGGAGGTTTGCAGTTCTAGCTTCAGGGGCGATTTCAGCAGAGCCACCGTTCTGCATGGCCACAGCTCGTGGGGTGTCCCCGCTGCAGGGACAGTGCCTGGAAGCAGATGGGGCAACATCTCCGGCCATGCCAGGTAGCTCTGCAGGAGCACATCTCCGTAGGCCTGCATGGCCTGAGAGTTTCAAGGGAGAGGAAGGGATCTGGGCACCCGGTGCTATTGACTGGCAAAGATGTGACCTTGGCTTAGGCACCTGGAAAATGCTTCCCATGGCTCTCCTCCTCACTTGTATCCGTGCCTGTCTGTCACGCTGAAAAATGATCGTGTTAATGACCACTGCGGTTCCAGCACCTTATCTCTCTCCTGTCTGTTTGTCTTTCCTTTCAATGCCTTTGACCTGCTTTCAGTCGAAAGATTAATACCCTCCATTTCAACAGCTCTGAGCCCAGATGCAACTGCCCCTGTGGTGAGTCCTGACAAAGTTCCTGGTGTGGACAAACCTCAGCTGTTCCTACCTCAGGACAGGAAAACCTGCTCTACCTACACAGTGGTATCAAAGGCAGGGCTGGAGAAGTGCTGATTTTTACAAAGCAAAGTACTAATTAGATTAATATAGATAAAACTTCCTTGACTAATGTTTCTTGACTTCTGAGTTGAGCAGCAAATCTTAGCTGAACAGCAAATCTTAGTTCCTCCAAGGCCCAGCTGCTTTCAATCCCATCCTTGCACCATTATTCTACTAAAAGATACAGTGATTAAAGTCTCAACAGTAATGATCTCTTCATTGGTTGGTCTTCACTAGGTTTCAGAGATCACACGTCCACAGAGAGAGGTGTGATGGGCCCATTGAGCTTTCAGGTCCTCTGATGTGCGCTGTTGGCAGGTTCAGCTTAGCGCTGGACTTGTCATGCTCCTCTCATGTTGAAAGCTCCTCTCTGGAACCATCAGAAATGGAAATGTAATATAGCAGAAGCGAAGGAGATCCTGCAGAGTCCAATGCAAGTCACATAAGCCTCCCAAAAGGCATAATTCTGGCTCATGAGTCCAATGATAGATGCCTCTGCTCTACACAGCTTTGAAGCATTGGCTGCTTCATACCCAGAGCCAAAAGGCACTTGGGATCTTCCAGGGTGTATTCATTGCAACTCGATATTTAAAAAGGTCCCATCCTCCACTGCCAGGACAATGCAGACCTATGTCTTCTGTGACAAATATCAGCGTTCGGCCTCTCAGCAGGGACTTTTAACATGTGCTACATAACACAAAAGCACTTGAAGACCAGGATTTGGCTGAGTCTGCCTGTGAAGAAGTCCGTAGTTCCCAAACACTTTCTCTAGGAATATTTTGCATTACTTCTTTCTCTAGCAACCCAGATCTCCAAGCTGCAGAGTGCCCTGAGCTCACAATAGCTCAGCACTACCTGCAGTAGTTCAACAGAATAATAAGCATAACTCCCCAAAATCTCTCAAAACAAAAATTTGGCTGTGTTTTTCTCTGAAAGCCGTTCAGGGGGTTGGAAAACCACAGCCCAGCCTCACCTCCCAGGATACAGTCAGCAAAAAGCTGGCTTTGGCATGGTGCAACACCCAGGCAGGAGAGTTGAGCTTTAATCCCCAGTATTTGCTGGCTCCTAAGAAACGCAGGCCAGCTAGGCATCAGAAAAGAGCTTCGTGTGGTTTGGAAGTGCCTTGTAACCTCTCGCAGTGTGCTGCTGTGGGTGTACTCCCCTGTAAATTGCAGGGAGGAGGGAGAGAATGAGAGCAAGTCTCCCAAAGGGAAAGGTAGGAAACCCCACTGGTCGTAATTTAAAAGCTAGACACTGGATGTGAGAGGAATCAATAGGAAAAACATCGCCTGCAGGCAGCTTGGGAGGAAGGGAGAGAAAGGGTGAGCAAGGTAGAGCACTCCTACCTCTATAAACTATGGGAAGAAGAGGAAATGTCAGATGTGGACAGTAATTTATCCCTGCTTGACCTCCCTCCCTCCCTTCAAGGGGTATTGCCAAGGCCAGAGTCAGCATTGCGATTAAAATTGTCACAAGTTTGAATCCCCTCTACTCCAGCAGCCAAGGACTCCCAGAATGGAGCTTGAAAAGAAGGGGGAGAAAGTCATCTGCTGAGGGATGCATGTGTGGGGTGACCTCTAGAAGAGGACACAAAGGGAAGGAGAGGAACTTGCCAAGGGGACTTTTAGCGTCAGTTCCACCAAAGCAGAACTCATCGTCTCCAAAACAGCTTTGCTTTCTGTTACAAGCTTACTTCTTCCAAGATGAATTCTCAGAAGATTAGAAAATGCCTTTTTTGGGTGATATTTCATCCTTTTGCACTCTCTCATGGCTCATCTAATCTTCTGTCTCATCTGATCTCATCCCACTCTCTTTGCTCCTTGCACTGATGGTAGTGGTTAGATGTGGTAAGATGTTATTTAAAATCAAAGGGGTTTTTTACTTCAATATAGATTACAGCCCGGAGGGAGGGTCACACATACTACATATACACATATACACGCTACATACACACATACATTTCTAAATACCAAGTGTTCCCTGAGGCTTTCTTTACAGATATGTCTTGGTCTGGTTAAGAGGAGTTCAACGCCACAGTCGCTGGCTCTGTGGTGGTGCATTTCCCCCACTCCCCCAGGCCGCTCTACGATCTCAGGAATGCCTGTTAGCCTTGGCTTTTGCGTAATGAGTTGGGCGGTGAAGCATCCCTTGACCGTACCAGGAACTCCTGTTGCCTGGCCAAGGTGAGGAACGACAGCAGGAATAATTAGTCATCTCCCGACAGCCTTGGACCATTCCTTACCTGGATCATAACTCGAGTGGAACGGTACCTTGCTACTGGAATTTTGAGCATTTCAGTAATTACCGACCAAGATTGTGGCCAGGATGGAAATTTACTGATGACTAAAGCCAATCACCTTGCGGTCCTAAGTGAGGCCCTTTGAGCTCTCCTGGACTGCAGCGGGCTGCGACCAGCATCTCCCTCTGAGTGGGAAGCCTCTCAGAGCTCGCAAACTCTCAAGTTTGCCAAGTTCAGAGGACTGTCGCCGAAAGATGATGATGGGACCTAGGCCAAAACCCTTCACTCCTTGAGGCTCAACCCTCGCCCGTTGAGAAATGCCAAGACTTTTGAAGTGAATATTTCACTGAACTCGAGGGGAATTTTTAACAGGTGTGCCTTTGTACTTTTACATATTTTTGTGTCTCTGTGTGTGCGTGTGCGAATTGATTTAGGTACCCGATAGCAAGTATAGTATAAATATTGGCATCTCGAATCTGTAATTAAGTCACTGTTGTGATTGTAGTAAATTCTATTGACCCACTTTGTAATGTTAAATTAGTCAATGATTAAGTGCTGCTAAAATTTTATGATCCACCTTAAACTGTGAATGAACCTTAGACTGCTACTAGACACATATAATCCCTTAAACATAAACCATTGACCAAGTCTGGGACTAGGAGTGGATCCAGTCGCACATAAGCTCCATTAGGAGTTTAGAAAGCAAGGCGGTCTTCTCTGAACCTCGTGACTCAGCAGGAGGGTCTCCCTTACCCTTTTGTGTCTTCAGTCTCTGTATAAATCATTCTAGCTCGATTCTAACTTGATTTTCCTTTGTATGCTTCATCCATGTAGTAAGTGATAGAGTGAACCTTGCCATCGAACTTTGTTAAGTCGCACTTTTACAAAATCATATTAAAACCACTTTTGCTAATACCTTTGACAGTGATTCTTTAAGTGATCTAAATCATTCATCTGTGACAGGCTACCACCGTCTGCAGTCCTGCTGCTGCCTACTTACCGAGAACATCCACAGTGGTGATGATCTCGTCCTTGCAGTGCTTTTGGCAGGTTTGGTTATCAGCCAGTCTTCCTGAGTTAAACAGCTTGCATTCAATGCAGTCCCTGCAGAAAGACACACGGAGGGGAAGATTAAGCACCCGTCAGAAAACGAATGAACATAGAGATTCACCCCTCGGAAAGGGACTCCCTGGGTGTTGGTCTGCAGGTTGCACATCTGCACCACAAGGAAAGAGCAACTTCAGGGCCAAGCATCTCCCTCTCAAGGATCGATTTATTCTAGGGGTGGATTCAATGAAGACGCAAAACAGCTGGTAGGTTTGGGGTCTGTTTGCGCGTTGGATGTCAGGAACTGCACGTCAGCTACTGCAAAATCCATCCTGCCTGAGATGAAGGCAGACAGCATTGCAGCTCTGCACCAGTCTGAGGCTGATGCCCAGGACACCTCCGTCGCTGTGAGGCAGGCAGTCATCGCCGTCCTCCCCTCCTCTGCAGCTTGCAGCTCGCTAGGCCCCATGTTTGCAGCTCAGGGTGCAGCAAAACTGGGGTTGTCATCCTTTCCTGCAGAGCAGGACAGCACTGGAAATGAACGAGGACCTGAACCTCCATGAGGACTTGGGCAGCAACACTTGTTGCTTCTCTGCCTGGGATACCCTCAGGTTGCTTAGCATGGGCTCTGAGCAGCAGCAGGCTTGCCTACGGCTAATCAACCCTGTTTAACAAAGCGGGAGTAATTCCTTAGCTGCAAAGTCTCCCAGGAACCAAAGAGCTGCCCATCCTACCAGTGAGAAGTCCCATGAGTACCTTTTCATGCTACAGACGCCTGGGCAGGTGGGACACTTCTCACACATCTCTCCAAAAGCCCCCGGCTCGGTGCACTGACACTTCCCACAGACGCAGGTGCCCCTGCCGCTGCACATCTGCCCGTCGCTGGAAACACAGCTGTCCGTCTCGGTGGAGCAGTTGCAGTTGTCCCCGATGTAACCGGCGTGGCACTTGCACTCCCCGCAGTGACACTCTCCGTGGCCTGAAGGCGAGAGTGGGGAGGAGGCGTCAGCAGCATCCCGGGCCAGCTGCCCCTGCGCAGGAGGGCTCAGCAGCCCAGCAGGAAAAGCTGCCAGAGAGAGACCTTATTTGGCAGAGCATCAAATAGATAGTGATGGGAAACACCTAGATATCAAATTATTATCTACATTTAGCAGCACAAAATACCTACTCGCAGCTCCTGCAGCTTCCCTCTGTAGTCACTCAAGACAAATGGGCACCTCCCTTCCTAGGTGGGACCAGGTGGCCAGGACAGGGCCCTTGGGAGGTACCAGCAGTGATGCTGACCATGGGAAGAACAGGGCAGCTCCCTTTCAGCAGACACAGCCTGCAGCTGGGGAGGTGACTTCCACCCCAAGTCCCCCGGGGACCCCCGCTCAGCGTAGCACTGTCATCCTTCTGCAGGTGGAGGGCAGCAAAATGAGCAGGTCCACGCGGGTCTATTGCAGAGCCCAGACATGATTAGCTGGCAGAGACTGCATGCTCCCGTCAGGTGTCCAACTTGCTACTCTCTTATTTTCCTCTCTCCGGTTGAGGGTTCCCAAGTACCCCTCTCTTTTCAGGGTGCCCTTTCGCACCCTCCTGGTTCACCCCCATTCAGTGCTTAACACCATCAAACGTTGACACCTGAGAGCACGTTTCAGCAGCGTGTTGTCATGAGCCTTTCTTACCCGCAGAATCAATATCCCCCACCTCTGCCTCCTGGTGCCCAGCCCCGTGTAACTGGGCTTTGCAGAGCTCTACACCTCCCACCTCCACAGAAGGCGAGCAGCATCTCTGTCACTCAGTCCCCAACACTTCCTAAGCATCACTCGGCTTCACTCGTGTGCCCACCTGAAGGCTCCAGCTAAGCTAGGAGGGTTATGTGCAGTTTAGTACCATGATTTCCACTGCTACTGGAGTACCAAAAATATCCAGGCTGACGAAGAGTCTCTGGCAGCAGCTTTCGAAATACTGCTTCTCAGACCAGATGTCTCTGTCTCAGAGGCACGGCACGGGGCAGACAAACACTTCAGGGCACCAGAGGATGTGGCAGAGTGGATGCGATCTGGCTGAGCCAGACAGGAGCCAGCACAGTCAGACTGCAGCCAGTTTTCTGCTCGTCTTGCAACGGCATTGAATTTTGCTAGCAGAGTCGTTGTGCCAGTAAATGGGGGGCCTATGCCACGCTTCCAGCCTAGCCTTCTCCAGGCCACACCACTGAGCAAGAAGTTTTCTCCTCCTCCACGCTTCCCCGCCCACTGTGGACCCTGAACTCTGGAGATCAGTATTACTGTTGGGCCCTCAAAATGGTGTAAAAGAGAGGGCTCCTGCAAGAGCTTCCATATTTACTGGGCTGGCTGGTGTTTTGTACGAATTAATTTCTTCTTTCTCTGTCTACATTGACAGAAATGAAGATGGGAATGGAGCAGTGCTTCCTTGCTGGTTTTGAACCCACGGTTTAGCAGCAAAAAGCCTAGCAGGTCGACCACTTCATAAGGTCTTTCCTATCCTGCTTTCCTAACAGCTTTACTTAAGAAGTACTCCCAAAAACCTTAAAACTCCTTAAAAAAAAAAATTAAATCAACAAGCACCATCTCCTGTGTCCAAGCAAGACTTCTATGTCTCAGCCAGTACCATGAAGGTTGCTGGGACCAGCTGAACCTCCCCCAGGGAGTAGCTCGGGGCAGCTCACAGCAGAGATGGATAAAGAAACTGATCCAGTAAGGGTTTTCCGCTACCAAAGCATTCCCTTGCAACTATGGTGTTTAGCAACGGGCTGAGAAAGTCAACAGGCTTAAAGGCTTTCAGTGCCGGTAAGTGGAGTGGCTGGCTGCCGAGCATCTGGTTTCAGAAAGGCATCCATCAGCTCACTGGAAATACTGCTCGAATTCCTCCTTGGTCGGTCCCTAGGAGAATGGATGCCTTTGAAGGCATAGTTTATAGAGCTGAAGGGTTTGTATACGAGGCTCATCAGCAATCTAATTACAGCTCAGCTTTCCCACTGGAAACAGCCTCAAGCGCCTCAGACAAGATAAATTATATACACGCTCCTTTCATCAGCACAAAACCGCTGATCTCCCTGCCTCTCCCATTGCTCCAAGTTTACCAGAGAGGCTGTGAATTGTCAGGCTATACCACTTGCCAAAAGTCATGGGAACACCTTCTGTTTTACAAGGCATCTCATATGTCCCAGCACATCACAAGTTGCCCTCCTACAGCCTCCTTTGCACTCCCCCGTTTGCTTTGGATCCAGCCTGCAAACGCAAACATTTCTAGACAGAGGAGGTTATGTTTACAAGATCTCTAGAGGTGACCTCCTTCCCTGCCTACATCTGATGGAGATTAAGAATCCCTCGTTCTGTTTGCCTTCACGACGACAGCCTTGCCCTTTCCCCAGACACATCCGTACAGGCAAGTTTGGTTTGCCCCTTCCCTACAAAACTCCGGTTTTGAGCCCGTGGACACAGCTACGTCCACCACCGCTGCTGCTCGGAGCGCAGCTGCAGAGCGGGGACCCCCTGCGCCCTCCGCTTCACAAGCGAACCAAATGGGGTGGCTGGCTTTTATTCACAATTAAGTCAGGCGATGAGGCTCTTGCACACAGCAGGTTTGGTGCCTCCATGGCAATGCATGTGTCCAAATTAGCTATAAATCACAGTTTTCTTAAATGGGCACTATTTCAGGGAATCCAAAGCAGCTGGCATTGGGGCTCTGTGTATATGGCATTCAGTAAATGCGCTCACGCTTGAATTTGAGCTGTGAGGGCCAAGAGAAGCAAGCCGACTGCATTCACACCACCCCCCGGTCCCGACCTGGTTGGGAGCCACCACCTCTCTGCTCTTGGGCAGAGGGGCAGAGCCCCTGCATCGTCAGCCTTAGCTCGGTCCCCCTTGGACACCACAGAGCCCAGCACAAGATACAAATCCATTGGAAATCCATCTCTGGAAGTGTTATTGCTCATAAAATGGTTCAGTTTTTAAAGCCGTCAGTGCCAGGCCAGTATAGGAGGCTAGAAAACCTGCAGGTCCCTTCCAGCCCCTGGCAGGCTGGGGATGGAGCCTGGAATGACTGTCTCGGGGAAGGGAAACAGCCATTTCCAAATGAGGCATCCTATTAAACCACTGCGACTGGAAAATTTAAGAAACAGCATCTTAAAGCAAACAATTTCGTTTATTGAAGGGGATGAAGAAACAGCCCTTATATATGAGGGTGACTAAGTGTGGGGTGTGAGCTTAAAATTTAAAAGCATGTTGAAATGTGTTTTCTGCCTTGGCCACACAGGCTCAACATACAAAAAGTCACTGGCTGAAGGTCATCACAGGGAATGTGCCAAGAGTGGGAATTTCCATGTTGACCTTTAACGGCAAAGATGTTACAATGTTCACTGCCTGCATCAGCTTGAAAGAGTGACCGCTCCTGCAAGGACCGTGAGCTCCACTTCTGGTGCTCACCTTTCATCTCCCACACAGCCTGAAGACTGGAGAAACGTGGTGAGTGGGATACTTCTATTTCTCATACGGGCATGACAAGAGTCGTACCGCTTTTCAGCGTCCACCTGGAGCACTGGAGATGGGAATACACTCTGTCCTCTTGCTCAGGACAAAACTTGAGAGAAGCCCCAAGGCAATGTGGCATGCTGGTCACAGCAAGTTCTTTTGGTGACAGTGACCAGAGCTGAGGTTTGCAGCATGCAGAGTGCTACCTGGTACTCATATTTCACAGCAAAATGTGCTGCACGTTTCCAGTCTCAGCTATCCTGCGGTCACACGCAAAGCTGATGTGGTTAAGCAGTCCCTATGCCATGTAAAATCATGCTTGCAGGAAGCCTTCCACCACTACGCCAATGATGAACCTAGTTTCACTTCCCAGTTTCATTTCCAAGATGATAAATGCATCCTCGAGGAGGGTGTGTTTCAATTCACCTCTGTACCAGCAGAAGTCTCATGGTGCAGGACATTACCCTGGATTTTAACCCCCTTGAACACTTTGAGTTTGCATGTTCTCTATAAAAGCTGGTTTGTGAAGCCAAAAGATATTAATTATGTTCTCCAAACATAACAAGAGATGGTTTTTTTCGGTTCTCATCCTTGAAATGAGACGAGCTTAGATGTTTAAAAGATCCAGATCTAATTGGGAAATGAAATGCTCCCTCTGAATTTGATAACATACTTTCCAGCCAGCTCTTGATTGTTGGGGGGGCTAACACGAAACACATGTCAAGGAGGCTGCAGAAACATGCTGGGAGGGTGTAGCAGAGGAAACCAATGCTTCTGGCGGGGGAGAGCAGTCCCCAGACGGGGTTTGGACTAGTCTGGGCTCCGGTGGGGCGGGAGCCGCAGGGCGCACTGCTGCCTGGAGGTACCCCCTTACCAAGGAGGCCACCGAGGTGGACCGAGACCCGCAGCCCAGCTGGTCCCTCTGACTCTCTCCCCATCCCATTGCCGGGCCCTGGCTGGGCTGCACGTCTCGCTGTCACTCAGGTGGCTTTTGGCAGGACATCCAGTCGTCCTCGTTTCACCCCAGCCGCCTCTGCCTCTCCCCCTCAGCTGCCCGCCGGGATGACAGCTGCAGACCAAACCCCCTCTGCCTTCACCCCGGCACTGCACAAACCCGGCTTGGCAGCCCGACACCAGCACAGCGTGCCGCGGCTCCGGTCCCCGAGCAGGGTCGTTGCCGGCAAGCAGGAATCGGGATAGCAGCTTCTGGCAGAAACTTCCAGCCTCTGACCCTGATTTCATCCCGGCTTCCTGACAGCAGGCTGCAAAGTGGGACCCCGCGGTGGCCGAGTGCTCGGCGGAACAGCCCGTCTGCCCTCTGCGACCACTGAGTTTGCCTCGTAGGAATTGCACCGACCGCTGCTGCACCAAGAGGTCTGAAACTCAGTGCACTAAAAGCTCTGTTGCTTGGTCTTTTGATAGAAAGTGGTTTTCCTAAAGCCCCCTACTTTTGGGGACCACAAAATTATGCAAAAATACTGGCTTTCTTTCGAGAGAAATAAAAAATGATCGCAGCTTTTATGGAGGGGGAGAAAGGATGTGAAAACAAGCCCTTCCAGCACTTCCTTTTTTTCCCACCTTCTAGGAAATTAAATTGATGTGCCTACCATACAAGAAAAAAAAATCCTCAGGATTTTTAAGCCAGTTTCTTGGTTTCTGAGCACTCAGGAGAAGAAAGGTCATACTGCATGTTCCCATTAAATCAATCCACTTATTTTTGTGCCTCTGTGCTCACATCCAGGCTTTGGGCCAAGACCTTCAAAACGCTGTGCTTTTGTCATTTTTGGTTACTTGACCAACTAGTTCAAAAAAACCCCACAAAAAAACCCACAGGAAAACCAGTTAAGAGACATAAGTTATGGCAAGCAACTTCCAGATTCCCCAGTGCCATCCCTTTAATGAGCCCTGGCCGCTGTGCCCGTCACCCGGGGAGCCCCGACGCAGAAGCCACACGTTGTCTGCGCTCCCTAGAGGTGAAGGCACCGAAACCATCTGCTTAGGAAAGAAGAAGCACTGAAACCCTACAGACACAGGGCACTGCTTGAGCATCGGTTTTGTACCAGACCAGCCCATCTCCCAGAAAAAGCGTCCAATGTCTGCAGGAGAGGCTCTGGGAACAGCACATTTTGAGTGGGAGGAGGAAGGGCAGCGGAAGAGGCTTTGAACACTTGGAAAACATAGACCTTTCCATTTGGGAAAGGGCTATGGTAAGACACAGTGCCTGCTTAGGCAAATAAATCATCGACTTCCCCACTAATCTCTTTCCATGACTCAAAGCAGCCGGCACTGCACATTAAGAGGCCAGGCAAGGCGAGGCAGCCTGCCCGCGGCACAGCTCAAGTTCGCGGCACCATCCTGCTGCCAGATGGTCGGCACTGGTAGGAAGTTGGGGAGAGCTCGGGAAATTTTAAACAGTGGGGATGGGCTTAGGATCCATTCCCCGGGTCACATTGGTCTGGCAGAGAAAAAAGGGCAGCAGGCTGGCGGGAGCATCCTGGAGCCTACCGAGCATAACCACCTCCTTGTGAAAAGAAAGTTACTATATAAATAAAGACAGACAAACATGAAGGGTCCAAGGTTCTTGTGTAAACTGAAATGCATCCACTGACTGTCTCCATTCACACCAGAAGAGAACTCACCCACGCTCATTTATCCACACCACAAAACTGAAACAAAACAAACACTAAGAGGCTAGTAATAAGTAAATAGTGCTTTTCTGTATGTTATTTACACCAGACACCATGGATCTCCCCATCTTCTCATTGCATTAATTTCAATGGATATTTATATCTTGAAGCATATGGGTTTGGCCAAGAATCGACAAGGCTTTAAATAAGCCTTTATTTCTATCCTAGTGCTGGTTGAGCTCACCAGTCATCAAAAATAGCATCAGAGATACAGACTAATGAAAACAAACGTAGAGGAATAAATACATGCTTGAGTTGCTAATTCAGCTTTGGGTACCACAAGCCCCATCACCAGCTCCACATTACTGCCAGCATCCCACATATTGCAGCACTGCCTTTACAAAAAAACCTTTCGGCCCCCCAGTTTCTCACTCACTTGGGAACTTCTGGGTTAAATGACAACTGGGCAGGGAAAACATGGCTTTGGAAACTGCTGTCTCATGAAGGCAGCTGAAAGCAATCCGGGGCAGGCGGATTTCCTGCAGCAGCCCTGGCCAGCCTTTCCTCATTTTCCTTCTCTCCGCTACAGAAGTGGGGCTGAAACGCAATCACGAGATACAGCTGATGATCCACCAGAAAGCCAAAATGAGCAGCAAGGAGTAATTTCCTGAAGGAGATCTAAAGCTGCATTTCTTAAAATAAAGCCTTTCTTTTTTTTTTTTTTTTTTAAAGTAAGCTCAGCACTCCACAAATCTCTTGACTTTTGCTTACATTAGCGCCTCAGCTGAGCCTGCCACACGTGGCCTTTTGGATGGAGACCCAGAGCTGGGAACTGGAGCTTTTAGGTCCTGCTGCCTACTCTCCTACCGATGCAGGGAGCGATACGGGGAGAGGGGTGCTGCCAGAGCCTCCCAGAGATACAGTGCTTCATCCTGAACGGGGGAATCGGGATGGGTGCGCTGGTTCCCTTCGAGTCATGGGTCCAAATACCATCCCAGAAATTGGGCACATGCTCATCTTTGGCTTCATCACCGCTTAAGCACCTGACATGGAAGGCACTGCAGAAACTGCTAATAATTCTTATTATTCCTTAAGCCAGATGTATGTATGTGTGTGTGGAATCCTGTTTTTTTCCCCATCCTCTGTTTCCCTCCAGTCCTCTAACTCAAAAAGGGCTCTGTGCCACTGTCCTTTTCCACCGACCTCCATCCCCTCCAACACAGGTGTTTACTGGGTCTCTCATGGGACACACCGATGCCTCTCCCACCGTGGTGCTCCCTGCTCCAGCCAACTCCCCAGCCCCACAGGCACATTAAAGAATTTCAGCTGCAAACCCCTAACAGACGAGATCTGCTCTTCCAGTGCGCAAAACCCCCTCACTGCAGCTCCCCCCATGTGTTTCCTTTCACCCCAAAAAGCCTGAAAAAGGAAACCGCTTGGCAAAGACCCATTTTCAATTGGCTCTCCCAACCCTGCCCAGATACCACCAACACCCATGAGTCCAGAAGCAGGAGCTTCTCCCCCACTTACATACTTCGTGGTCCATCTCTTTGCCCAGGTCGGCTTATACAACTCTGTATTTAGCCTTCAGCTTTTGTCACCGTGAAGGAAGATTTAGAAACATGAGGTGACATATGGTGAGCAGGCAGTTAGAGGAAATGCAGATAAAGGGCTTGAGAAAAGCTATAGTGCTGCAACCCTTTCACTGATGCATGGTGCCTCCAGAAAGGATGAGCTTTGTCTCCCTGCTCTGGTGCCCACGCGGCCTCCTACCAGCTCCTACCACCCAAACACCTCCAGATTTGTTCTTAAAATAAAACTTGGCTCCAAAATAAAGCTGAACGATCCCAAATGCCTGAACTCCAGGGCCAAATTCTATGGTTCAAGTCCATCTTTCAAATGAAAAGCAGACTAATTCCCACCCTGCCAAAGCCCAAATGGGCAAAATGTCCTTTCAGCTGGACCTTGTCAAGAGGAGTGGACTCTGGAGCAGATTCTCTCTCTGCAAAATCCAGTGCTGTGGGAGCCTTGCCCAGTTCTGTGTTTGAATGCAAACACATAATCTGATGCAAGTTCACCAAAGGTCCATGGTTTTGGAACAGATTTCTCCCTTCCCAAAGAAGCTGGAAGAAGTCAGAATTTCATTCAAAATAAGACAAAAAAAAAAGAGAAGGAACAAATCCGCAGCCTGTGCTGCACTTCCCTTTCAGGTCAATTGTTTAAATTCAATTTTTTAAACCAAACCAAGCAAAATTCACGGGTTGTCAGTGCCTGCCAACAAGAAATGCGGAGACCCGAATTTCACTCACCTGCTGGTTCGAGGCTTTCATCTGCCTCTAAACCCCAAATACAGCATGCATTTCCAAATGTTTATTTCTGTTAATTACTATCATCAGAGGACCAAATGCAAACGCCAAACTCAGTGGGACGCCGGCCATAAAGGCAGAGCATTTAAGCGAGTTTGTTCTAAGACCATCTTCTCTCTTTGGGGAGCGAGTAGGTGATGCACTGTGTTTTCAAAGTTCATCTTGGTTTTATTTTGGAGCTTTCTACTTTCTGAGATAGGAGGTTTCTGCCCGTGGGAGGCGATGCTGCAGCAGGATGGGGGGTTTGGGTACGTGCATGCACCATCAGATGACACCTCCAGTTGCGACCCACATGCTGTGCCGCTTTAAGAACAGAGACCCACAGACAGAGCTCTGGCTCCCATAAAGATGTCGAAGACGTCACTTCTTTATTCTTTAATTCTGCCCTGGCATTTAATGCCTCATTAGCATGCATTAACACTTGCAAAAGGTCCGCTCAAGGACAAGGAGAAACCCCAGTGAAAAGAGGCAGGAACAGCAGCGCTCTGTGCGGGCTGATCCTCCAAGGAGCTGCTGCCAGATTTGGGGAGAGCTGCAAGACTTTGACAGCAATGAGGGCCTGGGCAGGGGGAAAGGAGGGTAAGAAAAGACAGCCTTGTCCTTTCGTGCCAGGAATGGAAACTCTGGTGAAGCAGTACTCGATCTGCTGGGGAAAGAAAGTCCAACTCAATTGCTGTTTCAGTGTGAACAACCAACACAAACCCTTGGCGTGAGCAAGGCAGGGCAGGCAGGGTATACCTGCTGCCAGAAACACAAAGAAAGATGAAGAATAAACACAGCACTGAGAAGAAACATGAATGGAAATATCATTTGTGTTCCTGTGAGAAACCCATGTAAAGATCATAAAATATCTCGAGTGGAAAGGACCCAAAAGGATCATCAAGTCCAACTCCCAAATAATAATGTTTAACAGGCAACGATGTAATGGTAATGCCTGGTGGTGTAACACTTAATACTGCATTTATTTATTGTGAAAGAAATCGAGAGGAGCATATACATCAAGCACAGAGCATTCTAGCTAAGAACCATCTACCTGCACTGAAACGCAGCCACCTCTGAGCTGAACCACAGCAGCTGCACCAGGCCACACGGGAGGTCGTTAGCAGAGCAATCAGACGGGGGAGCCAGGCATTTTTACACACTGCAGCTATAAGCACTGGCCATGCTTTTGCAGGTCATGGCTGGCAGGCGAGGGTCACCCTGTGCCATTTGCCCCAGCCCAGCGGCGATTTGAACCCCTTGGGATCTTCAGCCTTTTGAACAGGCACAAGCAGGACAGGGAGGTGCAGGCTTTCGGAGGAGAGCAGCACATGTCTCAGGATTAAATTGGAAAGAGAACAGAAACCAGGTTAAAGGGGAAAAAGTAAATTCAGAGAGGAAGCAGAAGAGAGAGACTGGGGAAGGGTGGAAATGACGCCCCAGGGGGAAGTGGCAGGGAGGTTTCAGGAGCCTCCCGGGACTGGAGATGTGCGGAAACACATGCACTGAGTCACCCCCATGCTCCTCAAGAAGGCCACCGAGGACATGCATGCCAGAGAAATGAAGATGAAATTTGGGATGCAAACGCCTCCCACCCAGCTCTCAGCCCCTCTCTGCACCGGGGCTATGAGCCACGGCTCCTGGAAATGAGCACACCTGGAACCACATGGGACATGCTGCTGAATTTGGTAGCTTAAGGCTGAGACACCTGCCAAGAGTGAAGGAGCTGTCATGAGTGAGAGGTTGGCTGCACAGACACAGCAAGACAGCATTTAAGACAGGTCCCTTCGAAGGTGGTGGTTTATGGGGTGTCCATTTCTCTCGACTTAGGGCTGCCAAGATGAGGGAGCTTGTGTCCGAGCCAAAACTCATCCACACAACCCAGAAAGCCTGCATTGGTAGAGGATGTGTTTAAAATAAAAATCCTCCCTGGCTTCTCTGTTACAGATTACAAGCAGTCCACTAACAGGCGCTGACAGGTATCAGTGGTCAGTAGTAACACACTGACAAGGCATGAGTGACCCCACTTCCCTGCCTCGCCACAGCCCTCCAAAATAATAGTGGTTGATGCTCAGGAACCCCTTGGTTGTAAGGAAAATTCAAACACTACTGAAGAGGGATGCTAACGGCAGCCAGCTGCCTGCACAGCTCCTGGGGAGTCTCTCTCCACCCTTTCAAATCATCTGCGAGCCTGGGGCTGGGCGTCCCTGCTTCCCATCACAGAAGGGCAGGATGCAAGCGCAGGGCACTGGTGGGCTGCCTGCAGCGGGTAAGCACGTCCCGTACGCGCCCCTGTGGTTTCTCATCCTCTTCACACTGTGTACAGAGCAGAGAGTTTCTCAATGACATTCCCCATTAAAGGCTGAGAGGTTTCAAGTGTTGCTTTCAGAGCTCACTGCCCCCAGTCCAAGCTCGGCCAGACCTGACCTTTCAGGAAGGCACCATGAGAAGCAGCCCAGCATGACCTCAGGACTCGGCTACCGGCTCCCGTCGCTGGAGTGATTCCTAAAAGCCAACATCCCTCATGTGCCGGCAGCGGCAGGCTCCTCCACAGTTCCTTCATCACCTGTGGAAACTTTTCCAAATCACCGCTCTGCCTCCCCAAAATGTTGCAATGGCACGGCAGCTCCCACGCTCCACAGGAGGTAAAGCAGGAATGCAGGAGTATCAACAGGAGTATCAACAACTGCCATCAGAAAAGATGTGGTTTACACAAACACACTTCTGAAAAAAATAAAAAGAGGAGTTCTTCCTCATTTGGGGCTTAGATGCTGTCACGCAGACAAATGACATTGGACGCATGGCCAACAGCACCCGCAGGGAGCTTGTACACAGGGTGAGAGCAGCGTTGGTCCGAGCAGGATGAAGGTGAATTCAGTTGACTGCTCTTCCAGTTAATCCCCATCACAGCCCTCAGCCCTGCCTGCCCCAAATGACCTGGACCTTACATGTCTTTAGACTGACACACAGGATGGGAGTAAATGGAGCTGACCTAAACCTTACATTTCTTTACGCTAATCTACATGATGAGAGTAAGTGGAACATGCCCAGCTTCGCAGTTGAACCCCGAAAAAGGAAGAGGACAGCGGAGGTCCCCCATTTGATTCGTTTCTTATTAAATGTTTGCAGTCTATTCTTGTTGGAGCCAAAATGTTTCACAGGTAGAAGGGGGGGATGTAAGCTGGAGAGGGGATGCCCACCCAGCAGCAACGCCAGGCATGAGCGCTCCGGCCTCAGTTCATCGCTCCTACAGAACACAGCAAGTCAGAGGTTTATTTTTTCCTCTTATTCAGGGGGATTTTTTTGTTTTATGCATTTCTTCTCAGGCACGCAGATGTCTCGGGACAAGGGCTTTGGCTGAGCAGCTTCTGCAGCCGGTAAAAGCCAAGCCAGAATGGGAACGCAGCAAGGAGAAAGGATTTTAGGAAACTCTAAGATAAATGTACAGCCTCAGTGACTCTTGACCACATCTTAAAAGAGAGATGCTAGTGCAGTGCCTTCTCCTCGCTACTTAATCTGGTCATAAGGTCCCCCTGGGCTATGCAGCAGCTCCTTAGGCAGGAGACCTCAAGATGCCTGAAACCAGGTTTGTTGGCTGCTAAGAAGGAGCAATGGGCACCCTGTGCCCCACACAGCGTGATGACACTTACACACCTCTCTGTTTTCTAGCCCAACCTCATCCGGTTTTTAGCTCCCTGTCCCATATCCTGCTCTTCAGTGGGAAAAAGAGACACTCACACAACCTATAACCTGCCCTAATCAAAAAGGGTTTAGATGCAGAGGATTTTTCTAGGTTCACCTCACCCCAAACCACCCCCCCATGCTCTGCAGCCCCAAGGGCACAGGCAGCCGCTGCCTGGCCCCCCCGCAAGTCCCCCACCTGCTGCTACGACTGGGACTGCTAACAAAGCAAGTGGCACCATGAGGTTGCACTGTGATGACCTGAGCTGCCACCGCATCCTCTGTCACCAAAATAAGCCTCAAAAATGCTGGTAGATGTGTGCTCCCCCATCCTCCTCCGGCCCAGGGAGCGGAGCAGGAATGACCTGCGGGTTGGCTGCCCCAGAGACAGAGCCACATCTCTTCCGCAGCTGCGTGGCTCACGGCTGCACAAGCACTTAGCAACAGCTAAAGGATTATTTTTAACTTCCACATCTTATATCCCTTTTTTCTCTCCCCTTCTCCACTTTTCTAGGCAGTGCTCAGATTCCGCCTTTTTACACAAACTAAATGAAACCCCCCCCAAAATCCCCCAAATCAAAAACCTAAAGATAGCAAGACTTGACATGACTTAAAAGAAAACATTGCAGATGTGGTTTAGGCTCCATTCCCTATCCTCTTTCTGCCGCAGGCCACCCACTTCCCTTCTGGCCGGGGCTACATTTGCTTAATGCCACCCCCCTTGGCAGGGCCGCAGGCAGCAGGCAAAGGCAAGTTCCCCATCCTCCCCAAACCATGCTCAACCAATCACCTGCACCTCGGAGGTTAATAAATCAAATACTATCCATTTATTTCTTAAGAGCAGCTTCTGGTAAAAGCTTAGATGCGAGGAACAAAGAGAATTAAGACAAGAAATATTTGTTAAAACAGGATCACCGTTAGTCTCACATCTGAGCCTTCAGATACACACCAGCATCCTCCATCCAGGCACTACAACAGGGCAGGTGAATAATAGCTACAAAAGTAAGTGTGGAAAAAGGTTTATTTCCATAAGATGTGTCCATGGGCACAGTGATTTGTAGGTAACAGGCCTCACCAGAAACCCCAGGGTGGAGATACCAGCGGTGCCATCAAATCTGAGCGCTGCGCTCAAAGCGCTGGGCTCCATTTCCACAACCAGAAACGCCACGCTGGCACTGGAGCCATCATCCCACCGGACCTTCCGCAAAGTCAGAGCTATGGAACGCCGTTACGGCGCCCGGGACAGGGAACGCCAAAAACAAATTGCAGAAGTGGGAGTGAGATTTCTAATTTGAGGCTGCGTTAAAACAAACAAAAACCCTTATCTCACTGGGCCTTAGTACAGGCTAAAACCTCACAGGGAAGCATTCAGAAATAAATACTGAGGACTTGCACATCCTCAGCAGTTTTTGAAGTGGTTTCTGCAGGGCAGCTGGAGTTGCATCACACGTCAGCTTGGCTATTCTCTGAGAAATAAGCCACGGATTTTCAATGAGCTGTCACTTCCTAAATCCTATTTCAGAAGTGATTCTGGCACTTGCATGTATTTGCAAATTTGACACCCAATGCTCTATAGCTTTTCATGTCACTGGAAGCCCTGCGCCGGCAAGCCAGGCCGGACTCCCAGCTCCTGCGCTCTGAGGCATCGCCATCTCGGTGTGCTTTAGCCAGCCACGATCTTTAGCCATCTTAACCAGTTAAGATGCTCTCAGCTGCTTAAGAGCTAGAGAGAAGTTGCAGGGCTTGATTTACAATTGCAAAGTGTTTATAAATCTGATTTATTGCCTAATTTAAAAAAAAAGGGAGAAGACAAACCACAAAAGACCTGATCCCACAAAGCTGCACCAAGCAGTCTGTGTGTTGCTCAGGCAGTACGGATTTTCAGGACGAGATCCTTTGTATTTTAGGGGGAGAAACAGCTCACAGCATGGTGAGTGCCCTTTATTTTTGCCTTGGTAATGATGCTCCAGAGCACAACCACAGTCCTGGGCTGAAAGAGCACATAAATGACACCCACATGGGGAGGCGGCTAACAGTGGTGATGGTGAAAGGGAAATTTCTCTAGAGACACCAAAATAAAAGACAATGCCGTATTACTCTGCATCTCCCCCTCCAAAAAAAATAGGTCTGCAGCACTGAAGCTAATGAAGCTTGGCCTCAGGCGAGCCAGTCTCTCTTCATTAGAGCAGGCCCGGTGATGCCCTCACCGGGGCCTCTCCCCGCTCTTGCCACCTAGTTTTATGGGACCTTCAGGAATGCAATTAGCGCCGAGATGTTTCCTCCTTTGTCAAACTGCCTGGCAGGCAGCCAAGGGGTTCAAAAGCCACTGGGCGGCATGGCCAGCTGCCCCTTCCGCAGCATGGCTGCAGGCCGGGGGGCAGGCGGCAGGCCCGGGGGGCAGGCGGCAGGCCCGGGGGGCAGGCGGCAGGCCCGGGGGGCAGGCGGCAGGCCCGGGGGGGCAGGCGGCAGCAGGAGGGCAGGTTGCAGCAGGAGGGCAGGCTGCAGGCCGGGGGGCAGGCGCCAGGCCCGGGGGGGCGGCCGCCGCCCCGGGGGGCAGGCGGCAGGCCCGGGGGCTCTCTTCCCCTCTCCCACAGCCACCCACATTTCAGAGTAGAGGCCAGAGCGGCGTGCCAAAGGTCTCAATGCAAGAGGGTAACTTCTCTGTGCAGAGAAAAATGGGGAGCGAAGCGTTCAAGGCTTTGGGAAGCTACTGCCTGCTTTGTCAGAGCACGATGCCGTGGATAACCCGTTTGATTCTCTTTTGGAAGGACAGAGCACTTCTGCAAGCCATCCCCAATGGCCCTTCCAAAAGCTGAATTAATGGTTGGAAACAGCTACTCTGGAGCTGTTAACGGGACTCGGGAAGAAGCACAACAAATGCCACTTACTAGTGACTAAGCAGCATAGACTAAGGGTTGGATGCAACTTGAATCAACATTTACGATGTTATAAATGACTCCTTTTCCTGCCCGCCCCACAGATACAGGAGGCATGCTAAACCTCCCACTAACAGGAATCAAATTTTTGCATGTCCCACCCAAAATCTGCTTCTCCACTTCATGCAGGGCCATGGAAGGACAGGATCTGTACAAGTACTGTCTGTAGTCATCTCTCAAACCCTGACAAAATGAGTTGCCAATATTGGTAAATGGACCCAGGAATGAAAACGCTTTTGCTGGCCAAAGGACTGAGTAGCATGAAACAAAAAGCTCGAAGTTTATTTCAGAGTATTTCAAACCTGCTGTGGCTTTTGCTGGGAATACGGGATGTCTGAGCGCAATCTGCCGCCCAGCCCTGTGTCCTGGCAGTGACTCAACCGGGACACTGGATCGTAAAGTAAGAAATGCCCAGGCTGGTTGGTGATGGGCTCACAGTGCCTCTGAGCTGAGGCATGCAAAAAGCACGGCCACGTAATGCAAAGCAGTTTGCATGCGTGGTTTTTTACTTCTCAGCTTGGAAAAATGTGCTTTCCTCCCCATGCTCCCCCAGATCTCGGGCTGGGTTGGACTGGCTGCTCTCCCACCTGCTCTGGCCAGGATGGGCACTCAGAGGTTCATGATACCGACTTGTTCAACAGCTTGGGCAGGCGTAAATGCATTTAATGGGGGACACCACAACCCATGTGCTAAAACTGAGGTTGGGTTCCTTTGGGAGGAAAACACTGTTCAAAATATGGTCATCAGAAATGCACTGAGAGGCACTAAGTGCCTTCCACACTACCAGAAGATTCATACAGTATAAATAAAGCCCTTGACAACAGTGATGAGTTCCCCTCATGGGTCCAAGCCAAGCAACTCCCAAGCAAGGACGGAGACAACAATGACCTGCAGCAAAACGACATCTCCCTACACGCTGCTTTTTTGGTTTCTGCATTTGCTAAAACCTGTTGGTCTCCCCTTGCGGTGGGATTCAGCCTGCGAGAGTGGTGGGCACTGGGATGCCAGAGCCTTTCAGGGACAGACATTGTACCCAGAAGAAGACACAGGGAGGGCAGGGTGTCATTTCTCCCCCTTGCAGGAACAAAAGCAGCAACCGGACCCTGCGCAGCCGCCCCGGGGGAAAACCTGCACACGAGGCATGACCCAAACTCCACCTGGCTGGTGGACTGAGACATTCAGTGCCGAATTAAACACACAGCCTTTTCCAAGAAGGCCCCATTTGTAGGGAGGGGAGAGCACACGTCTGCCACCAGAGATGCTTGTGTGTTTGTTAGGGGCAGCTTTGGGCACAGCCCCACTGTGCAAGCTCAGACACTTTTGGTGGGCTGGAGAAGCCCCAAGCCTCTTGGGCTGACAAAACCACCTCAAAATGTTATGTCATTGGCACGGCGCTTGCTACAGCTCAGATTTAGCATCGTAACTGCTGGAATTTAAAAAAAAACAAAAACAAAACAACAAACAAAAAAAAACCCAAGCCAACAAAACAACAGCAATGGAAATACCAGGAGGCATAGGGAGAATCACCCCACCCCACACAGCCGTGCCAGAGTCCATCCCACTCCTGGAGCAAAGAGGAGGCCACTTGGCTTCAGCATACCCTTTGTTTTCTTCCATAGCTATAAAAAGGACTTTAAAATGACTGTAAAAAACTCTGGCAAATCCCAGACCAGCTATGCAGTTCTTCCCAGCACCAGAAGCCCTCCACAGGGACAGAAGAAAGCAGGTGCAACAGAAGACACACGGCTTGTTTTCCTGTGGAGTGGCAGAGCTCTGGCTCTCCTGATGAAATGGAAATTTGAGGAAAGAGGTATCCTTCTCTTGCAGTACAATCGCTACACCAGTAACTTACAATCTCTCTTTATAGCGTCACTGCCCTGCTTGCTAATAAATATATTCTTTTTGGGTGGGATGATGCTACCAAAGCAATATGGTCATACGGAGAGTCCCCAGGCAGTATAGTTTTTAATTAGAACAATAAACACAGCTGAGTTTGTTTTTTCCCCCATCTACCTTAAAATATACCTTTTTCCTGCTTGTTCACCCCTCTCTCTGCTCCTGCATCAGCAGGGAGAGCTCCAGCACTCCCAGTCCAGAACAGTCACTGTGGGAGGTGGTACTGGCCTTTCTCACTGCTCTGCAGTGGGGAGCCCCAGGGCGATGCCAAAACCCGGGGTATCACCTGTGCCATCTTCAGCAGTGCCAAAACATCACTAGCCAGGCTAAAGGAAAATAAGCACGAACATCCTCTCCTCGCCTAACAACACGATCATCTCAAACAGCCAGAAACTTGCAACCAAAAGGTGCCCCATCACTTACTGCCCAGCTCAGAAACATGCAGTACAAGATAAACAGTGGGGAAAACCCCACCAGTTCCCCAGAGAAAATGTGAAAAATGGCTATTTTTCTAAGCTTATGCTTGTTTTGGAAATTTTGCCCAAGATTTTCAGTTAAGGAAATATTTTACTTGCTTGAAAGCAGGCAAGTTTTAAAGAATAACCTTTTGCCCAGCTCCAACTGAGGGAATTATGTCCGAGGGCTAATCCAGGCAATTACATGCAAGGTAAATTATGTGACCTCGGGCTGACAAGGAATTAAAGCCGTTTTAGCACACACAGCTAAATAACTCCTCTACCTTTGCTTAAGCAAAGCTGCCTGGCTACATCTTTCCCAGTGAATGACTTGTTTTCCCAGTGGGCAGAAAAATCTGTATGTAAAACATCTTTAGGAATCTTCAACACAAATTCTCTCTAATAAGTAACAGACTGAAACACAACCTTTCCTTTCACCTGCGCTGCACCAGTGGATTACTTCAAATGCTTCATCTTTAAAAAAAGATTGTTTACGCGGGGAAGGATGGCACACATAGAAGAAATCCAACCTAAGAAGACACCAAAAAGCTTCAGAGGATTCAAGCCTGTGCTGATTTACTCTTTCCTAGGGATATACTTCAGTGTGCAAGAGATGTGCATGTTTACATCAAAATAACAACACCAAAGCCAAGACTCTGCTCATCTGCGTGGGACCGGGCAGAGGACAAGCCTTTCACTCTAATGCTGGCAACTCAGTTCTGATGAGGTTAATGCACTTTTTGCTCATTAGTGTGAATGCAATTAAAACCTCTGCCTCCCTTTTTTCCATAAAGAAAAGGAAGGGAGCACAGATCTGTCCAGAAACAGGGCAGATTTTGGCAGGCGAGGCAGGTGCAGCCCCTCGCACACCCTCCACACCCCAGACCAGCAGCCTTCCCCATTTTGGGGTGGTTTCCCCATCCCCGTGAAGTGGAGGGCAGAAGGGAGGAAAGGCTCCTACCTGAGCAGAGGACACCCTTGTACCTGGCACAGGAGAAGTCGTCGCACTCGCAGAAGGGCCCATATATGTTTCCGAACTCGCTCTCGTAGCAGAGGCACTGGTTGCAGCTGCACTCCCCTCTCCCGCTGCAGAGGGGTTTGCCCTCCGCCTCCCGGCACATGGCGTGGTGCATGTCCCCGCTGGCACCCTCCTCGCACTCGCACTTGGCCCCCAGGTAGCCGGCGTCGCACTCGCACAGCCCGCAGGCGTAGGTCCCGTTGCCGCTGCACTTGCCGCTGGCCGGCGCAGCACGGCCGGTGCACCCGCAGAGGCAGTTGTAGGTCACCGCCACCTCCAGCGTGTCTCGAAAGCCGGCGGGCTTGATGGTGAAGGCGTGGGAGGTGTCCTCGGCGGGACAGCTCCGCGCCTCCACGGCCACCTCGAAGGAAACCTGGGTGGGGGCAGGTTGAGATGGAAGTTAACACACACAACCCCAAAACATCCGTCAAGGGTGTAACCCAAAACATCCGTCAAGGAAGGCAGGAGGGAAGGGCAATTGTCCCAAGGAAAAGCCATGGAGAGATTCCCTGGAGCAGGGCCACGCTCAGGGCATTGAGCTCCACTCCCAGATGTGCAAAAAACCCCCCAAAAAATTGCATGTCTAGCAAGGGCATCCGCAGCTCAATGCACCGACATCTGCCAGTCCCACGAGGAGTTTGGCATCCTTAACATTTTAAAACTCTTCACTGTCAGCTATCAGCAGTGATTTTGCCCATCAGGGACTGTGGTTTCTGTGAAGCAGGAAAAACTTGCCTATTCCCATGAAATAAACAGGGCAAAACTCTAGCAAATAGCCCAGTTTTCATACTATTAAAAGTAATAAACTCTGTTGAAACCAAGCACTAGCAAGGATTTAACCAATGCAGCACAAGGGCCCGAGGTGCCTACAAGATCATGGATTTAGAAGGTTTTATGGGAATCCTAATCTGCACATAGAGATGTGCATCAGTCACACAGTCCCAAGCTTTCAGCACGCTGCTAACGGGCCATTTTATGATGGATGCTTCTGTTAAGACTGGCTTCAGAAGGGTTATACATCATTATATGGTTATACATCACCCTCCTACTCATTTTCTGCTGCTACAATCCAGTGTCAGGGATTTTCTCCTTGGGAAAATCAAGACTGTCCTATGGCTGCTTGCTTGGCCCCCGATTTAATCCTGCTGTTTGGTGGGAGTCTCAGGCCAGCCAGCACTGCCTGGAGCTGCTGGTTAGCAAAGAGGATTAACCTTATTCCAAGGAAACGAGCTCCTTTCCTAGGCATCAGGAGGGAATGATTTTTCTCTGGAATCATTTGGGGTCACCTCGAGCTCTCACTGCCTGCATGCCAAGAGGTGACATGCAGACGGATGGTGGGGCAGCAGCCACCCCCAGCCGGGAGAGCTGCACCCCATGAAGCCTCCCTTGACCCCCTCCCATTCCCAAGGCCTGAAGCAATTAGGCAACGAGCTCAAATTACAGAGGAGAAGGAGATCAGAAAGCAAGCTAAGGGGATCAGGGTAATCCTGCTCCCTTTCACTCGCTGACACCCCTGCCCCCAGAACTAAACCTGGCAGATTAGGAACCAGTGTCAGCATTATCCTCTTTGGGGAAACTTTCTTACCAGGAATCAAATCTTCATTCACGTGGAAGTAATGGGGCCGAGAGCAGCTGAACAAGAGGGTAAGGAGGGATGGGACCCCTGTGCTCCTGTGGCATGTCTGCCTGTGGAGGCACCTCAATACTCCGCTGCACCAAAAATGGGAGAGGTACCAGTGCCGGCTCCCTGCTGCACCCCAAATCTTCTGCTGCCTGGGCAGAACGTACCCACAATTCAACCGAATTGGCAGAGCCAGTCGTTCCTGCTCACGCCATCAGCCTCTGCGGATACGGGCACGCACGTACCCGCTGCCAAACCCCTTTACGGCACGAGCTGCAGTGGCTGGAGCGACCCCCCTGCTCGTGCCAAAGCCAGGAGCCCAGGATCAACCACCAGATTAACTCTGCTACCTCGGGGGCTCAGGCTTTGCTGTGGGAACAAGGAGGGCACGTGCCTAGCATGGCAACGCTCCAGGGATTGATTTTACCCACTGAGTGGAGATCCAGTAAATTCAGCTAAAAAAGCTGAGGCCACCTCCCTTTTTAACACTTCACATGATCCTTATTTGGCAGGGTAAAAATCCAGCTACTGTTGACTCTTTCAAACTATTTTTACATGCCTCAGCGCTGAGAGCTCTGGTATGTTTGCAGAGCCACTCTTCTCAAATAAGGCAATCAGGCTGCTAACGAACCCGCACCCGCATCCTGGCAGACAGCAAAAGCCTGGAGAAGGGGAGGGGGTTCCCCGTTGGTCTGAGCCCTCCTGCTCCTGTCCTGCAGCCCAGCAACTCATTTATCTATATCGATATTAAATTTTAACAAGCAAAGCTTAGCTTTTCTGTTTTTTTTTATTAAAAAGCACAGGATGGATTATGCCATGTATACTGTTAACACTAAGGGGCAAACTATAATTTTAGTCTGTGCTGCCATCCAATAGCCCTAGGAACTGAACACAGGAGAGGAGGGTCGTTGCCCTTCTGAGCACCCTGTCTTTTTTTGCAATAGCTCCAAAGTTAACCATGACCTTTTCACTCCGGGAAAGACAGGTTTAGATTAGAATCATAGAATTGTTTAGGTTGGAAAAGACCCTTAAGATCATCGTGTCTAACCGTTAACCTAACACTGCCAAGTCCACAACTAAACCATGTCCCTAAGTGCCATATCTACACGTCTTTTAAATACCTCCAGGGATGGTGACTCCACCACTTCCCTGGGCAGCCTGTGCCAAGGCTTGACAACCCTTTCGATGATGAAATTTTTCCTAATATCCAATCTACACTGCCTCTGGCACAACTTGAGGCCATTTCCTCTCGTCCTACCGCTAGTTACTTGGCAGAAGAGACCACCCCCCACCTCGCTACAACCTCCTTTCAGGTAGTTGTAGAGTGCGATGAGGTCTCCCCTCAGCCTCCTCTTCTCCAAACTAAACAACCCCAGTTCCCTCAGCTGCTCCTCATAAGACTTGTGCTCCAGGCCCTTCACCAGCTTCGTTGCCCTTCTCTGGACACGCTCCAGCACCTCCATGTCCTTCTTGTAGTGAGGGGCCCAAAACTGAACACAGTATTTGAGGTATGGCCTCACCAGTGCCGAGTACAGGGGCACAATCACTTCCCTACTCCTGCTGGCCACACTATTCCTGATACAGGCCAGGATGCTAACACAAGCCAGGATTCTCAAACAATAACAAGAAAACCTTGAATATATACCAGACCAGGAAAAGACCAGCAGACCACAGCAATAAAAATGTCACAGGTGAGAGTGTGACATGAATATCTGGAATTACAGGAAAAAAAAGCCCATTCTTGACTATCATGTCCTGCTGCCTGATCAAGACCTTTTGGCTCAGAGTGCTGTAAACAAGATGCCTTGTCTATTCCCTGTTTCTTCACAGCTGACCTTGGGCTGATCTACACCACCCAGAGCCACTTTTAGCAGAGCTGCTCTCACTGGGTTTCCATATTAACGTGACACGGCATGAGGAGAGCAGAGGAAGATGAGCAAAGCTGTATTTTATCGCCTGGGACCACTCATCGAGAGAGGTAAGTGGCTGCACGGGGGGTGAAACAGCCTCTCCAGGGGATGGACTGAATGGCAGACTCACCGTATCTCCTATTTTGAGATCCCCGCACTTCCTGAGCCCGGGATAGGACAACCCATCCTGGCACGTGGCAGTGAAGGTCAAGCCAATGTCCTCAGGGCTGTCCCAGACTGTGAGCTCCACCTTGGACCGAATACTCTAGAAACACAATGGGAAAGTAAACTGTCAGGTTCCCAAAGGCAGGTGGGATTCTTCTGCTTTATGTTTCCTGATGTTTCTCTTCTTCTGATGTTTTCAAAGGGTGGCTAGGACATCTCTGCACCTATATGAAAAAAAATTGCCTGTGCACATACATTGACATTTGTGTTTGACTTAACCAGCTCAGAAGACTTCTAATGGATGTAATTTGAGACACGGGGAGCTGCCTACAACCCCTGCGGGTGGCTTATGCCCTCTAGGACAGATGTGATGACCATTGTAGCCAGCACTGAAAAGATATGGATGCACAAGAAAAAAGAAGGAAGAAAACATTCTCGACCACAAATGGAGCATCTCTGAGCCGAAGGTCAGAGCCTCGTGTGCACACCTGCACCTCCTCCTCCCCATAAGCCAGCCCCTTAGCGAGGCGCAAAGCCTGACTCGTCGTACTGCACAGAGAAGGTGTAAAGCTGCACTAACTCTGTCCTGCTTTCTTGTTTTCACCCAACTAGTCAGAAAAATGTATTTTCCCTCTTCAGAGAAAATGCCAAACAAAAAGTACCCTTTCAGATGTATCAGCTGGAAACACCATCATGGGAAAAAATAAATGAAAAATCTCTTTCTTTGTGAAACTTTTCAAAGTGAAAAATGTTTTCCATCAGCGAGGTTTTGGTATGCTGCTACCCCCTTTCTTCTGCTTCTCACCTCTTCCGCCCTGCTGCACACACAGACTTTTTAAGTCAAAACAAAATGAAGTTTATAAGTATTAATTCGGAATGATGTTGTTTTGTTTCATTCTTCCAATGGCTGGAACTGATTTTTTTACAAGTGGTGTCCAAAAAAGACAAAAGTTTTCAAAATGGAGTTTTTTGTACAAAGACATTTATTTTCCAAAGCCAGCTTGCAGCTCCATCCCTCTCCCCCCTTGTCCCCAACCCTCACTGAAGTGGCCAGATTAAGAAAAAGTGCTAATTCAGACCTTCTGCAAGTCCATGTGATAACAAAACCAGGGTTTACACACCAGCGAAGAGCTAACACTTTTGGAAATGGACAGGAAATAATAAGTAGGTTTTGGCCAGGTGAATCTAAACAGCCCTTAAGGAAAAAAAAGAATTATTTCCCATCCCTCTGCTGTAACGGAGGAGCTGTTCACGGGGTGGCAATTTGGACCATATGGAGCATCCATCGCCTGCGGGATGAACACCACGCGTACTGGTATGCTGAGATGCACTGCTCTGCCCAAAATTATCCCATAGAAATTAGCTGTCACACTGCTACGCCCTCCCCTCTTCCTGCCCAGAGGATCTCATCTGGGGAATGGCAGAAGACCTCACTATGACCTTGCGTAGTCTCTTCCTATGTTGTTATACAGGTGCCAAGATTTCTTGTTAGCCCTATATAGTAATGCTATTAGCTTAATTGTAATGCTATTATTATTAGCCACTTTGCACCGTTACACAGCAATACCTTCTCACAGCACCGCAGCCACCACTAAAGACGACTGTGGGATTTTGCTGCTGTGTTCTCTGGTGGCCCCCAAGCCTGTTGCACCTTCAGGGACGAGCAGAGGATGCTGGAGAGACCTAGAGGAAGGACCTGGTCCTGAGATGGAGCAATGTCTCTGCCTGAAATAAAGCTGTCTGCTATAGCCCCAGAGAAATTCAAAGGATGAATCGTGTCAGTGTAAAAACAAGGAAATCCTGAACCAGCAGCAACTCCAGGGATGGCTGTTGTGAAGGCTGCCCGCTGCCTGCCATGGGAAACCCATCAATGGTGTAACGAGAAACACATCCGAGACCTGCCTGGATTGGGTTTAGGAAAGTGGTTTTTAAACCAGCGTCCCATTTGCTCCTGATAGGGAGAGACATCAGGNTTTGGTCCAAACCCAGCCTGTGTGCCCAGGCAGAGACCCGTCGGGGCCGCGCCAGCCCGGGCACAGCCCCCCGGGAGCCTCTCCAGGCGTGTTGAGATCCGGGTGAAAAAGTTTTTGTTCTTAGTGAGGACAGAGAAGAAAACCTGTTCCTGTTCTCTCATTTCACACCCCTCCAGATGAGGGAGGGGTGACAGCACACCGGGCAGAAGAAAAAGGGAGACAGAAGATGAAGAGATGGGGGAAAGGATCTCAGGGTAATGTAAGCCGTGAGCAAGTCTGATGTACGCATCGGTGGAGGGAAGCAGACAAGAGAGGACCAGAGATGGCCAAAGCACTGAAGGGGAGAGGCTGAGCCTGGCCCAGGCCACTGCCACCCCACAGGAGAAGATGGTCCCTGTTGCAGATGAAGAGTTTCTCCAGGCTCAGAGTTTCCTTTCCATGAGGAATAAAAAAAGGTTCACTCCCACCTGGGAAACAGAAGTTTTAGCCTTCTCCCTCAGTGAGAATTTCCTCCTTCGTTTCAGGAAAAAACAAAGCTAGTGAGAGGAGACGGGCTGGGCGGGTGCCAGGTTTCCCGTGGCCCCAGGCTGACCGCAGCACAGGCAGGAGCTGCCAGCTCCCGGCAGCATGCCTGGGGGTCCCAGTCCACACCCACCACCCAGCTCAACAGGCAAAAAAACCAGTCCCAGTCTCAGCAACCGTTCATCCCACACTGCTCCTTCCATGGGGCACCTTGGTCTCAGCATCCTGGCAGTTTCCAGCCAGCTGCACTGGAAAGCTCACAAGCAAAGAGGAGGGAGCAGGACTGGAGGTGTCAGATCCCCAATGGTTTTCATCAGCTTATATCTACCTGCAAAGGCTCGAGGGGTGGTGGAATGGAGGCATGGATGCATGTTACAGCTGGGAAACCGAGGCAAAGGGAGGTTTTCATGCGATGGCACTGAGACCACAGGCAAAGTCAACGTGGAGTGAACGTTCATTTCTTTCTCCCCAGCCAAGCATCTTAGCTCCAAGACCCTCCTTCCTCAAGGGGACAAACTGGGACAACTGGCCTTTTATTTTGTAGTATCTTCAGAGCCTCATTAGCAGCATTAGCTGCTCATTGTCTTTCCTCAGAGTGTGAAGCTTTGGGAAGCACTCTTCCCAAGGGCATAACCAAATGCTGCTTTAACTGCAGGGAGCTATGGGGGAAGGAAAGATGAATGTTACAGGTCGTGTGCACAGCACAATCCTACATGACCTCTGGATGTGTAAACTTCTCCAAAGAAGTCCTTCCTTACTCCCTTGCACTAATGAGCATAGTACCAAGAAAAAGAGCTTGCAGCCATCGAAAGCTGTGTTTACAGGTCCCATGCATGAAGAACCCTACCTGAAGGCTGACCCATTAGGGGTCAGATCTCCATGCCCAGCACCAAAACAGCAATATCCTTCCAGAAGCACAAAGAGCAGAGCCATAAGAATTCAGGGAGAAGTCAACAGAAATGTTGACAACTAACTACCCAACAAACGTGCAATTTAGCTACTTCTAGTTGATCTGCTCCCCTGATCTCCATGGAGATGGACAACATTGGTCAGCAGTATAACTGTAGGTCCTTTGCTGTCCTTCATGGGCCCCATTGCAGCTTGGCAGGCTGCACTGCGAACACCACACAGGCAGGACTCCTTTGGGACCCAAGAGACACGGTGATGCTCATGAGGTGCTGAGGACCGACTTGTGCTGCACAGAGACTCCAGCTCCTTAGCTGGAGCCTGGTCTCATCTTTGGGAGGCCTCTGAACATCAGATAGCAAAGAAATAATCTGTTTTATGTACTGGTGAGGTGCTCTGAGAGACAGTTGTTTTAGATCGGGGTTGTATTTTGAGGGTAATTCCGCACACGAGAGATGTGGGGTGCATCTCTGCTTCACTGCAGGCTCCCTTGGATATCCCCGTGCTCCTTCTCCACCTCACACACCTTGTTTCCCTCTCCAGGATGGATGCCCCAGCTCTGGCAGCGTGTGGAGGACCAGGGAGGGAGGCAGCCAAGCTGGGTGGAGCACGCTGGGGAGAGGCGAGCCGGCCGAGCTCTTGGCACTTTGCACGACAGCAGCTGTGGTATTAAAATGCACTTACGTTGTAGGCCTTGACGATCAGCTCGATGATATTCTTGGAGTCTTTGTGCAAAATCTCCACTGTTGTCCCAGGAATCAAGGCGGTAAAGTTCTTGGAAAAAAAAGAAAATGAAAAGAAAATGCTGAGATGCAGAGAGGAAAGCAGAGGGAGAGGAGGGACCAACCCCGCGCCAGGGACACTAGCCACACGCCCTGCCCCATCGTCCGGTGGTGTACACGGTACGGCTTGGCTCCCGTGAATGTGAAGCTTTTGAAAGCAAAGCATTGCTAATGCAGCACGTCAAACGCTAAACAAAGCTCATGGCCACAGGACGGGGACTAACAGACCCGGGTCTGCTGCCGCAGAGGGCAAGACCCAGCTGCTGTGCACTCGGGAGAGCCGGCACCGTGGGGAAGGAGGTGCGGCTGCCCCGTCTCGCCTCACAGCCCGCGAGCATCCCCGGAGAGGGGGTGGAGAATGAGCTCAGCCCTCCCGCTCTCCACAGGCGAGCAGCAGCATCTCGACCGTAGCAACGTGGCTGCTTGTTGTTTTCACTCGAGCCTTGAGAGCCAGAGCAGAGGTTTCCGAAAGCAACCTCGCCTGAAACACCTCCTCACATCCGCAGAGGAGCAAAACCCTGCGGGGCAGCTCCAGACAAGGCCGGTCCTTGTGGCTTGGGTCACCTTTTCCTTCTGAGGGAGATCAAATTGTATGTGGTGTGTTGGGGCCCTGGACTCCGTGATGGAAAAACACAGCTGGGCAGAAATACTGCGTGAGATTAGGTAATGGGATTAAGTCACTGCAGAATGGGTTGAACAGGTTCCTGCTCTCTCGCATGCTGCACGGCTGGCAGCCATCCGAACATCAAGATTAAGCTGGAGTTTATTTTAGGTGTTCGCATGCTCACTAACATACATATCTGTTTGCTCTAAGAAGCTTTAGTGCTTTTCACTGAAAGGGCTAGTAGGGAGGGACAGCGGGCTGAGCCTCGCCTGCCTGCATCCGCCTGCCCCTGCCAGCCCCGCAGGCAGCGCATGGCCACGTGCATGCGCGCTTACGGCTGCACATGTGCGTGCTTGCGGCTGCACACACGCACGCTTGTGGCTGCCTCCGCTCCACGGTGCCAGCAGGAAGATGCTTTCACAAAGCATTTAAATCTCCCCCTGGTCCAGGTGGCTCGGCGGCGCTTACCTTGTAGAGGACGTAATGACTTTTTGTAACAGCGAAAATCAGGTGGATGTTGTTTTCAGCCAGTTTCTCCCCAAGAAGCGCCAGGGAAGGATAATCCTAGGGACACAAAAAGGGCAGAAAGACTGATGGGTAACACAGAAACAAAGACTAATTTCATTGCTCTTCTCCCAACAGCAAAATTCTTTCCACACACATGGCATGTTTCGTTGCGGGATGAAGTCCCTGCTGTACCAGCTCAATTCCAACTGGAATAGCAGAAATTCTGTCATCCCTTAAATATTTCTGCTGCACCTTTCCCTAGAATATATGACTGACAACACCATTAGCTGCAGCAACACCTGAAACACTGGATTTCTTTCCTTCTGCTTTGCCATCAGCAAACGCACGTGTGTAACAAGCTGGCTGCTATCTCCAGGGATGCAAGGCAGGGAGATTTAGAACTGCAGTAAATGGAAATGTATGATTTTTCACCCAAAGCAGAAATACCCATTGCCTGCTCTTTCTCCATAGTGGAACCATAAAGAGATTACGATAAGCTCTTTAATTCTGCAGACTTCCCAGGCAGAGAGGATGGCAGGAAGATACTTCTCTAGCTACCCACAAGCAACAAAATAATGAACCAGGGCTCACTTTCAAGAGACCAGCTTGAGTTTAAAACCCCAGGCTTCTTCTGAAGTACTGTCCTCATTTAAAAACACCTCGTTTACTTGCAGACTGGAGGGCCGATTGAGGGCCTCCAAGATTCAAACATGGAATCACCAAGGCCGCATCCCCACACCAGCTACCTAGCATAACTCCACATTAGTACGAGGGCTGTACTCCCTTACATATACACTTGCCAGGATTGTACTGGGGGGTGGAAAGAAGGTTTCTCTGAGGATCCTAGCCTCTGGCCATAATGCAGCCATCCAGAAACACCTCCTCTTACAGGGTGACACCTGTGCAGGAACAAAAATCCCAAGTAGCGCTTGTGATCTGCTGAATAAAGTACCCTTCTGCAGAAGGATGTGATAATTAGGTGGCAGGCAAGTCCTCATTCACCCCAGGAGCTTCCTCCACTGAATTTAAATTAAAATGGCCAGTTTGCCTACTTATTACTAAGACCTATGTTAGTGACAAGCTCAAAGGCTGTGAATAAGAGGAGCATCCTGTTGTGACTGCTATTGTAGCCACATCAAGGTGGGCTCAGCCTCTCAAGGGAGAAGCTGACAATCCACTGGACGTTTTAGAAAGGGATGACATATTTGATGTTTCCTCCACACTTTGCAGGAAATCTGATGTTCTTCAGGACACCAAGTTACCTTTCCCTCCCTTGCAAGTCCTGAAGAAACCTGCTAAGCTCCTAACCTGTTTTTGAGCATCACAGAAGCATTCACTGTGGGGGGATGCCCAAGGGGAATGGCAAATTTTATTTGCAAACTGCAGGACTGGGTAAAACCGTGGTGGTCAGGGGCTGCATTTGCCAAAAGCTGCTGGCATCGGGGGTGGCTGATCTCCAGAGAGGTCCACCAACACCCTGAGGTCTCCAAGGGCTGGCGCCCCATGTTCCCCCCTCACCAGCTGGCTGGACGCACTGTACTCATTGGCTTCGTTCAGGTGGCACTGGCCGTCGTGGGGCTGCACCAGCCCCCCAAGCTTCCCATCCAGGGCTATGTGGGGTACGTCATCCGTCGTGAAGACCAGCAGGTGAGATGCCTCCTTACGCCAGCCGATCTTCTCCTGGGGGAAAACAAACCCCGTGAGACAGCCGGTCTGCCCCTGCCAAGCCCACGCTTCGCCCCTCGCCCTGCACATGGTCCCAGCCACACACCCATCCAGCAGCAGACCCATTAGCACTAATTAGAAGAGTACCATGCTCCTATCCACCCATCCCTGGCAAGAAAACAAAATATCAGGGGCCCATCTAGCATCTCCCAACACCTCCTTCCAACACACTTACTTAAAAAGACATGAGGAGGTATGTGGATTGTCCACCAGACCTTTTCTACCCAGATCCAAGAATAAGAATTTCAGCTGCTTTTATAGCCAAAGGAGACCTGCCAAATTCTTCCACACACATTTAATCTGACCTTGTTTCCTCAGCTCCGCGAAGCGGCCAAGGCAACAGCAAGAGCTGCAATATCCCCGTTCAGCATTTTCATTACCGCCCGCTCATAAAGGCTGTTTCTGAGCTGTGATGCACGAAGTGAGGTCCCTGTCCGAGGGGGGTGGCTTTGGTGCACCCACATGCATGCATATGCGTGCACAGGCACTCTGCCCTGGTCCCCTTCTGCACACATCTTCTGGAAGCGATGGTGCCTCCAAGCCTCCTGCCATTTCATTGTGCACCACTACACGTGCCCTGAACAGCTCAGTCCCCCTGCACCACAGCCCAGAAGAGCAGGGACACACACAGCTGGAGCAGAGCACGGCAGCGGGAGCTTTGGCAGTGGTTGCCTGCACTAATCCACATACAACTGCCCCGCACAGCTCTGCTGTGAGCAACTTCTGCGTATTTAAAAACATGCTAATTCCAGGCCATGCTCTAGTGGTCCCTATGAAAGCACTGAGATGTCAAGCACAGAACAAGAAGTGTCCTCTGAGCCCTCCTTGGTCCCTCTGTGCAAGAACCGGACATTATCACTGTCTTTCCATGGAGAGAGGTGCAGGGACAGATTTTTTTCAAGTAAAAGGATAAGATTTAGATGATAAACGTTTCCCTCCCACGGAGCTTCCCCAGGTTTCTGGCTTTGCATCAGCCCAAGAAGCAGATCTGTGCCTACAACAGCACACTGAAGCAGTTTGTTGCAATCGAAGTAGAAGGAAACAGAGCAGACCAAAGGAAATTTTTGGAAACCATAGTGCTGTAGCACACTCCCCTGCGCTCACTGGCTGCTCCCACTGCCAGCTCATGCCAAGCCGGGCAGGCTGAAGTCCCACCTGCCAACCACGGCAGGGAGATCCTGCCACGGCAGAGACCGGAGCCAGAAAGCCCCATCTCCCTGAGCTTCCCCTCGGGCTGGCCACCCTGCCCGTCTGCCGCCAAAGAGGCAGGCCCATGCCTTCCCTCCCCACACACATCCAGCATCCTCCTCCCTCCAGCCCCCGGCTCAGAGCAACAGTGCAAATCCCTTGGAAAGGGATGAGGGAAAAGCTGGTAAAAGCTTACTAATGGGAACGTGGTGCAGATGAATATACCCAATTCCTCCAGAGCTTACTGCTCAGCTTATGTAGCAACATCTGACATCTGCCTTGTTTTACAGTAGGATGCTAGCCTACGAGCTGCCGCAGCCCAGCTGCAAAGACACTTCCCATGGAAAGTGCTAGCGCGGGCAGGGCAAGAGGGCAGAGCAGGCAGAAGGATGTGGAATCATGGCTGCCAGTGCAATTTTCGCCTGCAAATGTGAGTCATAGCCCAAAGCCTGATGATCTTTCCGATAAATATAACTCTTGCTTCAGGGACACTAGTCCAGAGTAGATTTCTTTTTCCTCCCTATTGCAGAAGGTATTTTTTCTTTAATGGTATTTTAAAGACCCATGCAATGCAAGTAAGACTATAGGAAGAAATATTTGGCAACACACATCCTTTGCCACATACCAGCACATTACCGTCCAGCTCAGTATGCACTGAGGGCTTTTTTTGCTCTGGAAAGCAAGAGTCATTTCACTCAAGTGACCCCACTGGACAAAAGGCAAAATCTTCATGCCAACATGTAATTTCTTAAGAACTCAACCCAAAAGTGATTACGGTTCTAACAATGCAAGAAGCAGTTGTTGGTCTGCTCAGCCACCAGACAGAAGCCCATCCAGTTCACTTTCCTTTGTGTATACAAAGCTGATTTCTTTTCTTTTTAAACAATTAAGGCCAAGAAACTCCTGAAGAGATTAAAAGGATTAATTTGAGTTTCATTTCCTTAGAAATGTGGTACGCACAAAGAAAACGAGCTGCATTCAAGCAGCAGTTATGAAGCCACTTGAGGGATAATGCTCCTGTTCACCTGCCCGCTAAGCCCACCTTTAAATCATGGGCTAAGCATCCCTTTACAGACAAACTCTCCGCATCTCCGACACACACTTTCCAACATAAACAACGTCAGAATCACTTTGGTTACTCAGTTCGGGAATTCACTTCCAAAAAGCAACAAGTGCCCACAGTGTTGGTGCCAATATTCAGGCACTGAGAGCATTCGATGCTTGGAGCATCGGACCAGGGTGTCTCAGATGGGGTGGCCGAGCTGGTGCTGATGCCAAACCGAAAGAGCTGGAGTCCTATGGAAAAAGCACCCGGAGAGGCCGGCACGCCAAGGAGCCGCTGCATCTCACGCTGCCTCTGCCAGCAGCTTGCAAGCGCTGGAAAATACAGCTCTTCAGCACGCAGTTTCCACCGCAAAACCCAGAGCAGCACTCTACTCTGTTTAAAACAAATAACCAAAGAGACTTTCATTTATTTTTACTGGACTGGGATCGTTGAACACAAAAACCTGCACTGACGTCTACCTCCTCATCTGGTTTTTGATCCTCATGGGATCTAAAGGATTTTGAAAGCAGGGGTGGGACCTGACCCAAAGCAGAGTGAAGAGGGAAGACATGTCTCTGCAGGGCTGGGCACACTATAGATCCTGCCCCTACTCCTTCGACCAGCTGCAGTTGCCTCCCGTACCCTGAAAGGCCAGCTTCGCACTCCTCACAGCCAACAGCGACTGCAAAACTGCCACAGCTGTCTCAGCACAGCCCAACCCTCCAAATCCTATTGAAAAGGCTGCAAAACCCTGCATCAGTATTTCCAAGCCTGAAATAAATATCTAAATTTATGCTTTGGGCACTGAATAAAAAGGGTTCAATTGCCAAGACATCAGCTGCCAGGAGATCCCCCTGGATTCATCAATACATCTAAAACCCCACCAGTTTCTCAGGTGCAGACTTTTTTGGAAGCAAGAAACAGATACAGGTGCAAGACAAGTATGCCTTAGAGATTAAAAGCCAAAACCTCATCATTTTGTGTAGCTCTGAAAGGCACCTCAGTGTCTCCCAGATGTCTTGGCCATCTCCGTGTACCAGTGTCTAGCAAGCACCAATCAAAACTATTTCAGAAGACACTTTATTTTCTAATCCAGCATTATCTCTTTGCTGCGTCTTAGTATATAAGATCTGAAACTTAGACATACCACCAAGCCATATGATGCTTGCACTTAAAGAATGGCAGAAAACCAAAACACTGCAAATGGAAAATGTAATTACAGAAGGTTGATTAATATTCCTGGCTAACCATTTTAGCATCAGGATAAAAGCTTATTGTCTCTGGCTCTTTCATTGCCTCCAGAATAACATTTACCATATCTTCATCTTTCAGAAAGGAGCCAAACCATGGGCCTAGTCATTAGTCTGTATTAGCTGTACAAACTTTCCCCACTCCTTGGGTTGAAAACCAGGCCAAAAAATGACTTGAGCGTTACAAAGCTCTTAGACAACTCATGCAGAAGAAATGCTTGATATGAATTATACTATAAAAATACCTAGTCAACGGAGTAGGTATTGTTTCTGACACCTTTGCGCTTGAAGTGGAGGAGAAGACCACACTCGGACACCATGGCTTGGAAACAGCAAGGCTCTGCCATGCCACCACCGGCTCTCCCTGGGATGCCCCTGTTGATGCCACAAGCTCTGCTGCTGAGCACAAAGTACTTCACAGTCAACACGCTGCATTGCCCCGAAGGCAGGGGACTTTCTAAGTTCATAACTGTCTTAAATCTTGGGTTTTAAATATGGTAGAAAGGGTGGAAGCTGGAAAAAGCTGGAGCATGCCAGAGAGATGCAATGGGGTACCACAGCAGTGATGAGGAAACCCACCCCACAAGACACCAAGGTATCTGTATGCTCCTTGCCCTCCACCAGGGAAAACAGCTCCTGAGTTACCAAAAAGTACTGGTTGTGCAGGGTTTAGTCCCCACGATACTTCATTAATCACCACGGGATGCAAAGCACCATTTGTTGCAGCAAAGAGCATCCTCACCAGGGATTGGCACTTCACTGCCGCCCCGGGTGTCCGCCACCTTCACCCGCCCCGACGGTGCTGAGGCCCACCACAACCCACAGCCACCGACCGGTCTGGGCCATCACTCAGCCACCGCGAGGGAAACTAATCACTAAGCTCCCGTTTTGGCTACAGGGCTTAGGAGGTCAATCAGCTGGCCCGAAATTTTGGTTATTCTAACTCTGGACAGACGGAGCCTTTGCTGCTCATGCCTGCGATCAGCAGGCAGCTGCTCCACCCACAGCAAGGGGCTGCCAAGGCAGCACAAGTTGCGGTGCAACCGGTTCTCCTGCCTCACACACTGGTCCCACAGATTTTCTTTCCCACCCCCAAGCTCCGGTAATTAACCGCTGCGGCTGCAGAAATTCCTCTGTCATGACCTGCCACATCACGCCAAGAGCCACGCAGGCGCACACGCTCACCTCTGCTCACCCTTCCTAGAGGATGCTTAGTCCTGAATTTAGATGGCACCAGCATCTAAATTCATCTTCTGAATTTAGAAGGGACCAGGCTATGCAGTCAAGAACCACAGTCAAAGATTTTGGTTCTTACCAACAGTTTGAGACTGCCACAAACGTGCAGGAAATATCTTGCAGGTCTCCTGCCTTCCAGCAACACCTCCAAAATGAGCCCTTGTGATACACACCACAGTATGCACCGTAGGGAAACATTGTCCCATTTTTGCAATAATGTGGTGGAAGGGACTGGAAAAAACACACGGTGGGTAGCACAACTGAGTCACTGTCCTGAGATGTCTCGGCTCTAACTATGAGAGCCACCTCTCCAAAACTGAGAAGACGAGTATTGGGAGCAGCACTGCAGTTGTGCCAACAACAATATCTGTGCCAGGCTGGGAGAGGGAAGACAACTATTGGGTGGCATCAGATCCAACGGGGCAGGTTCAGTCCCATCACAGGCATGAAGCGTAAATGAAGCCAATTCAGGCAAGGGAAGATCTGGTTTCCCACAAGCCTGCGTCCCATCACCCCTGCAGACGATACCTATCTCCTGGCTCCCAAAATCGAGACCCAGAAGAAAACACACCCAACCAAAAGGACTACGCAAGGCTGGAGCAAACAAAAACCAAACTGTATGACAAGAGGGGAATAAGCAACCGGAGCCATCCCTGGCAAGCTGGGCAGCTCAGCCACATGGCAGAGGGGAGCAAACATTTCCATCCCTGATGCACAAAGGGCTACAGAGCAACCCACTTACTTGTTCCACAAAGATCTTCAAGCGAACATCTCCAAAACCCCTAAGGACGTTGCTAACATGGCACCAAGCTAATGAATTCTGTCTTTAATTGCTGCTCACAGCTCCAGTTTTGCTGACAAAGAGGGAGAGCAGGCTATCAGCGCCCGGAGGTGGGATCATCCAGACCCACACGGCAAAGGGGGCAGGTTCGAGCAGTAGAAACCAGCTCCAACCCTCAACATGGGTCAACTGCTGCAAGATGTGTTTGACACACACTTAAGAAATGCATTAAGCCAACGCACAGTGCTGCTGCACACAAGTGTACGTGAATCTTAAACGATTTCATCCCAGGTGCTCAGGGATCAGCACCTACAAGTCTAATCGTGCAATGAAATCTCAGTGCTAAATTTGCATTTGCAAAAGCTCCATTTTTACCCCTTTAAACTAGAAAACATATTAACCTTTTTTTCTTTGCCTGTTCCTGTACAAAAGCAGACAAAAAAAATAGTCTCTACTTTTGAAGGCATCTTTTATGGTTTCTGCAAGAAAAATTTAGTAGTTAGTGCTGAGAAATGGCATACTGAAGCCTTACCCTGGTCCAAGAACAGAGCAGAAGAAACCTCCTCCTCTTTTGCTTTGCTTTTAAACCCCAGAAATCAGAGCAACTCACCTTGCACACGGCAGCCTGCAAAATCGCATCGAAACCGCCCTCTGGAGCATCTCGATTGCGGGAAACCTTCTGTTTCTGAACTTCTTCATTGAAACGGTCGACTTTATCCGTTAGGGACAAGAGGTGGCGGAAGCCAAAGGATGGGACGCAGCTGGGGAACAGCTTGTAACTGCAGGAGGAACAGAGGAGTGGTCAGCTAGAAGGAACCCCACCAGCAGCGAAGAGCTGCAGAAGCTCCCAGCATTATGAGACTGGCCTCCAAACCTCTGTTCAGCGGGATGAAATACTTCCACAAGGCTTCATGTTTTGGATGCTTTGATTTCTGGCTATTTATCTACAAAACTCTACAGTAGAGCCCATCTTTTTGGTTCCTCCCAGGGGCTTTGAGCAGCTGAAGTTTACAGAGATCTCACCAGGATCAAATATCTCTCTCCACGTAAGGGCCGAGTGGAGACACCAAGCACCAGGCCATGCAGCTCTGGAGTTTCTGCACCCATAAACTGGTTTTCACACTGGAATTCTGCAGTGCAGGATGCGACCCACAGTGATGCAGAGGGCACATTTTGGCAGGAGGGCCAGAGCCACCCTCCCCAGCAGCCCACAATGGTGGATTGGTGTCAAAGGGCACCACACAGGAGGGTCACTGCTGACAGCTACTTTTCCCCTATTTTTCAATATGTATTTTCATTCTGTCATCCAGTTTTCTCGGCAATACATGCCACCCTGCACCCACTGCATGTCACCAGGCACCTGGCAATTGCACACCACGGGATGCATTAATAACTAACACCAACTCATGCATCCTCGCGCTCTCCCTGCAAGCCAGTGAGCAAACACCATCTCCGCTTTCCAGGGCACCACTGGAGCAGAAAGGTAGGAGTGGCACCCTAAGGCAGAGAAATGCCTCGGCAGGCTACCAGAAAAACTTCTTTTTCCATACAAAGCAGTCAGGAGGCAGCTTTGGTGCTCACCGCGTGGCCAGGAGAGCTCAGCAGAGCAGCTCCTGTGGCGTGGGAAATCAGTGAGGGTGTGCAGGGGAGAGGGATGAGAAGGGTTAAGAAGAAAATGTGTTTCAAAAGGAGTTGGGCTGGCACTAATTCATTCTTATCTTCAAAGACAAAAACCTGGAGAACAATTAAAGGTTTCTGCTGACACATGACCCACTATGGGTAAGCTGCAAGAGGCTTTTTACACAAAGGAGTGTTTAAGATTTACCACTCCTGGGAACTCAAATCCCTCACAAGGGACCCCAGAGCAGAGATTTCCACCCGCACAGCCACGCACACACCCAACCACGGCGCAGGTCCCACTGCTTTGGGCCCGGCTGGCAATTAGAGCCGCCCCTTGTGATCAGCCCCATGTTCAGACTTGCATCCCGCTCGCGCCCAGGGCCAAGGCGAGGAGCATGCGATGTCTGAAACCTCTGCACCGCAGGGTCTCAGCAAGCAGCCCTCAACTCACACAGTACAGCTGGGTGCTCCGTTTGCCAGAGCCCTGGTCCAGGAAGAAAACACTGACACGCTATAGGGTCCCACATCCCACTAAGATGTATAATTTAACGCTTTTTTGTTTGTTTTACACTCCAGGTTTGCTGGCAGAAGCTGCAGGCAGCAGCAGGACAGAGGACGGACAGCTGAGTGACTACGCAAGGCACACAGCAGAGCGGGCGGGTAATCTCAGGCTGTGACCTCCACAAGTCGTATCACAGATAGATGGGCAATCAGGTGTTCAGGCAAACCCTCTGCCTTCCTTATCTTTTTAAATTTAGTGTTTGTTTCCTTTGTATTCTCTCTCTTGAATGACACCATGGCTGTGAAGAGGCCACCTCCTGGCTCCCCAGGAGGTCCCAGCTGGGATGCTGAGCCAGGAACAGGGGCGAGCAGCAAGCTGGGGTGGGATGGAGGAAGCACGAGGGTTCCCAGCCAGACCCCACATGAAAACACAGCTGCACCCCACCCGGACAGCCATCACCATGAGGAGGAGGAGGAGGAGAGAGCCTGGATGAGGGGCAAAAAACACCCACCGCAGTTCATGTTTACTTGTATCTTTGTTTAGATGTGAGCAGGCCACTGGACAAAGTCTGCTTTGACACTAGAAACAGTTCCAAACAAAACCACACCTGACAACCCACCTCGCTGCCACATGAGCAAGCCACCTGGCAGCAGCGACAGCCCGCTCGCAGAGCAGGCGGGGAAGGCAATGCCGCTGGAGAACAATGAGCCAGCACCCCCGGTTTGGATGAAGAGACAGATGGCAACTGGAAGGGAGCGCCCGCCAGACAAGCTGTCTTGGGCAATCCTTGGTTTCCCAAGACAAGGCTGGCTTAATGTAACCCATAAACAGAAAAGCAACAATCTGGGTAAAACCAAAAGGACATGCAGATAGCCTGATCATGGAGGGAGAAGACGAGGCGACAGCTCTGGATGCCCTCGATGAAAGGGCATCAGCAGTTTCAGGCATGCCTTGCTGCAGAGTTGTCCAGCTCCACCCTCTCCTCCTCTCCCATCCCTGCCCTCCCCTCCCGCACCTTTCACCCTATTTCACTCAGTAAAAGCCACGTCACTTCAATTAACTCACTCACCAGTCAAACAAAGTTTCCGAGATTTCCCCTGCTGGAGCGAAACCCTGTCCCCAGCCCATGAGCAACATGAGCGGGTGATGGAGACTGAGGATGACAGAGATGACTAAGCACATCCGTCTGAGGCCATGCCAAATATTTGGGGGAGAAGAGCTATGAAGAGCGTGATATATGGTGCTGTGGCAGCAGAGAGCCACCTCCCTGGCTCAGTCAATGTGGTCAGTTCTGGCTATGCTTCATGGCCAAAGTATGAGTTTTTAGTGTTAAGATCTATTTGACTTTCCTCTTTGGACAGAATACAGATCATTTTGTCTAGTCAATGTGCAATGAGATGCCAAATGCTTCGTCAACACCAAAAGTTGGCGTAGAAACTCATAGCTGATGCAAGTTCTCTTTAATCTGCCTCTCATATGGAAAACTTAAAGGATGCATGCTTGCAGAGCTTGGCGTTCGTCTGTGCTGTGATATTACAATGTAAGTGTCCACAAACAGCTCAAACAAAAGTGCTAACCTTACCACCCTCACATGACCAGGAAGCACCCCAAGGATGGATGAGGTCAAGACAGCACCATGAAGGTAAGTGTCAACGGTGACATTCTCCCAGGAGGGCACTTGCTGCTGTATCCATCCTTTCATGCCAACATCCAAACCCATCTGAGCCTGGACACCGTCTACTACACTCAATTTCACTCTGGTATAATCCCCAATTCAATGGACTTGATCCCGACTCCAGCAGTTAAAGGGCAAACAAAGACTCTAGCAATAAAAAAAAACCAAGGAGGAAGACTCTGATAACACCACAAAGCAAACCACATCATTTGTGTCTTTTGCAACTGCCAGTTTGCTTTCCTTCCACGGCAATTACGATGAAAAAACCTGCCTGACATCTGCAAAACACTTTGCAAGAACTCATTAATCAGTCCTGCAGGCCCTCACAAATCTCACTTCCCCCAAACACTTCTGTTGGGAAGGACTTGCATTGCCTCGGTCTCCTTATCTGTAAAATGGAGACAAAGAGCTTAATTGATCTACTCGAGGCCAAACAATGACTCAGAGCTAGGATCAGAAATCAGGAATTTCTGGCTCTTGCTCCTTTTTCTTAAAGTCTGTAAAAAAGCCTGCTGTGTCTGCATCCTCTTCAGGTGCTTAAAAATAGCTTTAGGCTCCCAAGACAACAGTTTCATATCTCTAGATGCAGAGATCTCCCAACAGCCACTGCAAAATTGGAAGTTGTCCTATTCTGAATCGCTCTGGAGCATCACAGCAACAGCCGCGGCTAATCAGCATTCCCAAAAGCCAGGGCTTAAATGTGGTTCATTATTTAAAACAAGAATGGGAAGAGAAGACTGCAGCCAGGCTCTGTGCAAACACAGGGCTTGTCCCTTTGGCACCACTTACCCAATGCAGGGATTGTTTTGGTATCTTGGTGCCGTGTAGGAGAAAGGAGAAATGTTTTTGTCCACGAAAGATCCAAACCCCAGCCGGAAATTGCTAGTGAGCTTTCGCATCTCTTCAGCCAGCTTCGTCCCCAGATTGCGAATATTATCTAGGTCGTCGTTCATGGACAGGGAGAGATCCATCAGGTAGTAGAGGTCCACGGGATAGTCCTCCACTTGCCGAACCTGAACTCGGAAGGAGGTCTGGTCACCTGCGCACACACAAGAGTTGAGAGCGGTGAAAAGGAAACTCCTAGCACACATAAAATCCAGACCGCAGGCTTTTTTTTCCCCCCCTGCAGAGCAGACAGATCACTTCCACAGAAGAGGGTGAGGGGAATAAGCTTTTCCTAATCCATCCCTTAGGAGACTAATAGGAAAGTAGTTAATGACTTTGGGTCCTTTTAAGCTATGTAGTGTACTGGCTGGCAAGAAAAAGACACATCTATAGAGTGCATGTCTCTATTTTACTTCTGAGATTTGGGAAAGGGTCTTTCCATCTCAGCTGAGAGAACGAACATGAAAAATGCTGTTGTCCCAGATTGTGTGCAGTCCAGGGGCATTTTCTTAGAAAACTGGAAAGAAAAGCAAGCAGAGTGAACCTTAAATGGATGTTTCATGGACTACTGAAAGAGGGACCCTGCACACGCTTACTTGGGAACATCCCCAAAGCAAACCATGACCAGTCCAAGAAGTCTTGCACAAAAGAGAGAAGGAGGTGGAGCAGAAAGAAGAGGGTCAGGAGAAAACAGCCAGCGTGAGAATTGCAGGATGTCCTCTGAGCTGTGCAGGAGGGTCAAGTCGAAGCAGACACAGAAGAAATACCTTTGAAAAGGACATCTCCCCCAAAAAAGAGCTGTACCACCATCATTCTGGAGAAAGCAGGGCAAAAGGGAAGTGAACTGGAAAAAGAAGGTTGTTAGGGTCACCCAGGGAAGTACCGAGGCAGAGATGAAGCTTCCTGAAGTGATGAACACAGGGAAAGGAGCTGACAGGACTGAGTCACAGGTTGTGCAAATGTGAAGAAGAGCAGAGGAAAGCCTTTCCCCTGACCTCCCCCTTTGCCAAACCGCTTTCACTAGAGATGCCCTCCAGAAGGGGTGCCCGGGAGGGGAGGCCACCACTGGCACTGCCCACACCTCGAAAAAGGTGAAGTGGCTTCAAAGTGAACTCAACTTCACGCCAGATGGACCTCGGTGAAGCCAGAGAGGAGGTGGCAAATGTTTGCCTTACACTGCTGAAAAAGGGGTCTAAATGGAAACCCCAGACTCCAGCACCCTCAAACCCCAGGCTGGTTTGGAGATCCCACGTCCCCAGCTGCCACCTTGGCCCCTTTTCCAGCTCAGTGGGGTCTCAGACCCAGGGACTCGGATGCTCTCAAGACCAAGCTCCCCCTCCTGCCCACCTCTCCCAGCTCTTCACGGCTGAGGCTGAACTCTGGGCACTGGCAGGTTCTGCAAAACGCTCATGGCTTCTCCTCCTCTTCCCCAGAAATGAAACGCACATTTTTTAGTATTGTGAAAACATTTCCCTAACCGTTTTACTGTTCTCCTCATTGTCTGGAGCAGCACAGCTGCTTTCACTTACTTCCAGCCCAACAACATGCAGCAGCAGCATCCCAAAACCGCCGTGCTGGCAAGGCATGGCACGAGGGGCTTTGCAGCCTGGCAGGCAGCAGCCCCGGGCGGCACCTGGGGTCACGCTGCGCTGAGCCGCACACAGGGCCGACCACCCTCTCTGGCTCCAGGATCTGCTTCATAGTGATTCCTGCAGCCGTCCCCATGTGCAGGGAGCGAGCGGACACCCTCTCCCAGCCCTCTGCAGCTGCTTTGGCCCCGCAGCATCACCCCCTCAGCAAAGGAGCCGGGGTCCCAGCACCCCGGGGGACGTGCATGAAGGTCAGAGCCTGCCTCTTTTGCAAACAAAGCTGTGAGGGGTTTAGCTCCAGGTCTGCCCTCTTTGCTCCCCTGGTTCTCTGTGCATCTCAGCCAGCCTGGTGCTGGAGTACCAGAGGAGTCAGCCACAGCTCCTAAACCAAGACCTTCCCTCTATTTAATGATTTCCCTGCACATTTAGATCAAGGGTGGCTTCCAAGCCAGGGCTTCTTTCTTACAGGTGATTGCTCCCCCCTGCAGTCTGCTACAACCCCACCCGGCAAAGGCCGGGCTGCGAGAGGCACCGTCCACAAACATGCACATGTAGGTATGGCCCAGATACCGGCTGCAGGAAGCAGGAACCTCTTGCCATAAATACTCCTCCTTATTCTCCCCAGCTTTCTTTTCCGGCAGGAGCAGGACTCTCCCGGCACGGCTCTGAGATGCTGCATGCAGCAGGATGCCACTCAGCACAGGGCCCACAGTAAGCAAAGCGATCGAGGTGGCTCAACCAAATCAGGCGGGCCTGACGCTGCACCTGGCTCACATTTGGGGGGGGGAAGAAAGGAGCCTATCCCTTTATATAGTGCAATACCTGCTAGCACTGATTGCAGGGTCAGAAATGGTAATTGCAAGCTTGACTTTAATTCAGTGCTGCAAGAATGTATTTAACTCCGGCAAAATTAATTCCCATGCCTATTCTTTTCATTCCTACGTATTTTTCCCACTGGAATATCCAACCCTTTCAGAAAACGAGGATGTGTCCTTCTGCATTTCCCAACATTTCTGTTTCCAAAACACTCTTCTTGCCAAGCAGGTCCTAAGATGGGAATTCCTCTGCCAGAAAGGGTGTTTGGGATGCTCTAATGAAACATTCTTCTCTTAATAGTTATGAATTTATTAGTCCCTGAGAAGCACAAAAAATAACAGGAGCCGAGGCCTGGTTCTTCTGTCATTCCTAACTGCACAAATCGATTATCTCAGAGAAAATATCGCTAATGTATGCAGATGTAAGTGCAAAAGAATTTTTATTCTCTGTGCACAATATTACTCTCACACTATTAGGGACAATCCAGTGCCCTCCTTCCCCACATACCATCACCACCATCCTCTCCTTAGGGCTTTTACTGAAAAGCTTTAAACTCAAAACTGAATTCAGAAATGTTCTTGGATGCTGTCACACAGAGGCAGTGCAGAAACTGCAAAACCTTTTGGCCAACTTAAGAACACAAACTCGACAATCACTTACTCACAAAAAGCTCTTCTTTCTGCTTGGTGAGGCTTATGGCTTGATGGGCAACACAGCTTGCAACTATTCCTTGTTTTTAATTCCTTTTACACTATTCATATTTTTCATCTAACCAGGACACACTGCTTTACAGCTGGACCCAAGGTTAAAAAGCAGTATTATAAAAACTAAATGCTCAATCTGAAAGCTACCTTGTAAGGACATCGGTTTAAGGCCTTTGGAAATTAGCTGTGGGCACGGAGATTTGGGGATGTGACTTCTGCCACGGGATGTTTAGATCAAACTGCCTGGGTGGGATCAGCGAACAATTGACAATTCGCTCCCTTCTGCTTCTGCTTAGCAGTCTAAGAATAAAAGATCACCATCACCGTGTGAATTCATCTTTGAAATAGTACACTCTTCATGCCCAAAATTAAGTCAACATTGTCTCCTTTTTGTCTTGGGTTCACAGGGTGAAACCCTCCGGACCCATTCTCAAGCTCAAGGATTAATGGATAATTTAAACTGGGGATGCTAATAGAAGGGTTTAGGAAGTCATCAGCCCTGAGTAAGATGGAGTGCTGCCCAACATCAAAAAGAGAGTAAAAAGGGGAGATACTGTTAAAAACACCTAGGTATGTCCCTCCTCCTGCAACGACTCCGATGCTCTGCAACAGGCGCGCAGGGAGGGGAGCTCCCCGGCCCAAACGCATCCGACAGCGCAGACCCCAGGAAGCCGCAGGGAGACAGACCCCCATGCCCTCCCGCAGACCGGAGCGGTGGGCATCCACGCCTCCGGCTGGGCCACACTGACAGGGATTGGGAAAGGGGAATTTGCTGAGCACTGGGTGTGAAGGAGGGTCTGCAGGAGGCAAGATGTCGAAGCTCAGCCAGCCCTTTCTGCCAGGAATTGCCTCAAGAAACAGGAGGAATAACAACTCCCTTTTTTTTATGGGAGCAAACCTGTTTCATCAGCAACATTCAGTTGCAGAAACCATGCATCCAGCCACGCATCCAGTGACAACTACCCTCAGGTATCTGCTTTTAAGGCTTTGAAGCAAAATCTCTTTACCTTTGAGGGTCTGACTGATGACAGCAGTCACACTGCTCAGGAAGAGTTAATTAAGAGACATGAAGACTATCCAACCCATAGAATTAAAACAAAAAATCCTGCAGCAACTGGTAGGCTCTGGGAGAGCACTGGTAGCCTGAGCACCAGCTCAAACTCCTGTTTTTCTTGGTCAAAACCTCAGATTTCATTTTTGTGTACGCTCATGAGAGTTGTCACAAAACTGCAAGCCTTAGAAACCCACACCAATTGCTTCTAATGAATCAAGCTTTTATATCTGCTTCTTAACTTTGCAATAAAGAGCTTTTTTTTTCCCCTTCAGAAATATCAGCTGCCAAATTTTTGCAAGAATTCTGAACCCACATTAAAGCCTCCCCCCACCGTGCAAAAACTTTTGATAACAAGCATACTCGCATGGCTCAGCCTAGCCCTTCCCTTCTAATTTTTAATTAAAAGGAAAAGACTGAAGAAGAGTGATGGCTCAGGGGAATGAAACAGGGATCTGGCCACAGTCCAAGGCCTGAGTTGCAAGTTCAAATCTCCATCTTCGGCCTTGATCCCACGTCTCTTTTGCATACCGACAGAAAACAGATATGCGTTTTTGTTTCCAATTTATAGAAGGAGCTGTCTCAGTTTAGAGTCAAGCACTGTCAGCTTGGTGAAGGATCCAAAGTTAACTCCTTCCACCCAGTGATTACATTTTTTAAGTTGAGAAGGTTCCTTTTAAACACACGCAAAGGTTAAAAACAGTACTGACAACAGTTTTGGGTGGGATTTGATTGACCTTGCATAACAGCAGTGTCCTCTCATAGAGAACATACACCTCACCCCCAACCCGTTCGTGATGCACCACCGAAGTTCAGGGGCTCTGGAAGGGGCCAGCAGCCACCTTCTTTAGCAGGTTACAGGGTCACGGGCTATAACACAGTCTTGGCATGTCCCCGCCACCCTTTCTCACCCCCAACAAGCACACCCCAGCATACGACTCAGAGCTGTTGAGGACTCACCAGGACGAAGATTCAAGGCGACCTTCTGAGGCGTGATCTGCGTGACATCCAGGTGGGTCTGGCCAGAGCCCTTGCTGCTCAGAGGGACGTTCTTCACCACGTTGATGCTGCTGCTGGGGTTTTCGATGGCTCCAGCACAACCATTTGCAATCAGGTTCTGCAGGAAGTCACACCGCGACGTGATGGACTTCGTACTGCCGAACTCCTGGGGGGTGAAGAACGGACAAAAGAGAAGGGGAGGGAGAGACATCAATCCCACAGCAGGAGCTTTGTTTTGACGTGCTGCTATCTGTAGCAAACAGGAGATGACAAGGAGAAGCTGGTGTCATTTGTGGTGGCTGTACTCAAAAGCAGCCTGCACTGAGCCTTGAGCCTGTCAAAGGGATCTACCTAAAAAGAAATCCTGCGAAGTTTTGAAAATTGAATTTGCCCACAGATCACCACAGCAGAAAGCTAAGCCTGGGTTTTCACCTCAGCCACAGCAGCAGCACTTGCTCCCAGCCCTGTGAAAGCAAGGCAAAGTGTTTGGTTTGCTGCCTGGACAGCACATTCCCATCTCTTCCAGGGGAAAAGGTGAGAAGATGTTATTTTTTGCATGTGCATCGCCTTGAAGGAGCTTTGCAAAAGAGAGAAGAGAGGACAAGGAGGTGGCACCATGGGAAGCAGGACAAACCCTCCAACCCAGTGAGCCAAGTCAAGATGTGAAGCTGGAGACTGAGGCTGGGTGGCTCCAAGGACCTGCACCCTCATCCCCGGGCGAGACGCCGCACGTCCCCACACAAGCACCACGTGTCCCCCGTCCCTCACACCTCTGCACTGCAGGCGTTGGCATGACACCATCACATGGAAAAAAAACAGTGACCACAGCAAGCGGTCGCTGAGGCGGAGCACAGCCAGAACGGTTTGACTTGGGCAGGTTGTCCTGGGGAGAATAAGGGAGGTGGGAGAGCCTGCATGGGAGGTGGTCAAAAGGCAGCCCGTGCCCACCGCAGGCTCCCGGAGGACGGGCTGCCATGGCAGGGAGTCTCCCAGCACCTGTCCCCAGAGCTCCAGCCCCCGCTGCGAGCCTCACGCACGGTGCACAATGCAGCCTTGTGCGGGGCGGCGCTTGGGAACAACCAGCCGCACAATGCAGCCTTTTGCAAAGAGCCCATTTGTTAGAAAGCCTTTTTTTTAATTTTTTTTTTTCCCCAAAAGGGCCAAAAGGAGCAAATCACATGCGCAAAACTTATTTAATCTTCAACAGCCAATTCCTACTTATTTCTGCAGTATAACAATAGAGACAACCATCTTCTGCTCCAGGGCTGATGGACTAAAATGACATGAAATAATGCAGAGAAGATGCTCGCAGCCACTCCAGCCCCTCCTTCAGCTGTGCAGCCAAAAATTGGAGCAGGGCTGAATAAACCCTGCTTTTTGCTAATGCTCCGGCATGGCAGAGGATGGGGGAGACATCAAGGAGGGAGAGGTCATGCGACAGATCTTGCCTTCGCACCCCACGGGCTGCTCCAGGGGTCCCCCGAGGACAGCCTCGGCCGTGGGGCTCGGGGACGCAGACAGAGGCTCTCTGCTACATTTTCTCACTACGAGGTCCCAGTGCTATTTGAAAAATGCAAGATTTGCATTCCAGCATCCAGCAGCGGGGTCCAGCCAAGGAGACAGCACATTGGATGGATGCAAACATGAATTTCTTGGAATGCGTCATGTAAACAGATGAACTTCCAGAAAGGAGGACTGGGACTACTTAAATCATCTCCAGCATGACAAAATAAAAACCAGAATCCCTCACAAAACCAAAAACAATGCCCAGCCTTTCAGAGCAGCATGTTCAGGGCAGCCTTGGAGAAAAGTTTATCTCGGATGTGGTATGACCTAAAGTCAGTGAAAAGCCGGTGGGGTCCAGGCACTCTCCCGGGCTGATCCACCCAGCAGCAGGGCACCCGCGGGGAGATGCTCTCCTGCTCTCTCCGTGCCTCGACCATGGCTCCAGGTGAGCACCTCTGCCAGCTCATTTCTGCTGGCCGCCTATTAGAAAGGACACTCTGGTTGTGCAAAAAGCAACACAAACAGCACCACGAGTGCAGCCGGGAACCTTTAGTTATTCCCCAGGAATTAACACTGGAAAGATGTATCCAAATAGGACGATACTTAGGACTGCTCGTGAAGCTGCAGCCTTTATCAGGTGTTTCCAATCCTCCCCGGGATCTGCTCCAAAGCCTCTTGATGTGAACAGAAAGACTCGGACTTCAAAGGGCTTTGAATTAGGGCTTAATTTTCTGGAGTAGCAGAACAAGAGCCAGGAGGGGCAGGCAGCCTGGGGAGAGGAGGATGGTGGCTTCCTCCCCCAGCTGCTATTCTTTAGCAGTTGAGCTCGTAACACCACAAGAGATGGCTCTGGGTATGGTACTCTTTATACCGATGTTCATCATCCCAGCAAGGGGTGTAGAAGAAAGCAGCATCTGCACACCGAGGATGAGACAGCTGGCAGGTGGGGTGAGGAGCACACCCATGTGGGACCTGCCGGGAGCTTTTTTGGGGCAGGGTGCCTGTGCACGTGCAAGTCTGTCCGTTTGCACGGTGGCAAGAAACAGTTACCGCTGCAAGGTGTTTTTCTGCAGCCTCCATGATAAAATTTCTGTAAAGGAAGCCCGGGAGGTTGGGGGAAGGCCCCCACACAACTCCTGATGGGAGGCGCACAAAGCTCTCAGGTCAGCAGCACCTCTGCACGGGTGCCCCCTTGTTTGACCCAGCTATTTTCTCTTAAACTTTCTTCTGAAATGGGCCCAAAGGACTTGCCACAGGACAAGCTGCAGCTCAGATCAAATCCAGGCCCTTTCTTGTTTGGTGAAATGCTGCATTACCTGGAGTGGAAGAAAATAAACCCCTCAGGGGTGCAAACGCCCCGGGGAAGGGGGTGCGGTGCAGCGCCCAGGGGCTGCAGGACCTGCTTCTGCTTCGGTGCCTAACCCAGGCAGGGTGACGCTGAGCAGGGCAGCGACAGTGGCCTCGCAAAAGCCCCAGCAACGGCCTCAGCACCCTGCAAACAAGCACCCCTCATGTGCACCTGCAGGTCAAAACCCAAAGCCAAAGCTGTGGCTACTAAGTACCACCCAATTCAAGCACAAAGTTTTCTGCAATAGAGAAAAATCGAGGCTGCTGGAGGTTAAGTGAAAGGAAAAAAGGTGAGAAGATTTGAGAAGTAAAGGATATCATGCAGGTCCAAATAATTCATGAGCAACCACGCCAAAAGGCAGCCCCACAGCGGCTCAGACGTGGCATGCCAGTTCAAACCCCAATTCCCCCTGAGCAGAGGACCCCTCACACTTAGTTAAGCAATTCGGTGCGCCCAAATACCTGCCGACCACCTGCCTGCAGGCCTGCTTCAGAGAGAAATGCAGCACCTACCCCGCAGCAAGCAGGAACCGCCCCAAGCGTCGCTTGGTGCCACAGAAAAGCATCGGTTTGGGAAGATCCCACCTAGTCCGTGTTCGTAACGCCGGCTGCTCGCAGCCCGGTGGGCACTTTGCGGCCCGGCCTCTGCACTAACAAGCTCACAAAAGCAAATGGACGCAAGCAGCCAGAAGTGAATGGAGACAACAGTGTGACAATTACATGCTCATCTGTTTGACAGTTTTGAGACAAATTGCTTGATTCATGCCATAAAAATGGCAAATAGCACTGACTGTATCTAACTGACCGTATCTAACTCCTGACTAGACGTGTCCCTACCATTTTTTGCTTTAATCAGTCCAGTTCTGCATTAATTCAATCTGAAATACGTCTGCTTTCTCCATTTAAAAAAATTGACATGTTCCCCCTAGCAACATCCTTGATTTTCCTTCCTCATTCTCCAGGCACACATTCCTGAGATGGGAGAGGATGAGGTACAAGCAACTTGATGGAGAACAGAGGGTGCCATTGGGGAAATTTCAGTTCAATTAATCAAAAAGGAAATTTCAGTTTAATTAATGTAATTAATGTGCACCTCTATTTGGCATGTACACATATAAATGCATCCACATAGGTAATGCATGGATGAACACACACCTAACAAACAAGGGGAGCCTCTGCACGTTGGTACGCTGCTCCCCAAAGCAGCAAACAGAAGATAACAGCAACGTAATGACGTAATTTCCCCCCTTATACCAGTACTCCCGAACGCTTGTTTGGAGAGCATCCCCGCCGCAATCACTCCAGGTTGATTCACCATGAACATAAACCCCACCTGTCCATCACACCCCACCTGGCAGCTCGGAGGACGGCGCTGAAGCCACTTCCAGAGCTCCCTGCTCTCCCCAGCAAACTCGCTGAGCCCCGCTGAGCCTGGGCAACCTAACGCCACTGCAAAAAAAATCAACGAGCATCCTCCTCTCCCACCCACGAAAACCAAGCTGCCACAGAGATCACAACAACCCCACGGGCCAGCGTGCAGTTTCCAGCCAGAATCTTTTGCCAGCAGCGTGTCAGCAATTTCTAGGTGTTGTCAGCTTCTTCCGGAGCTTGCAGGAGAAGTTGAGGAATCTCCTCAGATTCCAGCATGGATGGAAAGGCTGCAGCAGGCTCCGTCACCAAGAGTCATGTATTTCCCCCAGACAGCCCTGTTTCAAGGCACGCTAATGCAACGGTTAAGGTCACACATATATACCTTCTCTTTTAAGTGCCACTTAAACAGATCACCCCATTTAAGTCTTTCCTTTCAAGGTATTCTTCCATAAGCCAACAGAATCGATGTCTGCTTCCAAATTTCCAACAGCCCAAAGACTTGCGATTAGCTCAGCAGCCCCTGGGGTCTCTGGGCCTGCCGGATAGCAGAAGCTGCTATCATGAACTCATCCATCATCACCCTCTCTGATGGCAGCAGAGATGCTGAACACAAGCAGAAGTGAATAGAGGCCGATTCAAGCCGAGGAGACGTGATGCACCCTGTACTAACAGGTTAGGAGGTGGTAGTTATAAATTTATAGCATGTTGACTACTCTGCTGTAAGCATCTATCTATATGCATGCTCTTACCCTCACAATTCAAAGCAATGTAAATACAAGGAACCTTATCCCCCTTGGAAAGCCTTCGGGATAGGGCTCCTTGTATCCGCAGAATTGCTTTCGTGCACTCCTAACCCCTCTTTGCAGTCCACGAGTACTCAAGACTTTCTGCTCCTCTGCAGTCACCTGGAGCCTGGGTCCAGCAGTGCAGAGGATGATGGAGGAGGATGTCACACTGCAGGAGGTTGCGTGAACCATGGTCACCTCCGGGAAAGAGCATGGCTCTGTTCGTACTGCTCCTCTCCCACAGCCAGCGTCCCTCACAGCATCGGCACAGCCGGGCACCCAGGGGGACAAAGAACAAACAGGTATGACGGCACTGCCAAGTGATGTTATTCCGCAAAGGCAGGAATATTATGTATAATAAGGTATATACACACAGGAAGGTATAATAATATATATGAGTATATTTTGTGTGTATATATATAATATATATTATATACATCTCTACACTTCCTGTATCTATAATACATGTATACATATTACAATATATATAATTATATATGGAATTATATTATATACTTATAGACTTCTATTATATATACTTCCTGACAAAATTATTAATTGTTGCCTACAAAGACGACGACAATTTGCTCCCAAACCTGTTAAGTAAATGCAAAGGAAGCGGAAAATACACACTAATCAGCTGATGGCGTTCCTACCACAACATAACTAGCGTCTGCGGAAACCCCTCCAGTATCTTAGCCTTGATACTTAAGCAGCAGCAAAGCTATAGAATTTGGCTGGCATATACGCTCCCGGGCAACATACTGCTGTGAACGACAGCTAATGGAAATAGAGAAGGAAAACAGACTAAAAGCAAATTCATAGGCATACCTGACTGGGCTGGGGCAGAGGGAAGGGAAATAAGGTGATGAAATCACAAAGAAAGCGGATATTAAGAGTTTATAATATTACTTTAAAACTTTTGAAGTCGAAAACCTCTAGACATCTTTCACAATCCCATTACCTCACCTGATGATCTCAGTTAAAGAGAAATAATTAAGAGTTTCAAACAGTAAATTCTAAAAAAAAATATAGATTTAGAATGAGAACTCGCTAAGCTTTAGCATGCAGTGTGCAACAGGGACAGCAGCTTTTAAACACGTAGCTCTTGGCATGAAACACCTTGAAATGTATTTTTAAATAGCTGCTGCAGGCTAAAGGTCAGGAAGTATTACTGCACTTCCCTGTAAACACCCGTCTTCCTCCTTGGCCCCCCCATTCCATTTAGGAATTTTTTTCTTAGTAACTCTCCTGTTTGCAAGATAAGAGTCAGGCTGCCAGTCCCATGGGCTGCCATACAATTAGTGGTCACAGCGACCACCAGATAAACATTTCCACTGGCAGCACTTTGCAAAAAGTTGTCTTTTGATGCCAAGAAGAAAAAAAAAAGCAAACCAAAAAAAGCAAGCTATTGGGTACCCATAGCTTAATAGCCAGCGTTCCTGGATCCAATCTCACCATCGCAGATTAGCTGGCTGGAAGAGGAGCTCTTACAGCTGTTTACAAGATGTCTCAAAAGCAGGATCTATTGCTTTACCCTTTCCCTTCTGCACACCATTCGCCTTGCTGGAAAAAACCCATGCAAGCTATTATGCTGTCAGGTAGCACGGTGTTAGTAGCGTTAGGAGGTTTTCCTTGGAGAGCTGCGACTGCGCCTACAAAGAAGTGAAAACCTAGTAAAATAGACCTGGAGAGCCAGAGGCTGGGGTACCTCCTGAGACCCAGATAAACCGTGGGGCTCAGGAGCCCCCCTCGCCCCATCCCTATCCCCATCCCCATCCCGAGGGGCTGCAGCCGCCCCAGGCAGGGCTGGCAGGAGGAGGGACGGGAGCAGCGGAGGGACACACAGGCAGCACCTGCATCCTCAGCTCAGCATCACTAGCTATAGCTGGAAGGTGAAGTGTGTGCTCAGCCCCACAGCTTGCCTCCCCCAAAACGGGACCAGGACAGCCATACTAGAGGAAAAAGGGTCAGCAGGGAACAGGAGAGCATCACTCCTGGCCATGCCTGTTGAGAGGTTCAAGATCATCCACTGCTCTGGGGTTTCTCACAGCCCAAAGCTGGTTCCTGGCACAGCAGCTGTGCCTGCAAGCAGGCAGGGTCTTTCCAGGCATCTGTAAGCATCTTCATTTCTCTCTTAAACATTTAGGACAGATGCAAGCACTAAGCAGACAACAGCTATCTATGCATTGGACATTATCAGGTCTTTCACACACCTTGCTCTCTAGAAATCGAAAGTGTACGTGATAAGATGTATATTTAATAAGTATATATATCTCTCTCTAAACTCATGAGTAGTCCTTAGGGAGCAGGGGAAGATATTTGCAATTTCTCACAAACCAAGGAGGTTCAATCAAATTATGGGTGAGGAGCTTCAGCACCAACATAAGGATGCATTTTCACCCCGAAGCACACAGTTAAGCCATGTAACTCATCACCACAGCACAATGCGGATGCCAGAAGCCTGGGTCGTCCCCGAAAAGGACACAATAGATTCAGAGGGGAGAATCATCTTTCTTACAGACAAAGAGCCCGTGCCATGCCAGGCCACACAGCAAGGGACACGTAGCGGGACACCAGGCATATGGGGCTTTTTACAGAGAGCGCTTTCGAGCAAGGCTCCCTGCAACACAAAGCCCATGCACGGACCCTGCACCCACCAAAAACAAGAAGGTAATTGAAGGGACAGAAAGGCTGAAGGAACAGTGCTGCTCTGTTGAGGATGCGTGGGGGCCAGCAGGGTCAGAGACTTATTTCCTACAGTGTCAAAGAGTCACATACACCCAAAATATGCTCAGTGTGGGCGCCCCCGCTGCCCTCATCCACCCCTTCTGGCATGGGACGGTGTCAGGAACAGGCGAGGGGGGGAATAGCTCCCTTTCTGTGTTACAAAAAGCACGCAAGACAAATGAAGTCTGCCCACCTACCTCCTTGGAGCACCAGGCACACTTGGGATGGATGAGGAGACACTCTTCGCAGGACGTGGCGCTTCCGCTGGTGCACAGATTGAGACCTTCAGCAAGAGAGAACAACAGAGAGCTGGGTGAGCTGCATGGTTACTTCACTCCAAAACAGTGCTCAGGGGTTTTCTGAGATATCCTTAATGCTAAACGTACTGTAAGTTCAAACAATGTCAAGAGCAAAGAATCTTCCAGGAGCTTAAAAGACTAGAGAAGGAGTAAACCTCTCTTCACCTGTAAGGAGCTCTCATTTTCTTTTCCTTCCCCAAGAAAAATGAAAAGGACAGAAACTGGTTTTGGGGGACTGAGAACCACCAAAATATGACTCTGGTGATTTTTCTTCCCTCTTTTTCAGTGCCTTCTGGTTAATCAAAGAGTTTATCTATTTATCAAACACTTTCATCACTGCGGACAGAGCGCAATAGCTGTTTGACCAACCTGAAATATGGAGGTGGCTGACCAAAAGTCCCCGGGATGCCAACTTTTAAAGTCACACTAGGCACATCTTCTCAATTTTTCCAGCTGAATATATGGAGGTCCCCTCCCCAAAATTTTCATCTTAAAGCAGCATTGGAAGATAATCGCCTCCCCCTTCCCCACAGGTGATTTCCATAGTGGACTCATGTTACATAAATTACTTTTATTTTATTACGGGAGTTATTTCCACAGGATATCCAGGTTAAGCCAGGCAGGGTTATTTGCGCTGGAGCACGTCCAAGGCTGGCCGGGGTGGAAGACACCACGCCGCGGGCGAGGGCTCTCGCTGCCCACGACACCGGCAGGGGCCCTGTGCCCACCGAGGCAGCAGCAACCAGGGCAGTGGTGATGCTCTTTGCTCCTGGATTGCTGGTGTGCAGCAGCACAAGGGGTACCGAGCGAGTTTCGCTTGCAAAATATACGATATCGGCTTTGGGCTTCAAAAATAAGGTGGAATCACACAAGTTAGGCTGAAGCAAACATCAATAGTGTTGGCTCTGAATGCAGCAGCTTGTTTAAGCACGCCTGTGGCTATGAATGTGCCCTTCAATACCACCGATGCCCCAGCTCCCCTGGGTACAGCTATTAACGTCTACTGTCAATAACTGATTAAAGAAATCTTCAACCGAGGATTCAGCACAGAGGCTGCACACTCCAAACAAAATGCCTCGGGCTCAAACTCTGAGTCTGCTATTTTTTTCTATCCCAAATGTCAATAAAAGCATTGTCAGGCCTCTATTTTCAGCCAGTTGCATTTGCAGATACCACTGCACCACGCCGCTGCTGGGTATAATCTGCAGATTGCGCAGACTTGCCAATGGCTGCTGAAGAGCCACACGGAGTTTTCTCCTGTCCCAAGAACTTTCTGCCCCAAGAGCTTTGCAAAAGGGATTTTTGCTGTATCCCATGTGAATTTTTCACCAAAAAATGAACGTTGGTGGCTGCCTGGGTCACTCCCGTACGGGGTTGGGCTGTGAGCGCAGGAAGCAGTGAATCAAGCTGGACAGCTGGAGGAGAACTTAGCGTGCCCTAAGCTAAGAGCAAAAGGAGGGTAAGTAGGTCCTGTCAGTAATCCTCAGTTATCGCCGAGGCACGACTGTGTCAGAGCCCTGCACTGACGGGCCTCTGCTGCCCGCAAGGTGGTTAACTCTAACCCGGGAGCGTGAAGCCCTGGACTTTCTCTATGGCTCTCATTCAGACAGGCTGCTTGGGCTCATTCATACTGAACAAGAGCCTTCTTAGGGTTTTTTTTTTTTTGCTGGCTGTTACCACAACTTGTTCACATTCATTCCTTGTTCACATTCAGAAGTTATATTCCAGCTCCTGGACATTGCAAGAGCTCAAAACATATATGTAAAATAAAGTAAAATGTAACTTGTTTGACTGAGTTATAATTTGCACAAAGATTAACACTTGCATTTCCAAACCTATAACACAGCTGAAAGCTTTTCCTCAAGAGTCGCTGCCCTGGTAGCAGTGCACTGGGTAACACAGCAAAAATAATGAGCTTTATAAAACAAACACTTGCATTTGTACTCTGGCTACCCAGCCCCGGCTCTCCCATGGCTTCACTCACCCATCTGCATGGAAATAGGATAATATTTACCTCCATTCCTTACTGCTGGATTTTTGAGAGTTTACTTAGTAACAGCAATATCTAAACGAAAACCAAGGTCTCCTCCTTCCACCGGGTGCCATGACCAAAGCAGCCCACGCTCCTGTGGCTGGCCACGGGGTGACATTCCTCCTGGTGGCAGCTTTTGAAGTTTCCAAGAATGCTTTTCTTTCCACTTTGGAGCAAAACCAAACCGTTTCCAGCATTGTTGTGAAAATGGAGCTTTGTTAAGCCCTCTGATTTTGGACTGAAACCTGAGCTTTTTGAGTTGGAGTAAAAACATGCAGGATTTTCCAGATGCAAGCCTTTGCTGTGCTTGATTCAGCGCAGTCTCTCCTGAAGTGGGCAAAGGAAGGACCTGAAGATGCTCATGCTAGTCCAGGTCCTTCCAGATGCTGCGGTGAGTCACCAGATAAGACTGGAAGAAACTCATTCTGCTTCTTGATTCCCATATATTTAATGAAACCACTCCTAAACTTCATCTAAACTTCTTACAATGGGGAAAATTCCATCCAGTAATTGGGATTACTCTGGGGGAAAATAATCCACCCTCCCTGGACCACTCAGCTCCACACCCCACATAAGGTCTTTCAGGCTGACTCCTAAGCTCTGCACCTTATTTCATTTTGCAGAGCAGTGTCCATCAGGCATGAAGAGCATCTCCAAATGACATCCTTCCCTTGGGCTGAGCTGCAGGAGAGCCCAAAAAAGGCAGAGGAAGACAGTGCATCCCACTAGATAGCTGAGATTTTAATACATAAAATGACTGATACAGAGGAAGATAGGAAACTCTCATGAAAGGTACTCAACCAATTTACTCATAAAGATGCTCCAGGCAATCAGACCTCATTTTAAACCTGTTCTGCCAGAAATCCTAGTTTGGGCAGCTCCTCAAACTGACATGAATGTACTGGCTTGCTCGCGGGGGGGGGGGGGGA
>VZTQ01014786.1:84160-104364 GCA_013400755.1 Pelecanoides urinatrix
CCACTGGGCTGCGCCACTCCTTTGGGTTCCCTGGATCAGCACCGCCTGGTCCTGGTCACTTATTAACAACCACTTGATCTATTTGACCTTATACCTCCTGTTACCTAGTTACTTCACTTACTTGCCTTTACTCCATGTTACCTTTTATACTTCCGATTGCTCTGGCTCCTCCGGCCGATCCGCTGCAGAGTGTGACAGATGTGGGAAGCTCCCCAACAGCTTCAGATGTAATAACAGCCACAAAGAAATCTCTGAGCTTCTCTGCTACATCTTCATCATCCCCATCTGCCCCTTTTATACCTCTGTCATCAGCATTCCCACTGATTTGCTAGCTGCCTTTGTGGCTTTGATATATTTAAAGAGCCTTTTATCAGCAGTTAGAGCATCCTTTGCAAGGCAATTTACAGATTCTTATTTTTAGCCGTATTTATTTCCCGTTTAATTGTGACCTGACATGTTTTATGGGTTTCCCTGTTCTTAGACCACTTTGGGCTTTTAGGCTTGGGTTGGGGGATTTTTTTGACTAGTGGCTGCAAAAATCAGTATCTTCAGCTCACAGCCCAAAATCTGGGAAAAGTCAATTTAATCCTCCTGGGAACCCCTAATAAGCAAAGCTGCACCATCCACAAACACCAGACACAAGGCTTTAAAACAGGGAGCATTACTGGGCTAAAAAAAAAAGGGTAAAGAGTGGGAAACTGGGAAAAAATAGCAACTGATGACTTTGCAGTTGCCAAACTTGACAAACGACAGTCCTCTCCCAGGAGTGGCAGATGAATGAGGCAGTGCTAGGCTTGCCTTGCTGGCTTTCTGTGGTTTGTGGCCCTGGGCTAATGAACCGCAAATTTCAAGCAGGATCCTCTGTCCCTGGGTTGTGCCAGGCTGTGGTCACCCTCCTGAGCCTGGGATGAAGCCAAGGTGGTCTCCCCAAAACCAGCTAGGGACAGTGATGTTTACTGGGGCATCTGCCTGAATCCCTTCAGCCCTCACCTGAGTTTCCCTAAAAGCTCTCCGTACCGGGGGCTTCTGGGGGGGAAGCTGTTCCTAGTGAGGAGGGGAGCACTTCTTGCTAGAGGAGAGGCTTCTTTTCCCTCACCCCTGTTCCTCCTGTTGGAAGGAGTGCTATCGTTCACCTTGAAAACAACAAGCCAAAGTCAAAGGAAGTACACAAGAAGTGAAAAGTCAAGCCCTTGGGTCTGCAATGATGTCTTGCCTTCATTGCTCTTACTTGTTTATGCCTCCAGCCTGGCACATCACATGCGGGATCTGTGTGAAAACAGCCTCATAAAGGAAACGAATGGTTTTCACCAGCAGGTAACCAGAAAAATGCAAAATGCTCCCTGCTTTCAGGCCTGAAAGGTGCTGCCTTTCACATGCAAGTTCAGATGCTGGGCTTTGCTGGGGAGTGTTTGGATGCAGGGTTTTATGTCTCATTTTCAAGGCTGGTTTCAGGCATAACCCGTGCGAACAGCACAAGATCCGTCAGGCCTGATGAAGCCCATCCTTACCCCACTGTCCATCAGGTTACTGTGTGACAGCTCCTCTAAGGCACCTGCCCAGACCCAGGCTCTCAACCCACAGCCATCCACAGCACTGTACACCTCCCCTACCACCCCGCACCGCTTGAATATGCTCAGGTGTATCCAGATAAATGCAGAATGCCGTGTGACTTAAGCGATCCCGATACCCCACACCAGTGTGCGTTATAACGACGCAAACCTCTGTCCTGGGCTCATTTAGCATTTTTTAGTACCCCCTGTGCAGATGTGCCAAGCAATCTCTCCAGTGTAATTTTTGGTCAGGACAAAAGCAGGTGGCAGACTTGAGTGGCACCATCTTTCCACCTCCTCTGCGGGTCACGTGCCAGCAGGACGCCCTGTATCGGGGGATCGGATGGACGGGAGATCCCAGGACACGAAAGGAGTTGTGGCTGTTCTCTGAAGCCTCTCACCCTGCCTGCAGGTGCCTCCTCTCTCACTCTGCTGGGTGAGGGTCGCACTCAGCTCTGTTTCCCATGCCCAGCTGGATTTTGAAGGATGAGCAGCTGAAACAAAGCATGAGTCAAGCAGCGGCAGTCATAAAACACCACAAAAAGCTATTTTCCATGATCACATTTCCCAATAGAATCACACGTTGCTAATAGCCAAGCAGAAGTGAAATATCTGAGACGTTGCCCTTTCGGTACAGAATTCCAGTCCAGATAAAATAGCTATAGCAGCCTTTGAAATGCTAAAGAGTAGTAGGCTTACAGTAGTATCTGATAGCCCCTCCCCAGCACAGGCTAAATGAGAACTGGTTGCAGTTGCAGAAATTAGCTTTGAACTAGAGCAATGAAAATTCCTCTGCAGTTAAATGATGCAATCACCTGACTATTTTTGCTGCTTTTATTATCAATGACAGCAAAAGTCTAGATATCACACCCTCAATAAAGTTTTACTGCATTAAAGTTTCGTTTATATCATTGAACTTTCAGCTGTATTTCTAACCCCTATGGCTTTGAGAAAGAATAAGAGATAACATTTAAAAGCCTTTTCACATGCCTCCGTAGCAGGCTCCTGTTACTTGTATTTTAAGGATCCTCTGCAGTAAGCTGATGGAACCAGGCAATTTACCTCAATGAAAGACCACGATGCATGGGCTGTTACTTGATATAAAGAAATCTTTTTATTAGACTCCGCGTAACCCCAAGTTTCAGTCTGCCATACAAAGAAGGGAGGAGGGGGTATCCAAGCAAAAGCAGCCAGCAGAATGGAGTAGAAGTCTACGCTGAGCGTCATGGCTTTTTGCCATTTGTTCTGCCTGTATCCCACCCGTTTTTCAGTGCCTCACCCTGTGCAAACTCCCCAGAGCGTTCTGCTGGCAGCAGAACCTTTTCCTGCTGCTGAAAAATCAGGAAAAAGGGGGAAAGGAAAGGGCTTAGCAGAGGGATCAGAAGCAGGGAGTACCTCCTTCACCCAGGGAATGGTGGGGACACACAGGGCTCAGAGAAAAAGAAGAGGGCAGCGGGCATGGGGGGCCATACATTAATGAGACTGTTGGGAAAGGGAGTTGGTCCCCCTTGTAGGACTTTCTGAGCTGGAGGAAGGACGGGGCGTCTCTGCCTCTTGTGCTAAGGGTAGCCACCATGTCTTGCTTCACTCCTCACAGGTGAGTACTCTCAGAGGAAGTCAAGCAAGTAAGACCAAATCTCTACCATCCATTGAATAAGGTATCATGAACAGCTAAATCCAGCTAGCCCTGCTCGCATGGAGTAGAGGTCGCTTTGTGCATGTTGAGACGAACACAGCCAGTGGAGGGTGGCTAAGACCACCAGAACCTGGTCTCCTATGGACACCTGCCAACGGCAGGCGCTGTGCAGTCAGGTGACAGCAGCAAAGGGGACAGGAGTCCACTGGAAGAAAGAAATTCTGCCAGTTAGCAGTGAAAATCCTGGAAAACCACAGAGAGAAACCTGCACCTTTTTTCACCAGGCTGCTTCTCTGAACTGCTCATTGCAGGCAGTTCAGAGAAAGCAGGGTCTATCTGCTTGTGCTAGAGAAGCCACGTGAGAAAGACCAGGACTGTTCAGTTCCCAGTTTTCAACTGCATAACTGGCAAGTTTGAGCTGGTTTTGATCACCGCGAGCACGGCAACAACCTGTCTGCATGCACATCCTGGTAACCTCTACAGCCATATACAGTGTTCTCTACCACTGGCCCCTAAACTTGTTATTTAAGTTGGAAGACACTTCTTTTTTTAGCTGTGTGATGTTAACAGACTGATACGCACAAAGCTGCCGTCACAGAGAGAAGTTTGTCCAGCATTTTCAAAGGAGACCCAGCTGCTCTAACTACACAATTCCCATCGAAAGCAATCACAGAAAATTGATGCCAGCCCTACAACAATAAACAATTAGCTTGATTAAGATTTAATAATATTCTGATCAGAACCACTGAGTGAAAGCTGGGTGCTGATGCAACCAGTCTGTGCACACTGCATCTAAACTCTGCACAAGTTTTAGCATAAAATAGTCTCTGGAGTTGTAAAAACAAAACATTTACACCACTGGGCAGCAATATAAGAAAGCCTTGGTACTGAGAAAAAAATAATGTTTAATAGGAAAAGTTAATCTGCATATATAAAACCAAAACACAAAATATAACATGGAATTAAATGATGCTTTAAATTAACTTAATCTATAAATATATGTACATATTTATGCATATATATATTTTATATATATAAGGAAATGTTAATGCTAGTCAATAGATAATTCGTAAAATACGGTAAAATGTGGATTCTTTTACAGACACATTTGTTGAGTGTATATAAGAAATGAAAAATAAAAGGACTTAAGATCATTCAATCAAAATGTAAAAAGTGCAAGAGAAAAAGGAGCTGAGAATGTAAAATCAACGTAATTGTGCAAGATGGAGAACAATAGTGTTTGTTTGAAGACATTGTTTCTTGCCATTGTATCGGGAAGGAAGGCTGCATAAAAGGTCAGACAAGTACCATTGTCTCACACAATGCATGTCAGCAGAAATCTGAACTGAATGCTTTCAGATAGGAAATATTGGGGGGTTGAGAAGGGGAAAAAGACTGTATCTGATACAGTAAAGAGAAACAGGTTAGGTTCTCATGAAGAACAGTTTTGATCTCACTTTGATCTGCCCAAAGCCATGCAGGCTGCCTATAGCTGAAATGGAGTGAGCACAAATACAGTCAAAGCTCTGGGTGCTGACATTTTTCAGCATCGCACATATTGCCTGGACCATCTTCCAAGAAGAACTGAAAAACAGCACGGTTAAAATCCTGGTATCTTGTCTACACTCACTCTCTTGCCAATGTACTGGCCTCTTGAAAGAAGTCTAATGTCTACTGGAGCCTGTTAGTCCTTTTAGAAGTGCTCTTCTTCTCCCTGCCCTTTGCTTCATTTTTCCCTTATTTTGGAGAGTTGTCCATAATCTCTTTCAAGCAGGGGTCTTCCTTTAGAAAATCTTCAGAGAATCAGAGGTTATGGTCTTTGTTGTCTCTTCTGCTGAAGTAACTGCATTGGTGAGAGGTTGTGAAACTCTTTGGTCTGACCCATTGTTGCGGTGGTCGTCCATCCTTCTACCGCTCTGGTCGCTTAGTATCTGCTCTGCATCCTAAAGTTCTCAGGCTCCCGTGATATTCCATACTACAGAGAATTTGGACAAGAAAAGAAGTAAAGAGTAGCTCTAGGCAAGAAAGATCCTTTCTCGGAATAGTTCAGCACATGGTAGCCCTCTCTCTAAGCGACACACTAGCCCTCAAGGAAAAACAAATGTATTTTACAGGCACATCTTAATCAGTGAAAAGTTGATGTCTTTGGAAAGTGAGAAATGCCAAAATCCATGCGAATCTGATCAATCAACTAACTAAATAGATGTTTTTATTCTCTTAATTGGCAGCTTTTTAAAAGCGGGTTTTTTTGTTTTTTAAACATCAGGTTTCTGTGTTGCTTCTATCACAGTTTAGGCCTCAATTCTGCAAAACACATAAGTGTATTACAATTAAACAGATTTTCTTCACTAATCAGGGGTAGTTTCTTACACCGCAGAGGTGGAGCTAAAATATCATTTAAGTGAGTTTTGAATGGACAATGTGCTTCCCTTTTACTGGGTGTGTGCAGAACCCAGCAAATCAATCATATCACAACGTAGCACTTGTCAAGCCCCTGCTCCCTCTGCAGCTCCCTTGCACAGTTCAAGGATAAAACAGGCAGTTTTTTCAGAACAGACCTTCCCAATGACACACTTCTGCTGAACAGGCTCCTCTGGGCTCTAACAATGCAAAAGCTGTGCTAGCTTTTTCATGGCACTTTACACTTTACCCCTTTGCAATGCTGCAGCAACTGCAGAGGCTCTTGCTGTCAACTAGGCAGTGGCAGAGTGGGTGGGAGGACACCGAAGAGAGGGGCAGCTGTACCAGCTTAAGCTGAATGTGAATCTTGCATGAGGTTGCAACTGGGAAGTGCCATTGCGGCACCTATTGACACTACAGCTGGCTTAAAAGAAGCACAGGCTGTAACAGCCTGTGATGCTTGTATGTGTGCCTGTGCTGAAAGATGTGTTTGGTCAACACAGACAAATGTCCTATGACACAGCAGACCAGTAGGCAGCCAAACTCTTGCTTTGACCCTTACTTTTGACATATCCCTCCAGTGACTCAAGGATGACTACTGGGGCTTTAGAAAGGTCCTTGTGAGTGCTGATCTCTGTATTAGGAAATTTTTTTCAGCTGCCACTACAGTTGTTTGGTTGCCTTTATACCACTTTGGCCTTCTAGATCAAGGGAGGATGGACAGAGTGGAGTTTAGGTTCCAACAATATCTGTAGCCCACAACGCTACAGTTCAGGAATGCAATTGCTGTAGGCCTGTGTGAAACACTTACCAAATCATCATAATCCCTCTCCAGAAAACGACCTCTGTTTGAGGAATGCATCTCATATGGGTTGTTTGGCTGATATCCTGGGTTCGCATGGCCAGAAGTGGCCTGGACTCTGGGGAATATCGTGGTCTGTCTATCACCAGGGACATCTGAGTTGGAATATCCTGACTTCATCAGGCTCTTCTTCTCTGGATGTTGTTTGTGTTTGGCTCTTCAGAGGAAATGAAAGAACAAAGGAGGTTTTAAAAGACCTTTTAGCGTGCCTTACTTATCGAGTAAGTCCAACTTTGCTGAGTTGTCAACTCCCACCTTATTTTGAATGCTCAGTCCTGTTCTGAAACATGCAACAGATTTTTCTAGCATACCTATTGCAAAACCCTTGTTATCAATGTCAGAGTGCAAAGTTTGGCATCTCTTATCATAGACGCAGCTAAGCTGCTAGGAGAGACAGAGATGAACTTTAGCCTCTTTCAACTAGTTCCTAGAGTGAAGGAGTTTCCTTGACCACCACTAGCTCTAACTGACTATTCAGAGGAAAAAATGAGGCATTCATTAGGCCCAGTTAAGAAAAGTTGCCCTTGTGCCTGCAGCCAAAGCTGGACACTCAAACAATGCATTTGAATTGCCTGTGATCACAAGTCCGTACATCGCACACATACTCAGCACCAGCTTGTGCACCTGCTGGCAAGCTATGCCTGTTATGGGTGGTCTTGTAGGCATCTTTTCCTGGGCAGCATTGAGAGCAAAGGCAGAGAAGCTGCTTGAGTGCTTCTATATTTATTGTGTGGAGAGAAGTGAGGACGTGCAATTGGGAATTTACTAATTTACATGAGGAATAGCAAGCTTTAAAGAGATGCTTAGCTGAAAATGCCACTTGTATTGAGCTGAAAGGGGCATGCCAGGCCTTGAGCTGAAGTGCTAGCAGGGAAAGCTGCAGAGGGTCTGAATTTGGGCCACACAGTCTTCTGATATCAGCATTCTTCTCCGGTCTCATCCAGATGCTGTATCAGTACTGGCTAGGGCAGGATTAGGATTAATGGGTCAGGTGTGTATTTTGAAAGACTTGGCTGAAGCTTTCATGGTCAGATTCATAGCAAGAGAATAGATACTTCTGGGGAGAGCACACAGGCAAAACCAAATGCTAATGACTACATGACTCAAATGATCTTGTTTGCCCAACTAGGCATGCAACCACATTCGCAGCCCAGCCCCTTTCTGAATTACTGCTTAGTTCTCTAGGAACATGCAGCAATGCAGCTTTTATTCAATTGTCAGAAATAATCTTACCTTGCTGAAACAATAGAGACTGCTATCACTAAACTCAGGATAATTGCTCCAAACACTGTACCCACTATTATAAGGATGAGTTCACTATCTGGAAAAAAAACACAAATAAGAAACAGCAATTGAAAACTCATGGTAAATATTGCAAATCAAGTCCTCAAGAGAGAAAGGAAGAGAGAAAGGAAGAGAGAAAGGAAGAGAGAAAGGAAGAGAGAAAGGAAGAGAGAAAGGAAGAGAGAAAGGAAGAGAGAAAGGAAGAGAGAAAGGAAGAGAGAAAGGAAGAGAGAAAGGAAGAGAGAAAGGAAGAGAGAAAGGAAGAGAGAAAGGCAGGAAGGGAGTGAGGAAGGAAGGAAGATGCTATTCATTCCCAGGTTCCTGGTGCTGTCTCAGGACAACTGTCAACACAGACAGATGTAAATGAAGGAACTGATCTGCATTAAAGACCATCTCTTCTGGAAGGCTATTTTGATCCCAGCTCCGTTTCCTGATCCCATGCACTGAATGGCTTCACACATAGTTGTTCCAGTATATCTGAGAGATAGGAACAACTGGGAGGGCATAAGGGTTGCTTAAATTAGTATTGCTGCTAAAATATGTAGTTAGGTGTCAAATAGGCTCTTCGCATGTTCTAGGTACATAAGGCACACTGATTTGAGATGTCTATTATGTGGCACTATGAACACTGCATAAATATCCCATATCTGCATAAATGTTTGGCAAGGAAAATTCATTTTCACTGATCTTGCTGCAGAATCAGAATGACTAAAGGAAGAAGACCTGGATTCTGTATATCTTCTTTCAACTGTCAATGGAATTGCTACTAAAACCTAGTCTTAGCTCTGCATAGCCATGGTAAGGAAAAAAAAAAAAAAAGGAGAACTGTGTCCTGCAGGGCATAATTTCAAGATAAGGGTATGAAGAGTAAGACAGTCTCTTGAGCTACCCAACCTTACTGGTGGTAAGATCCCAGTCTGCCACTTAGCATACTGCATGCCTATACTGGAGATACACAACATGAAACAACCAACTGTGCCATTACCAGCAGAACAATCCAGGACATTTAATCATAGGAGCATAAAGCAAGACAACAGGGAATATAATTTCTCAAAGGAACGTTATGCCAAACACATTTATAAAGTATCCTTGGTTATTGCTCAGCAAACATTTTACATCAGTACCCACCAAGTGCCATACGGTGAAGATGAGGCTATTAATGGCCTTTATTACTAGCAGGTCCCAAATTCATGTTTAAATTCACAATATGTTGACTTTGTGCCAATTTAGCACTTTCATTCGCTTTATGAAAAATGCCTTAAAATTCCCAAAACTTTCTCTAGAAAAATATGTACCATGTGATGAAAAATATCCGTCCTGCCAAACATTTACATCTGGCAAGATTCTCTGTGCTGCACTACAACTACCATTAGCCAATCTCCAAAACTTTTAGGCAAAACCAGAAGAAAACCCTTGAAGATCTCATAGCTGCAGACACAGCTATGTTAAACATGTATAAGTTTAAAAATGCAGCAGTGTGAGACTCCAAAGGGCCACATGAGGATATACCCTTTGCACAAATAAAGCCAAAGGAGTTCTGAGAAGTGAAGAACCATAAGTGTTCATTTTTCAACCTGCCTTTGACTGTATTAGATGTTCTCACTTTAGGTACATACAAACACTACAAGGCATGAAGACTGTCCTTTCCTAATTTATACAATGGTGAAAACTGGAGAAGGTGCAGTAAACAGCTGCAAAACTGCCTCAGAAAAGGGGAAAAGCTTTGGAGGGCCAGTCTGGTTAGGTTGTCCAGATGATTACAATTATGGGATAACACAGTCATGTTTTCACCAGTATAGAATACTAGATACCATGCAGTGCTTGCTTGCAGGTAAAGCACAAACAAGAACCAGTGGTTGGATATTAAAGCAGAAATATTTCAAAGGAGAGTAATCCACTGACGTTTTAATAGAGGGAGTGATTAATCACAGGAGAAACTAATCCATTAGTGGTGCTGAGTTCAGCATTGCATGTCTTTAGATGAGGACTAAACGATTTTCTATCAAATAACATGTGTTTGACTAAAAACTACTGGGCTTAACGCAGAGGTCATTAGAGGAAATGCTACTGTCTGTCTGAACATGAGTTTCAAGAAAGATTTTTCCCTCCAGGCATGTTTCCTTCTCTTATTTTTTTCTAACATTTTCCTGCTATCAATACAGGATGGTAGCTCCGCTAAAGGCTACTACTTGTTATTTTTCTTATCTCAGCCAGATTAAACATTGCTAGGTATTTTTCCATGCCGTAATTAAAAATCAGAAATTCTTATACTTACTGTTCTTGCAGTTCTCTCCAGAGTAGCCCACTGGACAACTACATGAGAGAAAAAAGGGTAAAGAAAGAAAAGAAAGATAATGTCATTAAGCAGATGATCACAAAACAATAGTATATTTCCACCTTTTATCAGCAATTTCTCTGCAAGGTGCGTTCATTACAGATTTCCTCTTTAATGGTCTCTTAATATTGAATTGTTTAGTTTCATTGTTGGACTAAAACAATCTGAGATTTTCAGCATGATTGGTGAGCTGGACACTCAAAGTTTCAGGTTCTCAGCCTGAAAAAACTTAAAAGGGCCTAATTTCTCCAAAGAACTAAGCCCTACACCTCTGAGCCACTTGGAATTGCTGCCCACTGTCTTTATCAAAAGCCTCAATATAAGACTGGCAGCTCTTTGTCTTCCTCCCATACTAGTTTCATATATTTAAAATATATTGACATTATGGTAAGAAGTGTTCAGTGTGTAGCAGCAATAATGACAAGAAGAGCTGAATTAATGGGTAGGGGGAGTAAGGTCCCTCTGCTTATCCATGGGAGCAGAGCACAACCAGTCACCTACTCAGCTTCACCAGCAAACACCACTGCTCTGTTCTGATCCTGAGCTGACAGAAATACCCGCAGAGGGAAAACAAAGACGAAATAACATAGGTCTGAAAGTTATCAGGAAACAGAGTCCCCACTGATATCAGCAGAAACTCTCCAGGGATTAGAGGCAAGTCTTGCTCTAATGCCTGTTGCTTACTAAACGCTTCAGCATACCGGTTCCCATGGCTCAATTACTCTGAGGTAATAGTTTATGTTTTTGTGGGCAACCCACAAAATAAGCATGAAGTAGTTTATCCTCTTCACTGACCCACAGATGATCTTGGATATCCTTGGCTTTCCTCTGAGGTATTATGAGTGCACACCAATGGCTAATGTCAAGCAGTTAAAATGCCATAACTTGTGTCACCATGGGAATTTGTCCACCTGCTAACCACCTTAGGCACCTCTCTGACTCACAAAGCTGCAGGTTCTTCTAGATTGAGGGTGACCCTGTGTTAGATGTTCTTCTCCCCTATCTTTGCCTAGAACACAGGAACGCAAGAAAAAGCTGAGTACTCACGATACACATTTTTTATTCTTCATTTCAAAGTTAGGCATGCATTTGCATGCTGGAATTCCTCTTTCATTTACACAGTACTTGTTTTCTTCTGCAGAACAGTCTTCACTGCAATCTGTATTTTCAGAGAGAAAAAATACAGGGTGAATTGAAGATAGCCCCCAAAAAATCAATATTGGAGAAAGTTCCGCCCCCTATTTTTTTTAATTGCACTGTAAACACACACAACTTTGTTGTGCTGCAAAGCACCAGAATGGCTTTTCTAGAGCTATACCTGTGTAGAACAGAACTGAAATAAAAAAGCACAAAATTAAAAGTAAATGGTCTTTGTTTAAACCATCCAGCTTCATCAGAATGGAAATCTGGCTAGGCTGCATCTCACATAGGCGAGAAATGACCTGCAGTTTGATCTCACAGCAGATGATTCGTATTGCAACTGATCTAAAACTGGATCAGATTTAGACAGGTTAGGGGCCACAAAGGCCTACACTGGATCATATCTCACTGGCCTTTATTGTAGCCAGCTTTCACGATTTTATCATGAGTGTTTGTTGTTTTTCTTAAAATCTCATATCTTAGAATTTTTTCTGTAGTGTGAAAATTTTGGTTTTCATAAGAAGAAAATAAAGTACATCTCAGGGCTGTGGAGGATAGCTAAAAATATAAACAGAGTACTCATTAAAAGTTTCAAAACCAACAAGCAAATAAAACCCCAACAACTAACAGTTCCTAAAAATCACATAAATCATTCTTCCCACAAAAACCTGTCTAAAAACAGGTAATGCAATCCTCGAACTACCAACAAGGGACAGAGCTTTAACAGATCATTGTAGTGCATCATGAGGCTTCCAGTTCTGTCAGCGTCCCCATAGCTGTCTCCAGGTAGCATGTAGAATTTATTCCCAAAACATGTCTTAGCAAAGAAGGCTGTGAATAGAGGATCCAATTTGTTCCATCCTTTACCTATTTAGGTTTCAATTCTTACCAAGAGTTTAACAATGCATTTAAAGAGTTGCCCACTCACTGGTTTCAGTGATAATTTTCTCAGGCTTTAGTAGTTTAGTCTACTGGAATAGAATTAGGGATGTGAAAGTGAAATGTGAGAATGTGTTTCTATGGCTTTCTTAATAAGACACACATTCCCTGATTTTGAGAGGCCAGCACATTTGCAGAGCGCCCTTTTCAAAAAGGGACTGAGACAAGGAATAACCAGGTCAGCCTTTCAGGGATAGATAAAGTAGCAAGGTTCTTACCTGAACAAGAACGATCATCCCATTCTGTCTTTGAGAAACCACTTTTGCATATGCATTTTGGAAACATATTTTCTTCACAGTCTGTGGTTTTGGCATCACAATTAAAAACAGCACAATAGGTTGTACCTTTAAAAGAGAAACAGTCAGGAAGCAAACCAAGTACTAATAAAATCATTTCATAGAAAGCAGTGCACTTGCTCAGTAAATCATAAACCAATTATTTAGCAATTCTAAAAAAAAACTTTTAAGTCCTTTTTTTGGGGGGACATCAATACTGCAGGCATTTGGACCAGCCCTTTCTTTTCCCTTGCACTTTACCAGTTGAGGTCTTGTTTCCATCCCGTCTTCTGACCTTCTATTTCTCAGCCTCCTTACAATGTCTCCAAACCTTCCTGCCCCCCAGTCCATAAAGAAGGAAATTCTACCCATAAGTTCATATTCTGAACACTGACTTTCTGACTCAACTTAAAAAAACTATAGAACCCCAGCACTATTACTTTATTTTTTTCTACAACTGAACTGTGAGGCCCAGATCCCATACAGTTCTACATAGATATAAATGTTTATAAGCGTGCAACCCATTTCATGAACAATATTACTATGCTGTTTGTCCTGTGTGTTGCTCTTTAGATCCACGTCCCAGTAGTGGCGATGGTTTACAAAGCTCACTGGGTGGCATGCAGTGGAGGGATGCGATTGCACTGGTGCTTTGTGAGCTCTCAGGTTTTTTCTATTTCCCCCTCACATTTAGGACTAGCACACAGGAAATGTCATGGTTGAGGTGGATACAGTCACCTTCAGAGACCAAACTCAGGCTATAAGCCATTAAATGGACTCCTTTAATTATTAGCTACGGCTTTTGCAAAAGCTGATTTCAAAACAGGAGCATATTTAAAAAAAGAGAGAAAAAAAATCCATATTTTATTTAGAAAATCATTCTTCAAGTATTACACTTGTAGTAATGCAAGACTTTACTGGTTTAGACCAATGAATCACTTAGTGATTCATTAGTAGCTAATCAATGAGGCCTCATTTCAATTACCATGTTTAATTATGGAAGAAGTCTAAAAAGAGTTTCATCCTATTTTGACAGTAAAATACTGACTTATTCTTAGAAGCACAATATACATCTGTATATATTTTGTCCTGATTTTTCCAGTCAATTAACACTCAGCAGGTTAAAATCAATATGACATTGCTTACTTGGGAATAAGTATTTTCCTTCTTTTCTTTACACAGGAAGTAGAAAGTCTTAATAAGACAAAAAAGCCCAGCACTGAATGGTTGAGTCTTCACAATTACCTAAGATTGAACACTCAGCTCCTTAAAATCAACAAGGCTTATGCTCTGATGGCTTTGCTGCACACAGAAATGTTCTGATCAGCTTTGAAGATAGGAACCTCTGTTTCTACTGATTATTTACTTCCACAGTAAGGAATTACATACCGCTGTACTGAGAGACGTAGGATGAATTTTGTGTTGCGTTATTTATTGCAGAAATAACTGTCTCGTTGGTTACAGTTGAGTTCTCCATAAACAGGTTTGTCACTGTTACACTCACTGGAAGAGAAGCTCTGCTTTCTTTTAGAGATCTGAAAAGTACCGATAGCATTATTTTAAAGTCTCATATAATCCATATGGGTAGCAAGCTAGATGCAAAGACAAGAAAAGATTTCTGCCAAACCTCCCTCTCTCCCCTAGCTTCTTTCATCACACAATGGAGATAGTTGCTAAGACACCTGAAAATGAGTTCAAGTCTTGCTTAGGAATATATTAATGGCCATGTTTCCAGTAGATCCAGATGTAAATAGGTAGCTGGTAAGCAAAGGCTGTTGGATTTAATGCTAACGACATCGCTTCTTCCTGTGCTGTTGGCATGCAACTAATGTTTTTTACTGGGCTAACCTCAAGCCGGCTGCAGTGTGGAGGACCTCATCTGTTAGACCCTAACTTTTACATGCTTGCATCAGCCTGTGGTGTCATCTAGGCATGACACGGAGAACCCATCCTGAAGCATGGTGAGGATAATTCAGTATGTGATCGCAATGAATTCAGAAGGGTCTGTTTGCAATGTAGAGGTATCTATGCTTACTTTATGCTGGCTGGGTTGGGTTCAGCTGGACAGCAATCTCCATGGGGTGAGGTGGAGAACAGCAGTGACTACCCTTTTCTTCAGCTGAACTTCGTGCTGCTGGCATATGCACACAAATACCTTTAAGTGGTAGATTGCTGTAGCGCCTTAAGATGTTACTGTGCCCCATGTGTTTGTCACAACCGCTCTGCTGGAAGTTACTGCTCTCACAACTCTACTACAACATTCTGCTTAATTGCTTAATCCATAGAGTTCACTGAAAGGGTTTACATTGCTCTGTGTGTGCTAGCATACCAGATTTTGCTTGATGTGAATTAGGGAGCACTCACACAGAAGCTGGCAGAGTTTTGGGGACAGTAACCTGTAACAGAAGGGAATGGGAAGAGAGGGACGTCTTACAGCATGCACCTACATCAGCAAAGGATCTATGCCCACAGCTACAGTCACCACAGTCCATTCAATAACATCTTTGCTCAGCCTGCCATCAGGAGAGACCAGCAAATGCACAATGAGATGCAGTGAGCTTCTGCAATGAGGGTGTTTCTTAAATTAAACTGGGACTCCAAGTTGGATCTGTTCATAGGAACCTCAGAGTTAACTGTTACAATTTCAGAAACATGTCAGGTATCACAGGGACTGCTAGTTGTAGCACAGTGCTATATCCTATATGGTGCTAAAAGTGCGAGATCCACTGTGGAGCTGTCTCAGCTAGCCCACTTCACAGACACATTGGAAATCCATGGGGTAAAAATGGGGTCAGCATCCCAGAAACTTTAAAAATACAAAAAGAATGCCCTCATTTAACAGGAGGCATACTGAACTGAACTAATCACATACCCCTTCCTGAACTGAGTACTCCATAGGGAACAGATTTAAAATGGGGTGTGTGGGAAGCACGCACTGTGCAAAAAAACAGACTGGCCAACTTACTTAATTTCCACAATGACAGTCTGTCCAAAGTCTGCCAGTTCTGCCTTCGTGAAGGCATCCTTAAACTGTAAAAGATAAATGAATTGGAGTTAAACACAAGCAAAAACATAGACCAAAATCACGTGAAGCACTGAGGCTTCAGCTGTAAAGTTTTAATCCAGAACATGCTACTCTAGGCACAAATAAAGCAAGCTGGTCTGTCATATCCATCATGCAAGGTATTGCAGAAGAGGAGCGGTATGGTGGTGCTGTAAAACAGGGAATATAGGAGAGCAGTAAAGGGATGGAAAGACATGAGTTGAATGAATGTCAGGCAGTGCCTTAGGGTTGCCTGGTTGGACAGCTACAGATACGCCCTCACAGACTCATCGCTTAGAAGGGCTTCTCTGCAGTACCAACCTACGTACAAGTAGAGGGAAGAGGGAGAAGTAGGCATCCTTACAGATAGCACGTGTCCCTAAGATGCAGTGAAGTGGGATTCTCAGGGATTGATCTTGTGGGGAGAAGCACAGCACTGATGAAAGCACTGGGGGTTGATTGGGGTCAATAGAAAAGTCACTCCACCTGAAGCAGGGAACAACTGGTGGAGGCAGCTGCCTCCAACTGCCACACAAGCAGGACGCACCATGAGAAAAGGATAAGATGTCTAAGTCAACTGAAATGAAAGATAAACTATCCTTCTTTGAAATAAAATAAAAATTATTTTCTATCCTATTTTCACTTTTGCCTACTATTACATATCTATTCTAGTGCTGCATATCAGGCACTTCTGTAGCCATGTCATGAAAAATGTTGGACAAAAAAATTGCAGAAAATATTTTTTAACATTCTGGAGTGGAGGGACAATTTTTGGTTACTCTCTGATAAAACATTCATAGGAAGCAGTATAATAACATGAAGAATTGATAACCATTTTTGATGAATTCTTATTAATATTTGGTTAATATTTTTTGATCAGCTGTCTGGTAGAGTTGCATAATCTTCTTCCTTACTTCTAGAAAGCAACATACGCAAATCCACTTGTTTCAACATGGCAGTATAAATTAAACTGTTCATCTTATTTCTCCAGGAAATCCATAACCAGATTTGTTCTGTAATCATAGAATGCTCAAAATGTGTAATGTCCATTTCACTAATAGCATTAAAATACTAACACTGGTATGCTTTAGGTATTTAGACACCAGGACAGCCATTCTGAAAAGTTTATGCTGTGTGGAATCAATAACTTTCTTTAAAAGAAAAAAAAAAAAAGGTTCATTTTTACTCATACCACTGAGTATTTCTGAGCCCTCAGCAAACAGCAGAGATCAGAAGCTAAATGGGTTGCAAAACTTCACTCAGCCCCATGGTTTCTGGAGAGGGACTGGTGAAAGGTACAGAGCAATTTACGTGAGAACTTCCCAGAATAGAAGTGGCACTAAAAATGCAGTTATTACTTATTTCAGGTACATCACTTCAGCAAGAGCCATGCATGTACTCATCTGAGAGCAAAATTCAAGTCTTTTATGAATAGGTCTAAACTAGTGTGAAGTGCTCTTTGAAAGAAGTAGATTTCTCAAGTGAAACTATTCTAGGCTCCACATTAAAGGCAGCGTGTATTGCCTCTGTCTGCATGACATTCAGGATAGCATTAAATATACAGAAAAAAAAAAAAACATATTGTCACTCACAAACGTTGTTACATTTTGGAACACCTCTTCATACTGCACGGAATTTACAGTTTGAACACTGTAAAATTCTTTCAGTGTAATGACTCCTGGGAATATTTGCCCTGGAATAAGAACAGAGAATATTAATTAATTAAAAAGCATTCAAGTAAGTTGGGTTTCACCTTAGAGTTCTCCAGCCTTCAGAGATGGGGAAATACAATGCAGAAATCAATCAGTGCTATTTTTCATATACTGGAGAAATCAGTGGGGGACAAATGTTTGCTTAATCAATTCAGCCACAATGGGTTACTTGGGAAGCAGACAGGATCCTGGGCTCAACCAAACTGGCCAGACTATGAAACTGAACAATATTAAACTGTAAGCATGGCCTGAAGCTAACAAAAGACTCCATCTGAGGTGTTACAGCATTTAGTGAGAAAATACCTGTATTAAGGATTTCATATTTGCAGTCGCAGCCACTAAGCAGCTAATGTGGTTCACCGTATCTGAGAAAGTGATTCAGTATCTACCTGCTTCTTTAGCCTCACAAGTAAATTTGAGAATTCTGCTTGCTGGCACTTAAATAAGAAGCCCCGTTTGTTCACACGCTTGGCCATCAGCAGCATCTCAGAGATGCACTTCAAGAGGACTATGATGAGTGTTTAGCCATAGGGAAAATCAAGCCAGCTCTTCAGAGATCTTCATGGGTTTGGGCCTTTTTAAAATCCTGTAAGTTAATATTGACGTCAGGTTTACACTTGCATGTTTTCCTACTTTTCACTCATTTTAATCTCCAGCACCCCTAACAGAGAACTCACCTTCTTTTCCTAGCACATTAACCTCTTTTGCTGTTACTGTTCTGTGAGATAACAATCTAGGTCACTGTAGCAGAGGCTGTCTGCAAAGCAAGGCATTATTCAGCAGTCACTTTCCCAGACTGATTGTTTTCAGTTATAACATGAGAACAAGGGATATGGGAAGAAAAATTCACCTGAGCAGTTATCTGTGAAGTAACTAAAAATATAGATTGGCCTTCTGCAACTCACCTTTGTGACAATCTTTGTCGCTATAGTAGAATCCATATCGGCACTGGCAGGTAAAAATGCTATGTAAAGCAATACATTCAGCCAAATTTGTTCCACAAGGGTCTGGGTTGCACAAGTCTGATACAAAGATGAAAGACATTGATGTCAGGATTTCCATGAAATTGCAATAGCCAGTTCATATATAAAGGACTTCATATATCAAATAGTTCATATATATTTCTACTAAAGGAAACTACCAGATATGTTTTATAGAGTATAGATGCAATTAAAGAGTACATGGCTATGTCTTGCTTGCTTAATGTCTGTATAGTAACTGTTTTCCCTACACAATCCAGCAGGATATCACAGTGAGGACACAGAGTAAGACTGAAATTCACTATCTGTCATACTGAGCACTCACAATCTAACTCTACTTAATACAACTAAAACCAAAACAAACAAAAAATGTATATTGAGGGTTGCCAAAATCAGTGACTAAGTTAGAAAAAGGCAGACTACAATAGCCTGCACGTCTTTAATACTGCACTGGTATGTACTTGCCTTATTATAATACAGTGTCATGGTAGGGTCGTTTACTGGAGACACATTAATAAAATGAAGGCAAGCAAGTTAATCATCATAGTATACATACCTCAATAGATATTAGAGTATACTGCTAAGGAAATTGTTGCAGGGCTTACAGCTGTCACCATAATACAACTAACTATATTAACTGGCCACTATACCATACTTCTACAGCAGCAAAACTTCGTGGATATGTGCTGACCACTGCCTTCTACTTACTTGCTGGCGTTGCTGCTGAAGACGATGTTGTGTTCGTTCCTGGAAAAGGGAAAATAACTTAATATGTCAGCTCTGTTAGTGCCTTGGTTATGCTGAGGCCATCAAAGGCAGCATGGTATGATGCCTCAAAACTTTTCCCAGTCCTGCTTCTACCTTGCCCTGTACTCTAGCCAGTGCCTTGCCCTTATTTCCTGCAACCTGTTGCTCAGTGTGATTTACCCTGCATGCCTGCCTGTGATATCTCTTCTATGGCAACCTCTCTCTCCACTTAATGTGCTCTCTCCCTGCAAATTTCTCTGCCTGAAAGCTCTGCAGGCTTCTCACATCTCTCCCTGAATGCCAAGCTTGTCATTGCTACCCCAAGACCAGGGCGAGGTTCTTGATTCCATCCTCACAGCATCTTCAGTGTATCCAGAGCATCCTGTGGTTTATGCCTCTGTCCTGAGCTAACCCAGGTCCTCTTCAACTCCAACATGTTTAAACACCTGGAAGACTAGCACTACAGGAAAACTTCCAGCTAATCCTTCCTTGAAAATCAGCCAGTGAGAGGCTAGCCTGGAAACACGCACAGCAATAAGAAAGAGAAAACTTTGAGAAAAATGTGATAGCAAATCCAGCAGAAGAAAGAAATTTAGGGAGCAGTAGGACATTAGAATAATCTCAAATATATTTTAAACTTAGTTTTTTATAGGGTACATGCTTTGCCTAAAATGGTCACAGTTATACTTTCTCTAAGTAATTATATATTCTCTAAGGATTTTAGAGTATGCATTTCATATCTATACATACTTTATTAGTTTATAAGCAATTAAAAGTTATATTTCAGTTATATTTCAGTATACAGAGGAGGGTAATTACAGTTCTCTTCCAAATCACCAAATTCTGCTTTTCACCCTGCCTGGTTTCTTTCATTAACTCCATAGGTACGTTCTCATAGATGAGGTAGAGAATTTCTGTGCAGTGAGGAAAAATACAGTAACTCTCTTTCACCCCACAAAAAGTGGAAAGGAAAACACTTAATGACGTTTCATTGGCTAGAGGCTCATCTCCAGATACTGCGATTCCAGAGCTCCTACTAAAGCCAAATTCTTCCTCTGGGGGAAGACACCCCAAGCAAAAAGCAACAATGCTTGTAAAATCATCCCCAACACTTTCCCCTTGCAGCAAAGGGGAGCAGAGAATATTGGAGAGAACAAACAGCATTAATGGGGGGCTCTTTGTCCCCCTGGAATGTCCCACTGGGATGAGAGCTTGGCCATGTATGGAGAATTCCTCGGATGGACCGCTCCATGGCCCCAGAGTCACTGCCCCTAACACTCAGCCCCATGCCGGTGTGTGCC
>VZTQ01014787.1:0-25461 GCA_013400755.1 Pelecanoides urinatrix
AAGCTGGAAATTATCTTCCGAAGACAAATTAACACAGTTCATGTGAAGACACTATTTTAAAGCGAATTTCATGGCAATTTAAGCAGCATGATGGCAGAGCAAGCACAACACAGCGACAGCTCACTGTCTGCGCCTAATGAAACCCAGGCAGCGGACGTAAAACCAAAATCCTTGCATTTTGTTCCTGCATTTCCCCTGAGGAAAATGCACACACACACCCCCAGTATGTCAGGAACAACTTGCAGCAGAGAGGCAGAAGTGGCCTAACAGTGACTGTAGAGGTGACACCGGAGAGAAAGGCCTGTCCTTCCCCCCAGGGGAGTCGGGGGTCGCAAGAGGCTGGTCAGGGAGGTGAACGAGACAGCTCCGGGCAGCAGCCTCGTGTCGCGCAGGTTCTTACTGGAGCAGGAGGTGGTGGGGAAGATGAAAGGAAGAGACCTGTGGCCACCAGAGACGGGGACTCCCTGCTTTCGGCAAGGACAGGCTTTCGGTAGCTCGCCTGCCCTGTCCTGTTCGGGACCCGCAGCCGGGAGCTGCTGCCCTGGGGACGCACCTCCTGCATCTTCCCACCTGCTTGCACAGGGCTGGAAAAACGCCTTTGGTGAGAAATAGCTCCAAGTCCCACCAAAAACCAAGGAAGGGAATTAAGGAACAAGTGAACAAGAGTGATGAGTCTTTGTTTCAATGAAAAGAGCCATGATAAACCACAGAGACTCCACTGAAAGAAGGTTACAGCCAAGAGAAAAACATGGGTCCTGTTCAAGACGGCAAAGGTTTGGGCTACCTCTTCTATCGGTATCGTGACTCTGTGGAAGCCTGCTTCAGCGCGCCGCATTTTAAAGACGATTGACGCTGCTGCAACAGTGATACCAAAACGATGTTTCTACCATTTACAGGATTACAGCCAGAGAAAACCTTGCACAGCGCAGGGCCCGAGGGCACGGCAGCGGGATGCAGGCAGCGGGATGCAGGCAGCGGGATGCAGGCAGCGGGATGCAGGCGGCTCCTTGCCCGGACCTTGGCTGTGGAAGGGCAAGCGGTCCCCGAGCACGGCCGGCAACACACCAGCAGCTGACAGGTCTGCGGGCACGAGCATCGTGGCTTGGGCTGCTTCCATGTCAAACATGCGGCCGCAGGTAAAACCTGCCCTTGACAGCTTTCCTTGACAGCTTCCAGCAAGTTAATACATTTTTATTGACAAAAGATCTCATCTGCTAGTCAGACAACTGCAGAGGGATATGGATGACAGTTATTCTTCTCTGGCTGCCGCCAACACTGAATAAAATACACCCTCTTACCAAGCAGCAAAAAAAAAAGCCAAACTCAGCTTTTTTCCCTGAGCAGCATTTAGAAATATTTGTTATCTTTCACATGCCTTGAGAGTCATTTTACTATGAGCCCCCATGAGAAGGGGGCTCCCACCGTGCTTTCCCTGCACCCTGCAGCCTCCGTGTTGCCCGAAACAGCACAGAGACCCCCTGAGACACCTTGGCCTGCAGGACTCTGCGCTTCTAGACCCCCTCCCTGTGCCCGGGTGGGCACGGGCTGCACCACCCACCCCACCGCCCTCCCATAGCTACGCCCCGCACAAACCCAGCCCAGACCCAGCCACCGGGTCTGCAGAGCCGCAGGCAGGGATGGAGCCCACCACCCTCTGCAATCCCCTCCGTCAAGCAGAGGGGCTGCCATCTCAACAGGCGTAACTGGACACACACCCCCCGAGAAAACGAGAGAAGAGCTTTTCAGTCACAGGGCTGAAGACGTGCAGGCTGGCAGGAGAAAGCGCCGGGCTCCGGCAGAGCCAGGGAAGCACCAGAAGGTGCTGGGAGGGAGGAAGGCAGATACATCTTCATCCCACGGGAACCCTCACCGGCTGCCTGCGCCGGCAGGAGCAGCGAGCATGTGCCCTGGCGCAAGGGGCAGATGGCATACCAGGAGAGCTGGAGAAGTTAATTAGCAAGACAAAAGAAAGCAGCAAGTTGCAGCAAGGCTGTGAAGATCTGCTTAGGCACCAGACCTGGGGCATCCCAGAGGTATGCGAGATGCCAGGAGAGATCAGGGTCCTGCTCTCTCAGGCAGGACCTGGGCAAGAGGGTGCTTGGTGCCTTCAGGAAGGTCCTGGCTCAGCGGCGCGTCTGGAGGAAGGGGAGGCAGCTGCGCATCCACCCCCCCTCGGACGGGCAGAGCCTGCTGATAACCCCAGGACCCTGCCCCGTGCAAAGGGGCTCCCCGCAGCAGGCGTCCCTTCCCGCCGGAGATAAACCCAGGAAGGAGAAACTTGAAGCAACTGCTAATTTTCAGGTCGTACAAACAGCATCTTCATTAGTTCTGCTGCTGAAGTCTCATTGCTAATTATTGCCGGCCCATGTTTGCGCAAATGCTCTAGAGAATAAACCGGGGAAAGTGGAGTGACCCTCTTTGCACCCTGCTACAAGTGGGACCTGGTGATGCTGTGCGTGCAGGGTAACGACCACGTACTGATTCCGACTGTAATTTAAACACCTGTATGACCCACACCCTGTGAAGTTTCTCTCTTCTTCTAAAAGAGAGTGGCAGCAATACTTCGTCAGTACAAACACTCAACTCTGGAGCTTTTCGAGAAAGGAGGAGCCCAAGGCAAAGATGAAATGATTCTGCCTCCAGCAAACACAGCGTGGAAAGGCCAAAGGTGCCGTGGTGACAGCATTACAGAAGTCCTCTCCTAAAGCTGCAAATGGCTGAGAAATTAAATGCAAAATCAAAGTGAAGCTACATTGGCCTGTTACTTTCCTAGAGCAACTCTGATATTTATTGATGCATCCTGATTAGACGACCTTTAACAGGATAATGCAAAGAAGGTCATTTTAATGATTATTTTGTCTACAATTTAAATAATTATGCATTCTACTAATAGCTCCGGCTATAATTAGGTTTGCCAACTGCATTACATTACACATGCCTGACTTCAGCTCCTCAAGACCTTGCCATATTTCAGAAAACTTCAGCTTGAACGGCCGTGCTAGCTCTGCCTGCCGCGAACAGGAGAGCAGAGGAGCGTCAGAGCTCGTCGTGAAAAATGGCAGAGTTTAACAGCGGCAGCGGTGGGTTTGGGCTGGCCACCCCCTCCAGAACAGCTCGCCAGTTTTGACTGCGGGGATGCAGGGGAGCGGCCACAACCTGACAGCACGTTAGTGCGAAAGCGTCGGTGAAGCTCCGACCTTCCGGAGGAACGTGCGCCCCGGCAGCCGCGGGAGCCAGCCCAGCGCAGGGAGAGAATCATCACAGAATCACAGAATCACAGAATCACTAAGGTTGGAAAAGACCTCTAAGATCATCGAGTCCAACNCCTTCCCCAGCTCCGTTGCCCTTCTCTGGACACGCTCCAGCCCCTCCATGTCCTTCTTGTCGTGAGGGGCCCAAAACTGAACACAGGATTCGAGGTGCGGCCTCAGAGGGGGCAGCCCCCAGCGCCGGCGCTTCCCAGCTCAGCACAGCACACATTCGGACCAAGGTAGAGAAAAACGGTAAAAACGCCATTGCCCTCAGCTGGCCAGTACCGTGTACCAGCCACGGGCCTCAGCAATGCCGCTGCCAAAACACGGACCCGCTATCACATCTTCAGCCACCAAAAAAAAAACCCCTGCCGTGACTTAAGAGCAATCTAGCATGAAAGCAGCCCGGTGTCTTCAGTGCCAGCATTTATAGCTACAGCTTCATTCTCTATTGCAAGAAGCAATTCTTTTTTTTTTTTTTTTTTACTTAGAGGCCCTATCACTGCTGTATAATTAGTGCTCCTCTCCTAGATGGAAGATTCCTACTCGGTAGGCTTTGCAAGGTCAAACATGCACACACTCTCGCTCTCCTCAAGGAGGTTCAAACACAACCAGATCAAAAAGAAAACTGCTCCAAAGTAGGACTAGTCAATGGTAACAGAGAGAGACTTTGACATTTTACTGCTCTCCAGTTATTTTGTTATACACTGAAAAGTGTAAAATGTCAGCCTCCCCCCGGGGTTTTCTGCCTGATACGTGCACAAGCCACCATCCCATAAAGCTTCACTTCAAACAGAAGAATTTTATTTAAATAACTAGTATTACTCAGGTGTTTAAAATTAAGCATCCATATATACCATAAGCACTTTACAGGATGTTTTTCTCCTTGATTCTCAAGTAACTATGAAGCACTACAAGATACAGAGATCAAGGAGCAAAGTTAGAATGTTTTTTTTAATATCTTTTTTTCCCCTGGGCTCCATGACTAGCACACCAGAACAGAGCAGCTCTGGGGATGAAAACCAGCAGCCAGCTGGCGTTAAAAGCTCCAGCCCAGGCTGGGATCTGGCTGGAACTGCAGCATCGCTCGTCTGCAGCCCCAGCCGGAGCCGCCTCTTCCAGCCGCCGCTGTGCTCGCACCTGCGGATGCCGAGGACAGGGATGCCATCTCACTGAACGAATCTCTTCCCTCTCCAGCTCCGCAAAATCACGTGGCCCACTGTAAGGATGAGCACACTGCAAGGTTTAAACAAATGCAATAAATTAAACTCATTCTTTCTGCAAGATTTCATTGGATATTAATATCTGTGAAAGGAAAGACGTTTACCAGAACGCCGCACCGACTGAAAACATGCATAGCTATAATCGTTACAACCTAGATGCTTCCAGTGTTTGACATAATTATAGGTGGCTCTGGATTTGTGCCGCGGTTATTAGCAACAACAGAGCAGAGGAAAACTCGAGCTTTGCATCAGTTCAAGATGAAGCCCCTGTCCTCGGCTCATTCCCGAAGCAGACAAGACATTGCTGTTTGCTGAAGTAGTTTTCCGACTCCTGATCAAAGCTCCTTAAGGATTATATTGCTGTAAGAAGCTCGATTGCCAGTGCAGAAGGAACAAAGTCTGCCCTGCGCGCACCCCCAGCGACACCCCAGCTGGCACTCGGGCAGCTACGAACCGCAGGGGCTCCCGCAGGGCTTTGCTAAACAGCAAAAAAATCCGGCTACAAAAGGGCCATTTTTGCTCCCTGCCTTAAGTCCCAAGCATCTGCATTCCCCTCTTTGTTTTCAAAAACGATGCATTAAAAATTAATTAACACCAACTGGGCAGCCTTTACCTGTCTGCTGGATGAGCCACAGTGGCAACTCTCGCCCAGCAATAACAGCGAGCAATAGAGAATTCGACCAGGGGCCTTTACGCGTGCCCTGGCATCAAGCGGCGCCTCTCAAAATGTGACAACTCAGATTTAATTTAGACCTTTCCCTTCCCAGGCAGAGGCTGCCCGCAGTAACCTACAGCCGGCGGAGGAGACAGGCGTGGGAGAGACCTGCTGGTCGGGGCCAAGGGGCTGTGCTCGGGGAGCGGGACCGGGCTGTCCGAGGGCCCCGCGCTGCTCCCCGCTTGCCCCAGCTTGGGCAGGGCTGGTGGGGAGAAAAAGAAAAGCATTGCATCCACCTTCGGCCACAACTCCGCACAGAAACAGGCGAAGCGTCTCCCCGGTACCTGCTGCCTTTCCTGCCTGCTGGGAGCCGCTATCCAGACGATGAGGAGGGATGAGGAAGCAGCGCCTGGGCGGGCAGGCTGCCCAACGCCTGAGCGAAGCTCCGGAGGTGGCATCTGGATCGCAGCCGTCCCTGCTCTCCCACTGCCAACCTCATTTTCCTTGAGCAAGGTTAAGTGGTTTCAGCGTTTCCATCTCCCTCTGCCCTGACCGCCTTCGCTGGCACCGTTCTGCTGTTTTTGAACCACACCAGGGAGGGTTTCCAGCTCTGCTGCCTGAGAGGCACCCGCAGCGCCCCGGAGCACCCACCCAGCTGCTCCCGGGGCTCCCACAGCAGCAAGGGGCCACTCGCAGCTGGGGGGCCAGCAGCCCCCTTGCCCGTTGCCGTCACCCTCTCTGGGTGCCCGCAGCCACCCACCCTGTTGCCAGCCCAGCCGGGGTGCTCTGCTCAGACAGCAGCTCCTTCTCTGTTACGCTGCACCTAAAGCAGCCTTATAAGATTTCACCTCTGCATGCACAAATACCTGAATACATCTCTAAACGTATATATTTTGGATATATGACATACACCTCTTGTAGCCTGAATCAGGTCTGCAGGGTACTAGACCCGCAAGTGGGTCTCGCTGCCGTTTTCTTTACATGTTTTAGATGACAGAGAATAGAGAGAAATCACGGAGTGTCAGAGCTAAATCCACGTGGCCAGAAGGAATCTCGCAGCGTGACATTACTTAGCAGCAAAGGCCATCGTAAAACCCCCGGCAGCGCTGGTGCACGACGGGGGGAGCCCGCCATGCGCCTCGCGGCCCGGGGGGCAGCGGGTGGCGGGGGCCCTGGCGCTGTGCAGAGGGTCCTGGGCACGCACGTGCGAGCTTCTGCTTGCCTGGGTGGCCAAACTCAACTCTAAAGAAGGACAGAAAGTAGATCACCTCCTACCACCCTTCCCTCATTTCCCCACGCCTTCTCCAGTCCTCCTGGCCCTGTTACAGCGGGCGCCCGCTGCAGAACAGCAGCAGTGAGTGAAACTACCCAGGAAAAAACAGAGGCACGAAGGCGAGCGGTGCAGAGCCATCGCTTCCCTCTCATGCAACTCTACCCCCTTGAGCAACCCGCTCCAGACACGGGCGCTGGGATAAATGCCGTGTGTACACACACGCACGCTCACACAGACCTTACCACGGCTCCCCTGCACGCATCCTGACTACGCCCCTTTGGCACAAAGCGTCCCGAGATGGAGACAGAGGGATGCTTTTGTCCCAGCCAAGCCCCGTCCCAGGAGCGGAGCGATGGAGCCCTGTCCTTGACCACCTCTGCCTCACTCCCCGCAAGCAACGACCGAGCAGGCAGCAGCTCCTGCCCACGCCTCCGCTGGAAGACCCTGCTTGCTCCAGGCACAGCAAAGACCCCGGGACCTTGTGTCCTGCAGCCGAGCGCCAGTGCCACCCTGCCAGCCTCCCCGCGGGGCTGCTGTACCGCCAGAAAAAAGGGCCATCGGTGCCACAGCTGCTCCCACGAGGCTGTGCTGGATGGAGCAGGTTCATAAAGACATGTTACGGACCATCAGTCTGCAGGACCAGAGTCTCTCTTGGGTTGGCATCTCTACTGCATCTCCTTTTCTCCTCCGCTAACTAATTTTTAAGGCTCAATAGCTACCAATACACCGCAATTAGCAGTAGCCCCTATGGAGAAGAAAGCCTTCGGTGAGGAAAGTGATAGTCATATGCAAAGTGCCCGGGGTGGGGGTTAAAAAAACCCGATGTTAAGATCTTGACTAATTGTCTGGTGGGAAGTGGAAATAAAACTGGGCTTATCAAACCGTGCACAAGCCCAAGTGTGGAAGCAGCCTCAGGCTGCCGCGGCCCGGCAGCACCCCCAGCAGCCACACGGGCAGCAGGACCCAGGCTGCCGCGGCACCCACCTGCGCGAGCTGGAAGACACCTCCCTGCCTCAGCCTGTGGGAGACAGCCAAAAGCTTCATGATCAGCTCGTTACAATTAACGCTCTGCCAGGCGCCCTCTCCGGAGGTGGAGGAGCGCTGTCAAGCAGGCTTCAGCAGGCTGGAGGCATCACGTTGTGCAGCCGGGGCTGCGGGGCTGCAAGCGCACGTGCCCCAAGAAATCCGACATCAGGGGCTCGGGGTCGAAAAAGGGTTTTGCACAGGCAGGTCCCTCGATCCGCCACAAACTGGGCTTTGGGATAAAGTCACCGCTTTGCTAGAGCCAGAGCAGTGACCAGGTTCAAGGGCAGTTCTGGGGATGTGGGGGGTGTCAGGTACCATCCCACCCCGTCCCCCTGCCCGGGGTCCCCGGCAGCTCTGCGGTGGAGCTGCCCAGTGGTTCTTCGGGACCAAAGCCCAGCCAGATTTCTCAGATCCAACCCAGAAACGCCCCAAACCCAACACGCTCATACAGGAGGAGAAACCAGACAAAAAGGGAAGCCAGCAAGCCAGCCCTCCGGTTTGGCCGGAAAAGAAACGCAGTTTTGGTGAAGGTTCCCAGACCACCATGACCCACGCTCAGCCCTTCCCCTCCACGTCCCCCCACAGCCTCTCCTGCAGCATCGCCCCGGGAGCACAGGCAGCCCCTGCCCACAGCTCCCTGCCCAGCGCTGGACCCGAAAGGGCTGATCCCCAGCTCTGCCCGTTCGGAGCCGTCACGGCCCCTCCCTGCCAGCATCACCCCCGTCCCCGAAAGCTCCCGTTTATCACAATCACGGCACACAGCCCCGTTTCGGGCAGGGCGACTGACAACGTGCGCTCAGCCTCCACCTTCAGCTGCCTGTTACACTGCCTGCTCCCACTGGTTCTATTTTTAAAGGTGAGAGTTGTGGTGCACTGTCGTTTCCCCAATTCGATCTCTCTTCTCCTAACAGTTCCCCAAATTAGCTAGTTTCCACAGTAAAACACAAAAACTGCCAGACAGACCTCAAAGGCGCTGGCAGAACCGCGCCGAGGAGCCTAAGCCAGCTCCGCTCCGCTGCTCCAGCTCTCCCACTCGCCCCCGAAAGCCCGGGGATTCACCAGGAAATTAAGTCCTTGTGAAAATAAGGATGGGGTCTTAGTCAGTGGGCATTTGGGTGGTTTTCTGGTTTTTAAAGACCAGCATTGTTTTCCGAAAGTCACACCTAAACTGGTATTTCCCAGTAATTTTGTTGTCCTTGATGCTGCTGCCTGGTCAGTTCTGTGTTTTCTGAGGGAGTCGGAGCAAACGCGGCAACGCTGACCATGCAAATCACAAGCATAAAATTGGGGGGGGGGGGGGCTTTTTTCTTCCTTGAGAAGACCAAATATATATATTGGTTTAATTAAACCTGCAAGGTGATAGGAAACACTTGAAAAAACTGTGCCTGCTTTTAGCGAGAAGCCCCCAGGGCGAGGAGCAGGGACGCTGCAGGCGAGCGGCCGAGAGCCCCGACCCCAGGTAACACCGAACCACCGCGGGCAACACGGGACCGACACCGAAATAACGGCGCGGGGCAGTGAGGCCTTCGAAAGCAGTAACGAGCTGAGGAGGAACAAGGACGGGCACGTTCCCTGCACTGACTCTAGTCTAGCAACGTGGTAGGCATCTGTTAAACAACAGCTAATTCTTTCAGGTATTTCACTTGTGACAAAAGGAATTGATCAAGACGTTGAACCAAGCCCTGAGAAAAAAGAGTCGTCTTCAGCTCAGGGCGTGCTGGCCAAAGTCTTAAAGCACCTTTAAGTGCATATTAATTAACCCCAAACCTAAAACCCCCGTTCAGGTGGCAGACCCTGGAAACATCATTTTACCGATGGGGAAACTGAGGCTGCGGCTCAAGGCACAAAAGGGAGACGGGGCAAGGCTGCAAACGCAGAACTTGTTTTAAGTGTCTCAAAAATATTTGCGAGCCCACACAACTACGAATAACAATGAATTAGAGATGCTCGTGAAATAACGGCACGGAAGTGTCATCAGCCAAGAAAACGGGAGGAACATCTTCTCCGAAGTGCTGTGAAACGGTGATCCACACAACCCCGCGCCGAGCCGTCGCTCGAGGCGTGGGAGCAGGTACTTACATCCGAGGCAGGGCCCTTATCAGCACCGGGGCAGGAGAAGGTAACGAATTCATGGCACCGCTTGTGCACGACGAAGCAGCAAACTGCGAAGAGAAGACAGCGACAGTGTCAGGCGTACGTTAAGGTATTTGCACCACGTGAACCCAGAGCTTAAAAAATAAAAAGCTGTTATGTCTGACTGATGAGAAGAGACATGCAGGGCTCTAAGCAGCTTTCTTTAAGTAAACCGTGGCAGATTTTTAAATCTTATTGAATATTGTCAGCTGGACCAGGCATTTCAGTGAAACTAAGCAGAAGCAAAATGTTGAACGAACGTCAAAGGAGGGCTGGGAACCCTTCTGTTCGCTTTGAGCTCGCTGTCACTTGCGGCACACGCTCTGAGGTCACCGCCGCGTATAAAAAAAGGGAGAGTCTGGCATTTGCAGGTATCTGAGCTGAAAAGTGCATGTGTCCAAAAATGGAAGATTGTACCAACGGGAACAGGTGGGCAATTTTCCACCCACAGCTCTGCTTTTCTTCAGCAACTCCACAGCCCCCATTTGCCAGACCAGAAGACACGTACGTCTTCCTCTCCTCACGCACACATGTCGATGACAAAGTCATCNTCCGCCCCGTCCCCAGGGATGGGACCTCAGCTCCGAGGCAACTGCGCGCGTGAAGGGAGCCCAGGCAGGAACGNGGCTCAAGGGACAAAAGGGAGACGGGGCAAGGCTGCAAACGCAGAACTTGTTTTAAGTGTCTCAAAAATATTTGTGAGCCCACACAACTACGAATAACAATGAATTAGAGATGCTCGTGAAATAACGGCACGGAAGTGTCATCAGCCAAGAAAACGGGAGGAACATCTTCTCCGAAGTGCTGTGAAACGGTGATCCACACAACCCCGCGCCGAGCCGTCGCTCGAGGCGTGGGAGCAGGTACTTACATCCGAGGCAGGGCCCTTATCAGCACCGGGGCAGGAGAAGGTAACGAATTCATGGCACCGCTTGTGCACGACGAAGCAGCAAACTGCGAAGAGAAGACAGCGACAGTGTCAGGAGTACGTTAAGGCATTTGCACCACGTGAACCCAGAGCTTAAAAAATAAAAAGCTGTTATGTCTGACTGATGAGAAGAGACATGCAGGGCTCTAAGCAGCTTTCTTTAAGTAAACCGTGGCAGATTTTTAAATCTTATTGAATATTGTCAGCTGGACCAGGCATTTCAGTGAAACTAAGCAGAAGCAAAATGTTGAACGAACGTCAAAGGAGGGCTGGGAACCCTTCTGTTCGCTTTGAGCTCGCTGTCACTTGCGGCACACGCTCTGAGGTCACCGCCGCGTATAAAAAAAGGGAGAGTCTGGCATTTGCAGGTATCTGAGCTGAAAAGTGCATGTGTCCAAAAATGGAAGATTGTACCAACGGGAACAGGTGGGCAATTTTCCACCCACAGCTCTGCTTTTCTTCAGCAACTCCACAGCCCCCATTTGCCAGACCAGAAGACACGTACGTCTTCCTCTCCTCACGCACACATGTCGATGACAAAGTCATCCTTCTGGGAGCAGCGCAGGAAAATTAATCCCAACGTGCCATTACCCAGACTTTCAAGCGTAAGTATCCAGAGCTAAAGCCACATCCCTCAAACCACCAAACCCTTATAGCACATGCTGATCTGAAGCTGCCAGCAGTATTTTTACAGTTTGTGCAGTCAAAGCGCTGTACTTAAAGGCTAATTTTTTCCCTAAATGCCAAGTAAGCACCTTACTTTCAGCGGTAGACCTTAAAAAGGCCACTCGGTAACCTCAGCTGGCGGCCCAGGTCCTTCTGAGGGTCCCAGCCCCCCTCGCCCCGCAGCTGGAGGAGGCACTACGGCTTTGAGAAGCCCGGGTGCCCCAGGCCCGGGGAACGGAGGCACCGCCTCGCCCCCCACGTCACCTCCCCCTGGGCGCCAGCCCCCAGCTCCGCACCGCATCCGCGCCCCGACACCGCATCTGCGCCCCGTCACCGCATCCGCGCCCCGTCACCGCATCCGCGCCCCGTCACCGCATCTGCGCCCCGACACCGCATCTGCGCCCCGACACCGCATCTGCGCCCCGACACCGCATCTGCGCCCCGACACCGCATCCGCGCCCCGTCACCGCATCCGCACCCCGTCCCCAGGGATGGGACCTCAGCTCCGAGGCAACTGCGCGCGTGAAGGGAGCCCAGGCAGGAACGAGCAAAGGGAACACGTGCTGATTTTGTGAAGAAAGCAAAGCTGTGCAAAGGCTGCCTTCGTCTGGGGGAGACCCGGGCCCCAAACTCACCAGTCTCGGGGGTCTCTTATTTACTACATCCTTTTCCCGAGAGCCGTAGTTACACTAAATGAAAGAGCAACTGGAAGATGAGATGCAGTCTACCGGGGTTCAGAGAAACTGAGCGTATAAAACAAATTGAGCTGTGCAAAAATGAAGCAGGTTTCAGTTGCATCAATATCAGATTTTTCCTAAGGAACAAGAAAAAGGCAAGTGACGTTTGCCATTAAACTCACAATTCCCTTATTGTGCCCTGCCACATCCAGCTTTAAACTCGCTTTCCTCTTCACATTTTTCATTACAAAAAAAAACAAACCCAGAAGGTTTGAGGCACAACAGCTGCCAAGAACTCTCTCCTCGTAGGACCTCTCATTTGCTTTTCTGAGCCTAACAAATAAACATTTTCTTGAAAACATTGTTCACCGTTTCTGTCATTTGTACACAGAGACAGAAGCATCTGGGAAGCAGGAAGGAAGAAATTAGAACTCTATTAGCAAAGATTTGTCCTGAAGTGTGTGTATAAACTCAATAAGGCTCCGCGCCACGCGGGAGCACAGGCGCTGTCGGGAGGTTGCACGCCGATGCCAACATCGAGGCTGCGGCGAGGGGTTCCCAGAGGAGCCAGAATAATTTCAGTTCAACAGAAGAAACAAGATTGTTACTAGGCTGAACTTCCTAATGCCATATAAGAAAGCAGCTCAATGCAAACCTGACTCTGAAGAGTAGGTAAGGAAAGAAAAGCAGGTCCTTTGGTGCTTCCCCAGCTCCTACGAAGCTTTTGCACTTTGGGGACAGCGATATTTGTTCCTGCTTGGGGAAAATAACCTCCCTGCCTCTGGGGTGACAGAGGCTGGAGAAGGGGAGAAGCGGGAGTTGTCCGTACCGGTCCTCCCACCGGTGACGGCTCACGCGCCGGGGGGCCCGGTGGCAGCAGACCACCCGCTTCTGCTTTGCAGGGCGTGAGCCAGGTGCTGGCACCCACCACCCCTCCCTTGGCACCCAGCGCCCCGCAGCCGTCCTGCGGCTGGACGCGCCAGGGAGGCTCTGCTCCGCGGGGCTGGGGGGGACGGAGCCCGCGCCAACCTCTGCCGAAAGGCACGACAGCCGCCGGCCTGCCCCTTGCACCGCGTGGACCTGCCCCTTGCACCGCGTGGACGTGGACCTGCCTCCTCCACCGTGGACCTGCCCCCTGCACCGCGTGGACCTGCCTCCTCCACCGTGGACCTGCCCCCTCCACCGCGTGGACCTGCCCCTTGCACCGCGTGGACCTGCCTCCTCCACCGTGGACCTGCCCCTTCCACCGCGTGGACGTGGACCTGCCCCCTCCACCGCGTGGACGTGGACCTGCCTCCTCCACCGCGTGGACCTGCCTCCTCCACCGCGTGGACCTGCCCCCTCCACCGCGTGGACCTGCCCCCTGCACCGCATGGACGTGGACCTGCCCCCTGCACCGCGTGGACCTGCCTTGTCCCTTGCAATAGTGGCTCCTTAGCTATTCCTGTGTGCGCGCACTGCTTTGCTTTCCACATGCACCTCCCCGGGACGGGGCAAGGGCAGGCTGGCAGCTTGGCTTTGTTTTACGGAAAGTCAGAAATCTGACCTTTCTATTTTTGCTCTCCCAGAAAGCCGCGGTGCTTCACTTTCCGAAGCCGCGCTCCTGGATCCCCTCGGCGCCAGGCAGGCAGGAGCAGGGCCCGGCTCTGCCAGCACGCTGACAGGGATGCATCGCTCCCCGGAGTTGCATCGCAGAGCCAGGAGACGCAGCACATCAGCAGAACTGTGGATTTTAAATGCATTTGATTCAAAAAGAAAAAAATAAAAATCTAAAAATCAAAGTCTTAAGTTCTGCTGTGCATGAGGAAAATCTGCAGTGGCTTTCTATACCCTGCTCATTACACATTTAATTTGACAGGCAGAACTTAGGTGATAAGGAGAAAGAAAGAGGGAATTTGAAGAAGCCAAGGGAGAGGAGAAGACAGAGCCAAGCGACTGATCCTCACAGACGCGTGAGGGGACGACTGGGGCCAGCGAAGCGCACGTGTGTGCCCACGCCAACCCTGGGCGAGCCGCTCGCTCCTGCCTCCCCAAAGACACCATGAAAGCAGAACACGTTCATTTTACGTTTCCACTTGCATAAGCAGAAGAGGTGAAATGCTCATTTCTAGTGGCAAGAGACTAGAAAGCCAATGTCTGAGAAGCTCAAAAACATGCCAGATTTTCATTGCAGCCTCCTTCCCATATTCTTTCAAGGTTTCATTGAAGAGTTTAATTATTAAAGACGGCATTAAATATATACATACAGACAGCACCTCTCGCCCTTTGAGTGGGGACCTAAAGAATACACTGGAAATACAGCATTTTCTCTTCAATTGGCAAAATAATTGCCGTGCGTTCAAAACATTCATATTACAGTTCAATTAAGCAAATGATATCCGAGTCACTGCAAGTCATCTTTGTGGCAACTGAATATTTAGCAAGAATAGCAGGTTCTCCAGCAACCGCTGTTAATATAGATTGTAAGGACAAGCCGTTGGACGACGGTGAAGCGTAACACTTCCCCATGCATCCAAAGCAAACAGGAGGCTCTCTGCTGACTGCAGCCGGGTGCGCTTGGCATCCAGCGCCTCGAAGGAAGCCCTGCAAGCCCTGGAAAGAGCCGTTCAAACATTTCACGCGTGCTTAGGCGAATAGTCAATCCATGCAAAAAAAGGGCCAATGGAATTAACCGGGCACAGGAGCTTACGCCAGTAATCCCACCCACCAGATGCAAGGAGGTTTGGCAGATCCTTCCTCCCGTGACGGATGGTGCGTTACGCCGGGAGGAGACCGCTCGCTTGCCGCCTGCCGCCGGGCTCCGGCTCTCCACGAGCAGGGGACCAGGGCAGGCAACGAGGCGGCTACGGCAGGTTTGCTGGGACGAGCGCTGCCGTGCCGCCCCTGGTTTCATCACACCAGCATGTTCAGCCTGTACCTTTGTCAGTTTAGAAACTGCAGTACAAGCAGCAGCTTTCCCAGGTTGCTAATTAGACAGTTAATTTGTAAATCTTATTATATGGATAATAAAGTTATCAAATCCCACTGATGAGCTGCAAACGTCCCGAGTCATTCCTATCCAACAAAAACGAAACATTAACCTTTACCATTTGTTATTGCATGATGCAAGAATGTTTACTGGCCGTAAATTCCGCTTCAGAGCCATCTCCATTGCAGGCATCTGGGGAGACATCTCTGTCTCAGGGGAAGCAAAGGATACAAAACCCAACAAAAGACAAGAGGTAGAGCCCTGCAGCCCAGTGACTCTCCACAGGCTTATGAGACTTGCTGGAATGCACATTTTTAAGAGCAGCACAGTTTCTCAGATCTGGGCAGCCTTGCACCAAAGCGTCAGGGCAAGATCATGCACCTCCGCCCCTGTGATCCTGGTGCAGTCTTGGGAAGGAAGGTCTCCTAGAAGGTTGGTTTTCAGAGCTAAGAAGCCACAACAGCAACAGGGCACTGGGGTATTTTCAAACCTTAGGAATCAGCCTTATTTTGAAGGATGAAGAGAGAGAAAACGCTAATGGTGTTGCTTAAATCTACACATATACACTTAAAGGCTTCTTGTCCTAAGCCACTGCTCAAAAATCCTCAAGAAAAACCATAAAGCAGTTTCCCAAACAGATCACAGAACCTGCCAACCAGAAAAATCGTGTCAAAATGTGTTCCAAGGGTATGAACATGGCAGAGCACGTGTCCGGCTGCACCTCCAGCTCGGGAAGGGGCTCCCGGGGAAGCGAGGGCTGCCCGCGCCGCGCAGCAGTGGGCAGAAGGAACATCCATCAGCTGCAGGCTGCTGACAGCCAGCCAAACCGGGCTGCTGAGCACAGGGAGACAGGGCAGCGAATTAAAGCTTTGTTCAACAGCGTGCGGTCAGGAGCGGTTGTACGTTTGCATGTTTTGGAACAACGCTGCAAATTACTGCAGCAGGCAGAAGCCCCCGGTATGCCCTTGGCAACGGCAGGGGGGACAAACCCAGCCCTTGACTGCACTGCATGGAAATATTGCTGCAAGAAGCCGGGTAGAAATCCCCTAATTGCTGAGGGCTTCTGTCATGACAGACCCAGGGCTGGTGACAAGAGGAGCTGCAAGCTGAACGCTGATCTTGGAGGTGACCTCCCTGCCTGCCTCGCCGCGGCTGCCGGTGCCCTGCTGCGGGGCGACGTCTCTGAAAGTGGAAGCGAAAAAGAAGAGAGGACAGACCTCAGCATTAACCAAAGCACCATTAGAGAAGAGCGGGTGCTTCCAGCATGGTGAAGCAGCCCTGGGAGCAGCCAGGCAGGTTTTAAGGTACATCACCTCGACGTGTGGGAGAGCCGAGGGGAACAGCCAGCTCCCAAGGCTGTGTCCTTGGAGAGCTGCGTGGGGCTCTGGCACGCCAGGTTGTCAGGACTGCTTAATGCTCAGGGACCTGTCACAAGCCCCCGCGTTAGTAAGGCACCGGGCAGAGCCACTAATAAGGAATTTCCCTGCAGCCACCGCAGCTTGTCACTATGGTGTCCCCAGTCCTGTGGGAACAGAGTCCCCTTGTCCCTCTGATGCTCCCAGGAAAAGCAGCAAAACAACTCTTTGTTGGAGGGGACAGGGAGAGCCTTTGCAGCACGACAGGGCCAGCGTTGATGCCCCTCGAGGCTTGCCAGGACAGGCTGGGCAGGGGGATGCACCCATCCACCCCTGCTCTTGGGGGCTGCGGAAGGAGCGTGGTCCCCCCTGCTCCTGCCCTGCGCAGGGAGCAGCCCCAGCCCGTGACGCTGAAGCCCACCCGTGCGAGGGGCTCCCGCGGCCGATAGCCCGGTGCTCCGCTCTTCTCCCACGCAGCAGCGCGGGGAGGAGCAGGAGCAGCCCTGGCCACGCTGTCTTCCCCTGCTGATGAGCGACGCAGGCATCGCTGCCTTTGTCTCACCAGGTTTGTTTATTGTGAAGACAGAGCTTCTTTGCTCCGCATCGCCTGCACGTCCACCTTCCCTCTCCTTCAGAGTATTTTCTTTTTTTCTGTTTACAAAATGTAAAAAAAATGCAAAAGAGTTTCCCCACCATATGCACCACGGCTCACCTCGCATGCTCCGTCTCCATTCAGATGCTTCCCCAAAAGCAGACAGTCGGGCAGTTTGCCCAAAGAGACAACAATGCCGAAAGATTTGCTCTTAGAATACAAAATCCTTCCCAGTCCAGTGGCTTCTGCCCAGGAAAAGCCCCTTACCAAAGCATCAAGCTCCTTATACTGGCGTCAGGCTACCTGGGGAGCCCATGCACTGGGAGCCCAGGTGTTCCCAGGACGATGAAAGCCCAGAAAAGCATTTTATTTGCAAACAACTCCAGATGCCTGACATTGCTGAGTCCCTCCTGGACAGCAGCACAGCAGCAACAGACCCAAGCACCGGAGCTGCATCTCTGCCCGTGCCGTCACTGCCAGGACACACATTTGTCCAACACAGCGGCCAGTCCTGCTCAGAGCAGTTTTTCGGGGTACTCTGGGGGCCCATTTCTCCAGCATACTTTGACCTTGCTCTGGATCAGATTTTTGGGATGCTAGAAGCACGCTCTTCAGGGGAAAACTGCCTTGCCCCGTACCCTGGCCACGCTGCACGGATCCAGTCCGTGCAAGGAGCTGGATGACTGCGGAGGGTCACAGATGCTGTGGAAAGCAGTGGTGTTGTGCCACCACGTCTTCACACAGCCCAGAAACGCCCGGAGAGCCCCAAAGCTGCCTCCAAGCCGCAGCAACCCCGACACAAGCCCTTGGCCACCTGCACGGGGCCCTGGCACCAGCCCACAGCCGAGGGCTTAAAAATGCCAGGAGAGCCCAACCCTGCAGCGTACCTGGCAAGCAGAGCAAGGCTGGCTCGAGATGATAAATCATTTCCTGACCCCTGCACGCTATCGGCTCGGAGCCTGCCACATGAGATCTGATTAGGCTCATCTCCCACATGAAACGTCGTTAGCTGGCAGGAAGGTATCCAGCCCTCCCCAAAACCCAGACGCTGTGACAAATGACTTCCTGCAGGAATGAACCCTGCCTAGCAACTCCATGCTGCATAAAGCAGCGCTGCCTTTTATTCGATCTCCATTTGTTGCTCTAATTTCATTGCATGAACTCCTTGTCCTGATGTTCTGAAGAAGGGGCTAATCAATTTTCCCCGAGTCCTTCATGAAATAAATAATCCAGGGAAGTCACCTCTAATGCTTCCCCTGGAGCACATCTCTTCCCAGAATACACATTCCCGCTGCAGGGAAGCCCTTTGTCCACCTCCGCTGGGGAAGGGCGAGGTCTGGAGGCACCCAGAACAGTCTCAGATAAGGTATGTCAAATAAGGCAGACAGATGGAGAGTTAACAGAGCCAGAAGAAGGATCAAGCAAGATTCATTTAAAAATCAAACCCAGGGAGGAGCTAAAACCTCCCCAGAGAGCTGACGGAGCCGTGCTTTAGCAGATGGTTCTAATATCATGAAGCTCAAAGATTATTTCAAGCATATCTCAGTGCGTAGCTGCTCCCTTACAACCTGTGGAAATTCTCGTTTGGATAACGTTTCCACTTCCTAAATAACACAAGATCCAGGAAACAGATTGGAATTCGGATTATCAAAACTGGAGAAAACAAAATAACAACAACAAAAAAAAGACTTTTAAAAGAGCTCTGTGTTGATCCACCCACGCTGGGCAAACCCACGGGGTCAGATGTGTTAGCCCGGCTCTGCCCCCGGGATGTATTGAAATGCACCACAGCCAGCGATTGCCCGGAGTTTTCCATTCCCGCATTAAAAAATAAAGACCTGCTACAGCAAACAAAGTCAGTGAAGCACGGTAATCATAAAAAAAGGGAAAGAAGGTTTCCAGGAGGGGAAGGTCCTGAATTTCTGACAGCACTTTACAGCTTTTAATCACTTACAGCACATAGTAAGAAGCTGAGCTAAAATTTGTGCTATTTGGATTTGATGCCCAGCTTTGGTTAAAAGCTTTCTGGAGTTCTCGCAGCACAAGAAGTATCTTCAGCTCCCCGTCAGACGTCAGCGGTTTTCCCATTGTCAGCTCCAGAGCGACACAGTAAGACCGACCGTGCTCTGGGGTTTGGGGACTGCAGTTCCGCTCTACAGAAACCTACTGGGAAACAGCTCCGGGGACTGGGACGGGGTCCCGGCGACCCCGGCTGATGCCCTGCCCGTGTCAGAGGGCTCGCTGGAGCGGAGGACGGCACAGCAACCCCGCGGGACGACGGGGCACTGCCGTCCCTGGGAAGCACCGGGGCTGCGCTGGGTCGCACTTGGGGCGCAGCCCCCGCGAGGGGACCCCACGGCAGCGTCCCCGAGTGGGGACGAGCAGGAAGGTTAACGGAGGGGACAGGGGCCCCGGGGAACAGGGACTGAGGGGGGGGGACGCCGCAAAAGATAAAGAGGGGTGCAGGAGGTGAGGGGTGCAAGAAGGCACTTCTGTACGGTTTGGGTTTCTTACAGAAAAGGAGAGCTGTTTTTCTTAAGGAAGAGGGGGGAAAGAAAAAGAGCGAGGGAGACAGCAGGCTTCTCTTCTGCGAGGTCTCACCAGCCTTATTTCTCTAGCAGACTCTGCCAGAACAGCTACAAAGATTTTTCAATCCAAGAAAGCGATTCTTATTCAGACAAGTTAATTCTGCGCTAAGGGTACAAAGAAACCTTCATTACAGATTTGAAGAGGCCCAGCCTTGCAAATTAGTGCTGAGAAAGCTGTCATTCAGTGCCAGGAAGATAAAACTGCATTTCCTGGTATTTCTGAAGTAAAAGCAGCAGGATATATTTTTTTAAAGCTACACAATCTTCCAACCGTTCTAGAAACAATTGCCGCTGTCCTTTCTGCTCTCCGGCAGATCCCGTCAGCAGTTCCCGAAGCAGGGACCACGTAAGACCCGAGGCCACAGGCAGGGCGACGGCATCACCTGCCTGGAGAGCAGGAATTCTCTTTTCTGCAAATCCTTGCTAGGGAAAGGGCAGACTGAAACATCCTCGGTTATTTAGGTCCTCGTCTGCCCATACCCCCGGAACCAGCTCCGGGCTTTTTGCTCACATCTCCCATTCACCCTACAGGGAGAGCTCCCAGTTCTCCAAGAAAACCGACCCTCGCTCTTCTGCTGGGGAGGGGAAGAGGGGCAACGTTAGCTTCGAAGGAGGCTGCGTCTGAAGAGATCCAGGATCCTGCGGGAAGAGCCCCTCCCTAGGGCCCGTCTCCCAAAACCCGCGATGCCGACTGGCCGGCGGCGCCCGCTCTGCGCTCCCACACCACGGCAGCTATTCCCAGAGACACAAAGGCATTAATTTTACATTAGGGAGCCTCGTCCCAGCTCAGACTTTAAATACTTCATCAGCATTTCTCCCTCACCAAGCTGTAACGGAGAGTCGCTTTCAGACTGAATAATTCAGCCCCGTGCACGCTCCTGGCTGGCGCGACGCACGAAGCGGCAGCCGCAGCCCTGCCCGCTGTGCCGGCAGGCACCAGCAGTGCCAGCAGCGGCCCCCCCGGGACCCCCAGCCCCGACTGCACGGCCAGACCCGCGGCGGCGTGGGGAGGGGGCACTTCTCGGCAGCAGCATCGGGCAGCGGAGCCCAGTTGGCAGCGGGCTCCGGCGCGGGCAGAAGGACTTGCCGCAAGGCTGGGCAAGAGCCCGGGCTGTGCAAGCTTTACCCCGTCCCTGATTCCTCCACGAATTACAAGTTTGAGGGCCCCCCAGGAACACTCCTGTGTTCCTGACGCCCGGGTATGGGGAGGAAAATGCATTCAGATGCCGAGGGGTTTTGTGGGCAGGATCTGGGCTGCTCCTCGCGCTGCCTCAGGCTGGGTATTTTGGAAGGCTCCTCCAGACGCCGTCGTCTCCCCCTCCCCTCTCTCCTCCTGCAGTTCATGGATGAGTGAGCCTTTCAGCTTCTGCTGTCTCCACGCTCTGGTGCTCACCCGCATTTCCACAGCATCTCCCAGCCATGGCTCAGCATGGCAGCACCCACCTAATTTCCAGGACCAGGCTGGCTCGGATGCAGTCACCGAGCCCTTCCCCACCTCTGGCAGACGAGACTGCTGCCCCTGCCCCTCGCCTCCACCGCCCACGCTGCCGCAACGCGGGCAGGACGCCCCAGAGAGCTCTCGACCCATCCAGGCAGCAGCGTAACCATCCCCCTCCCTCCCACCTACCCCGTGCTCGCTGCGCGGCCATCGTTTATCTGTGCCCTTTCCTTGCAAGCCAGTCGTGACTAAGCCGGCCTGCTCTTCGAGCTCCTCCAGCGTCTCACGCTCAAGGGCCAGATGAACTCAGCACGTCCCAACACAAGCTGAGTGTTGGGACCCCGACCCTCGGTGGTGGCACCCACCCTCGGTCCTGGGGAGGGAGAGGACGTGGTGGGCAAAGCGGGAGTTGGAAGCACGCTCAGCTGTCCACGGTCCCCCCTCCGCAGCTCTGACCCCAGCAAGGTCCCCGGACGGTCGCAGCAGCACCCATTGCTCCCGCAGGGAGCTGCACGTGCGTCTTCTCCTCCTGCTCCCCCGAAAGGCGCCTGCGGTTCAGATCCCCCCCACACCTGTAAAGCAGAAGCCTGTCGCTCCACTCAGCGCAAGCAATGCTTCTGGGCACTCACTTCACCGCATAATTTAGGGACTTAAGAAAATACAGAGAATACAAAAATAGAAAGAAAATACAGCCTTGCAGAACTGCCAAAGGAAGCCTTGCAGCTCCCTTGCAGCTCCCTTCGCACCTGGAGGGCAGAGAGACCCTATAGGAGATGTAGGGTCAAACACCCCCCCGCTGCAGCAGAGCCAGCCCAGCGACCGGGGACATCACCCAGCGCCGAGCCGCAGCACAGCTGGGGGTACAACGGCATTTGTGGCTTCTCGGGGTAAGACCTCGTCACCAAAAATCAAGTGAATCCAGTGCCCGCAGTGTCCAACACGCAGAAGCAGCCCACAGCAGCTGCGCTGAAGAGGGGGAGGAAGGCTACTCTGCTCTTCACTTCTAAGAGACATCTTCAATATTCTTTTTTTTTTTTTTTTAAAGGGGTTAAATATTTTGAGCCAGCCATGCACTTTTAGAAGCATTTGAGTACGTGTGAACAAAACATTCAAAAAAGTCTGCGGCTTTTATGTGAAATAGCAGCAATGAATTGACAACATCCTCTGCATGACAACGAATGTATTGAAGCCAGGCTGGATGAGGAACATCACTCATCCATGGCAAGATAATAGGTGTGGGTGGGGAAGGGGGACGATGACAGCATTAGAGCTCGGATCGGGGAAAGATGATCATTCTCCCACTGCGTGTGCCCGAGGAACACCGAGAGCTGCATCCAGGCTGCACGGGACAGGGGGTGCCCAGGCAGAGGGGGCTGCTCGGGGGCAGCGGGGGTTCACCGGACCTGGCAGAGCGTGGGTCCCTCCACCCAGGACATGGCAAAAGCCCAGCTCCTGCTTCCTCTCCAAATTGCTTGGGCCAAAAAAGCTGCTCGGGAGCAGCGAGCAGAGCACGCCAGCAGCCTCGTTCATCCCTGGCATCCTGAAGAATCCCTGCAGGAACTGCTCCTCGCTCCCCCTGCCCCGCGCCTGTCCCCAGCCGTGCAGGCAGGGATGGTCGCACAGGTTCACCCCCGGGTCCCACCACAAAGCACGCCATTAAGAGACCAACAAAAGCCCCCGGCAGCACGGCCTGCCTGCAGGAACCTTTTCGGAGAGGCTGTCGGCAGTGAGCGGAGCTGCACGACCCAGCGCTTGAGCGGGGGCGGCCCCGCGGACCACGCAGCGAGCAGACGCAAGGCTGCACCGCTCGCCTGCTCTCCAAACCCGGCTGCCCCCGGGACGCAGCCGGGGCCAGCAGAGAACGTCAAAGCAACGAGAACGAAGCCGCCAATATGTTTCCCTGCGTGACGCGCAGAGGAATCGCAGACACCTTTCTTCTCTGCTCCTTTTCCCTGCGCCAGGTGCCGTGGCAGAGACCCACGCACAGAACCAGGGGGAACCGCACCAGCCGTGAGACTGCCCACGCACCGGCCCCGACAGACGCTCTGAATGAACGGAGGGAAACGTGCCATTCTCTAATCTTTAATTATAGCCAGGTGACACGTTGCAGCAACACTAACAGGTAATATTTCAAGTTGGAATTTGTTTCTTTCCATGTTAACATCCCCTCTAACCTGTTTCTTAAAAGCCCAAATTACGAGCCTCATATTGCACGCAGAGAAGTTCGTCACGGCCTCGGGCAGCAAGAAGGACGACGCTGGGCTGCAGTGGACGGCCCCGGACCGCGGAGCCATCCCGTGACGGCCGAGGCAAGCAGGGACACTGAGGTTTCAGCGGCTCCCGGGGATCGCAGGCTCCGAGGAGGAGCGCCCAGGCTGGCTGAGGCCAGGCAGACGAGAGGTTTCTCGAGATGCAGGACTGACGGACAAACTTGTAGACAAACAGGACAGGCAGCATCGAGGAAACTGCTGCAGCCCCCTCTGAGCCTGGTCCCTTTGCGAGGGGACGGGGTCTGGTCCCTGGGGACACCCCGGTGCCTGCGGCCAGCTCCGCTCACAAACACCCACGCAACAGCTTCAGGACCTGTCCCAGCCCCCCAACGACACCTTCAGCATCTCCACCAGCCAGAGATGAAAAATAAGTACTCTGTGATTAATCAAGGCCCCGAGGGACCAGATTAAACAGTCTTGGCAATTAGTTCTGGTTTTCTTAGGAAGGTGCTGGAAGACAGTGGAAAGCTGCGGCAGTCCCTGGGGGATGGACGCCGAGTCCTCTTAAAGCCCTGCCTCGCCTGCACCAGTTACACAACTCACGGCTCGCTGTTGTGATGTCTTAAATTACAGATGGTCTCAATTAAAAGTGCATAGATGGAAAGGAGGCTTGGCAAAAAAAAAAAAGAAAAAAGAAAAAAAAAAGACCTGCACATGACAAGAAAGAGAAAATCATTAAAAACTTGGCAGCCTACTTTAACTCTGGTGACCTGGTAATTTAATATTGTAATTGAAACTCCAGGTCAACCTCTTGAGAGGAGGCAGAAATATGGAAAGGTATCCCTGCAGGATCAGTCCTGCCCAGAGAACAAGTCAAACTAAGAGGGCAGTCCCCGGTGCAGATAACCCACATCACCCCAGTTACCACACTTGCATCTCGGAGCCCTAGAAGATGGCTGCTAGCTCGCTTCGAAGACATTACTTTTTGTAACAGCGTATTAATCCTACTCAAGGAAGATAAAAACCCAGACCCCAAAGCACTAATAATGTAACTCAGTTAAAGCTGAATTTTGTCACTTATCTCCAGACAGAGAGGGGAGCTTCACCCCCATTTTCTTCTTCACGCCTCGCCCCCCTTCCCCCCCTTAAATTCTAATATTCTGAACAGTGTCTTATTTCCAAAACCAGAGACCAAGGTAATTATTAAGCAGCAATGCTCAGATAACACCACCTTCACCTCCAAAAAAAGCCGGGAGGCTTCAGGGACACCAGGCTGGTGAAGGATCGTTCAGCATTTAAACAGCTCACGGTGCACGCACCGTCACCGGTGCACCGCTGCCGTGCACCACGTCCCCCGCCGCCCCCGGCTTGTTCCACCTCCTCCCGATCCCAGCTCTGCCTGCAGCCGGGTGCCCGCCCGGCTCGCCCGGCACAGCTGGAGCTGCCCGGCACAGCTGGCGGGCACCGGCACAGCTGGAGCTGCCCGGCACAGCTGGCGGGCACCGGCACAGCCGGCGGGCACCGGCACAGCTGGAGCTGCCCGGCACAGCCGGCGGGCACCGGCCCCTTGCGCGCTCCCTGCGCCGCAGCAAGCACCGTCGCAACCTTTGCAGCGTCAAGTGAAAAGCCACTCCAGTCTCTGTACCCGCTGCCGACCGCCCGCCGATTCCACCGTTGGCCTGTCTGCCCCGGGTCAATCGGACGGTTATTTTAAGACCCTGCATTTGACCACGACGCTGGTTTTTGTCCACCAGCGTTTCCAGGCGCTCACCCCCGCAGCAGCTTGTCAGGGTCTGGCACAACCGGGGTAACCTCCAGCGATGCCTTCGCAGATGGGATTTAAAATCAATGACAGTTTCTCAAAAGATGCCTTTCGAATGCTACAGACCCCGGATTAGCCCGTTGGGAGCACCGGGGTGTCCGGCGGTGTGGAGAGGATCAGGAGCTCCCAGAGCTGCCGGAGGGGCCGTGGCTGGTTGCTGCGAGCTCCCTCCTGAACCTCAGCAGGATCTGCAGGGGCAGCTGCCACTCAAAGTCCCCCAAAGGCCACGGGATCTGCCCAGATCCGTTTCAGGAGCGTTATGGTTTGATCTGCCTAAAAGAGCTCGGTGGTGCACCAGAAGCCACGGGCGAGCAACCGTACAGGTGGCTCCAGCCTGGAACGGGGACACCTCGCTAAGGCAAGCGGATTAAGGAGCCTTATCTACAAACAGCCAGCATTAATCCAGTTTCCTGGATAAATCATGGGCTTTGCATACGCTCAGAGCACCTCAGGGTGATGGGATCAGGCGCCAGCCCCATGCCTATGGCGAAGAGGTGTCACCACCCTCTGCCTGTGGCATCCCCACCACACCAACTGCCCCACGGCACCGCCGTGTCTCGGGGTGCAGGAGTGCTCCAAACGGACCGTGTCTTCCATTGAAACCCGTAGATGGAAGTCAAAGCAGAGCGAGAATTCCACTGCACTCGTAAGCCTCC
>VZTQ01014787.1:26828-74688 GCA_013400755.1 Pelecanoides urinatrix
CCCGCCGATTCCACCGTTGGCCTGTCTGCCCCGGGTCAATCGGACGGTTATTTTAAGACCCTGCATTTGACCACGACGCTGGTTTTTGTCCACCAGCGTTTCCAGGCGCTCACCCCCGCAGCAGCTTGTCAGGGTCTGGCACAACCGGGGTAACCTCCAGCGATGCCTTCGCAGATGGGATTTAAAATCAATGACAGTTTCTCAAAAGATGCCTTTCGAATGCTACAGACCCCGGATTAGCCCGTTGGGAGCACCGGGGTGTCCGGCGGTGTGGAGAGGATCAGGAGCTCCCAGAGCTGCCGGAGGGGCCGTGGCTGGTTGCTGCGAGCTCCCTCCTGAACCTCAGCAGGATCTGCAGGGGCAGCTGCCACTCAAAGTCCCACAGAGGCCACGGGATCTGCCCAGATCCGTTTCAGGAGCGTTATGGTTTGATCTGCCTAAAAGAGCTCGGTGGTGCACCAGAAGCCACGGGCGAGCAACCGTACAGGTGGCTCCAGCCTGGAACGGGGACACCTCGCTAAGGCAAGCGGATTAAGGAGCCTTATCTACAAACAGCCAGCATTAATCCAGTTTCCTGGATAAATCATGGGCTTTGCATACGCTCAGAGCACCTCAGGGTGATGGGATCAGGCGCCAGCCCCATGCCTATGGCGAAGAGGTGTCACCACCCTCTGCCTGTGGCATCCCCACCACACCAACTGCCCCACGGCACCGCCGTGTCTCGGGGTGCAGGAGTGCTCCAAACGGACCGTGTCTTCCATTGAAACCCGTAGATGGAAGTCAAAGCAGAGCGAGAATTCCACTGCACTCGTAAGCCTCCAGCCAGGAGGTTTCATAATTCTGATACCCAAATTATTTCCATAACACTGGAGATCCAGAGAGAGACTGAGCTGCTTTTTATTCCTGAAGAATACAGCAAGAGGAATTTATGCTGAGCACACACTGCAAGATAAAGCACTCGTTTCCTTTAGAGTCTATCTAGGGTGCAGAGCTAAGCCCATACATGGGTGAGAAACTTCTCGAGCACCCTTGGCCAGAAGTGTCATTTCTTCTCCCCAGTCACCTCCAGGAGCGCTCGTGAGCGCCCGCGTTACCTCCAGAAACGTGAGTCACGGGCTGGAGTTCAAAACCGGCCCTACAAAAGTGGAGAATTTAAGGTCTTCGACCAAGACAACATCAAGAGTAGACCACGAACACAGAGCTATGGCACAGCAAAGTTGGGGAGGCATTTATAAGCTGCCGAAAAGACGGCATGGTCTGTAATCTTGTTCCCCTCCGTCCCCGTGTATTTGTTAAAAAAACAGGCTTTAAATAAACCAGACTAATCCAAATGCGGGGAGATTTGTAAAGTAAATCTATCCAGAACAATAGAAGGGCGCGGGTGTTTATTTCTCACCTCATTTAGGGACCTGGTTTTCCGTGTATTGCTCCCATACACCACCCAGCATCCAGCTCCGACACCATCGCGGTCCGCGGCAGCCTCGCTCCTCGCGCCCGGCTCGCCTCGGCCCCGTCCCGCGGGTCGGCAGGGACGTGCGCTGGGTGGGAGCCGGTTCACACCGCGCTGGGCATCGCGGGGTCGGCATCGCGGGGCCGGCATCGCGTACCGGTCCCGCCGAGCCGGCCAGCTCCCGCGCCGACTGCCGAACCCCGCAATTTCGGTAACTCTGTGGTGAGGCACCGGGTGACCCCCGTGACTCGCGCTGAAGCGCCGGAGTTGCTGCGCGGTCCCTTTGCTTTTCAGGAAGTGCAGGGAAAAAAAAAATCATGAATACAACAGCAACTTTTTTTTTTTTTTGGCTGATATGAAGAGTAATGACTTCCCTGCTGCTGCCTCTGGCTTATTTTGAGCATGCTGCATCTTGGGAGTTTTTCTCCTCTGCATACAAAGTGATGTTGGAAGGGTTCCTTGAACACCCAGAAACAGTAACAGATCAATTTAAGTACAACTGAAGGCAGCAGTTAGCCAGGGTCCTCATAAGGTGAAGTTTCCTACATAGGATTTATTAAACGTTGCAATTGCGTCATGTAATTGTGCCACAGTCCTGGGTTTCCTGCAGCAAAACGCTGACCGTTTCTCTGCTCTGCTGCCTCACCACCAGCAAAGCGTTTCCCCAAATAACCGAGTGCTCGCCAACACCCGCCCATCGCAGAGGGCAGGAACCCAAGGCACGAGTTTGCCCTGACAGCACTTTACACACAGACACGAACGGCTCCTGACATCCGCACACCTCCCAGGCACCGACCTATCAAGGAGCGAACGGGAGCGTTCAAGACAATCTCAGGATACTTTTTAGTTTCTTTGGCCCTTCTCTTCTGCAGACTGTTCACGCCACGTCCTGCCCCAGCTGCGCAAGCCACCAGCGTGCTGCTGGGCGCCCGAGCCCGCAGGCAGAGCGTCAGCCGCAGCACGCCGTGTCCTCCAGCTCTTCCACTCCTACAGACCAAAACTCCAAGAACAGATCCAACAACTCTGAGAGCAAATAAACCAACATTGTGAACAGCGAGTATTAAACTGATATAATGAATGCTTATTACAAATTTGGTTTAACCCGTTCTGGTCAGATCTATCGTTATCTCAACCCTTCTTGCCCCATGTTGGGCGCCAAAAAGGACTGTCGTGGTTTAACCTGGCAGGCAGCCAAATAGCACCCAGCCGCTCACTCACTCCCCCCGCCCCCAGTGGGACGGGGAGAGAATTGGAAGGGTAAGAGTGAGAAAAACTCGTGAGTTGAGATAAAGACAGTTTAATAGAACAGAAAAAATAAGAAAATAATAATGATAATGATAGAATATACAAAATGAGTGATGCACAATGCAATTGCTCACCACCCGCGCTGACCGATAACCAAGTAGTGATCGGCACTTCCTGGATCACCCCTGCCATCCATATACTGAGCATGACGTCACATGGTATGGAATACCCCATTGGCCAGCGGGGCTGGCTGTCCTGATTATGTTCCCTTCTCATCTTGTGTACCCGGCTCAGTCGGTAGAGCATGGGAGCTGTCCTTGGACTAGGAGGGTACTTAGCAGCAACTGAAAACATCAGTGTGTTATCAACATTCTCCTCATACTAAATCCAAAACACAGCACTAGGAAGAAATTTAACCCTATCCCAGCCGAAACCAGGACAGTAGCCACGCAGGTCTCCCCACCAGCTCAGCCAGACCAATACCAGCCAGCACGTTTCGGAGCTTGCAAGCCCAGGAGACAGCCACAGGACCTGCCAGACGGCAGGAGATGAAGCTCCATCCCTGCTCCTGTGCGGTGGGAAGCCAGAAAATGCTCCTGCGAGCCCTGTCCGCTCCCCCAGCGTGGCTGGCCGTGGCCAGGCAGGGTCCCGCAGCCCCCAGGGATGTGGGATCGTGCTTCTCCCCCCGCCAGAGGAGAGCAGCCGGCTGGACTTTATCTTGTTATTTCAACCACTTCCTCCTGCAACACACCAGCAGCAAACAGGCTCCTCTTCCACAGCTCTGAAGCACAGCAGGCGTTTCCTTTAGTTTTTGATTCTCCCAGGCTCTCCCATTAAGAGGAGCGTATGTCCCAAACCTCTGCAGCTGATGGCAAAGAGGGGGTTCGGAGGAGGGACCCCGGGCAGGGCAGCACGCACTAACCCCTGCGCTGCCGAGCCTGCAGCAGTGGTGCCGAGGCGGCCGCTCCATCTGCTGACTCACATTTCCCCCACGCTCCACCCCGTCCCCCCCACATCCTGCACCTTCCCACACCAAAGCACCAGCACCCGGCCGGGGAGGAGGGTCCGAGGGGCTGAGCAGGGCCGGGCAGCCAGCAGCCGCCCTCCGCGAGCAACAAACTCATCAAGAAGTTGTTCCATGTTCATTAAGTCTATTTTAAAATAGGGAAGAAAAAAAAAAAGAAAAAAAACAAGTCAAGCGTTCTTTGGTCCTGACTGTCTCTCTGCTTTAAAAAGATCCCTGCCACCATGGGCAGGAGCATCAAATGCCCCGGGGAGCCGCAGAGGGGGGCAGGACATCCCGCGGTAGCCGGGATGCTCTCCATCAGCACTGAAGAACCTCCCCAAACGGCCACCAGCAGCCATTCCCCCCCCCCCACAGCATCTTCAAACGGGCAAATAAATGCCCATCGCCAAGTGCGGGCAGCTCCAGGAGACATCTGGTCCCCAGGGAGAAAGCAGCAGCCCAGGGCGTTGCAGAGTGGCGAAGGGGGGGGGGGGGCACGCCGGGCAGCCCCCCCCTCGGGAGGGGACTCTCGCTGGGTGACACGGGGGGTGCCCCCACCGAGGCGTCTCTCTGCAGATGCACCAGACCGACGCGAGGTCTCATTCTGCCAACCCAAATCTGGAGGACACGTGCCCCCGCCGTAAGTCAGCAGCCAGGTTTTTGGCCAGCAAAGGAGAGCGCGCTGGAGCGCTGCGCAGCAGCTGGCAGCTCCGGTCCCTGATCAATTAGCAATCGCCTTATTAAGGCTAACAAGCAGGCCAGGCTGTAGCTACTCCACCTGCAGCAAGCAAGCAAAAGCCACACGGTGCGCTGAGGGGGCACAGCAAGGAAAGAGCAAGACCCAAGCTCTGCAGCCTCATTTCACTTTTCCTTGCCGTCGTGCCTTGCCCGCTCGCCCCAGTGGACGCTGCTAATTTGACGAGCTTAATTCTCCGAGGCTGTTTTCAATCCCTCTCTGGTGCTGCAGCGGGGGAGGCAGAGAGAGCAAACCTCCTTGCAATGAACGCTGGACGCGGTGGCGGAGCGGGGACCCTGCCCGGGCTCCCCCGGGCACAGCCGCGTCCCGCAGGTCCACAGGGCGCGCGGCCGCCCGGGTGCTCGAGACGGGACCCCATTTCCACTCCTCTCACGTTCTCCACGCGGAGGGGGCTCAGACCTGCACCCCAGCCCCCCTCCCACCCACCACCATCCCTCGGGGCTGCCGCCGGCCCCCTCCCCAGGGTGGGCAGGGGAGCCCTGGGGCCAGCCTATATAATTATAATTAGCAAAGGCGGCATGCAGAGCCACAGCCAGGGTCTCCAGCGGCTGTCGAGGCCCTGCTGCGCACACCAGGAGGTTGCTTGTCTCGTCAGTCTGTGCTGCCGGTGTCTGTCAGTCTGGAGACAGGATTTGTCCTGAGCCACACGTCAAGTCCTTGGCCAAGCAAGGACAGAGCTGTCCTGCACCGGCCTGACCGCAGATGCTCTACGACCCTGCGGAGAGCAGAGCCGCGCTGTGGCTGTCCAGAGCCTGCTGGGGAATCGTTCACGGGAAGCTCATTAGGAACAAGTTGTTCTTATTTTCCAAATCCTGTTCAAACCAACGGCTGTTGTCAAACCTGCCCACCGGCTCGGCCGCAGGCTTGTCCCGCTGACGCACCGGGCGGGCTCCCACCTCTGTGCAGCATCCGCTGAGCATCGCCGGGGTCCCCGCGCCCGGCAGCGCTCTGCCAGCCCCGTACCACAAACATCACCCCAGGGAGCCGGGGGCGAGGGCGCGAAAAGCATGTGGCCACCAGCCCCGGCCGACACGAAGGAGCACTGCTGAGCTCCAGGCTCTTCCAAAGCAGCGAGCATCTCTGACTGTACGTAACAGACACACATTGGATGTTAACAAGAAAGGACACGCTGGGGTGTGAGACACCGTGGACGAGGCTCCCACGAAACGGCGCTGCTGAAGGCTCCTGGCGGCAGCATGTGCCAAACCGCCGGAGCCCGAGCCCGCCAGCGAGATGCGGCGGGAGAGGACAGCGTCCCCGGCACAGGGAGCCGCAGTCAGACCGTTTGCAGGGGCAATTTGCCGTTTTGGAAACACGCTGCCTGCGCCAGGCGCTCCATTAACCCCACGGCACAGGGCTGATCCTTCAGCGCCAAGCTGTCAGGGCAGAGGAGCGAGGGAAGGGACCCAGCTATTAGCAGCCTCCTTCCAGAGCCCTTCCAGTCTCCTACCGACTCCCCATCCATCAGGGGAAATCCCACCACAAGCACCGCGCTGGAAAATATTTCACACGCTCACCTAAACCACATTTCCCTAATGTGCCCATAAAAACGGGAAACGAGACCATCCCAACCCCTTGCTGAAGTCGCAGCCCCTCCCCACCACCCTTCTCCCCGCAGCACTTCGAGCCCCACTTCGCATTGTGAAATGGGGAATCCCCACCGGGCTGGCCCTGGGACACCCCATTTCCTCGGAAAGCCTCAGAGCGTGGCTGACATTAAGCCCTTTCCTCCCACCAGGAGGCAAAAGGAAAGCTGGTGAGGAGGGCAGGCAAAAAAAAAACCCACAAGAAAACCCTAAGAATTTGGAAAACTTCCAATCAAGGAAAAAAGCCATTTATCAAACGCAGGACTTTTCACATGACAGCAAACAGCAGTGCCAGGGGTCAAGGGCAGCCTGGGCAGAGCCAAAGTCCGAGAGACGGACGGACGCCTGCGGGGGCCCCTGTGACGGGGTGGCGGAGCGGGAGCTCTCAGGGAGACCCACCGGTACCGGGCAGAGTCCCAAACAGGTCTCACCACAAAGAACACCGCGATTTGCCCAGTTCTGGCATAAATCGGGCACGGCCAGAGCTGGGCACTGAGCTGCAAACCCCCAATTTTGCTCCAGCAACTACCTCACCCTCCCGAAACGCACCCCCTGCGCGGGGACTGGCACCGAGGGCTGCGGAGGGCCGGGACGAGGGATGGAGCACCCCAGTAACCACGGCTGGAGCATCCGCAACCCGCTCTCCACCTTATTACAAGCCTGCTCAGTCCCCAGCTCCACGGGGGAATTTTGGGAGGTCTCACAGGCTTCCTGCTCCGTGTGCTGCCGATGGGGACATGCTGATAAGAAATCCAGCCGCTTCCTCTGCAGAAAAAAACCAGCTGTAGTGAATGGAGGGCGAGGGCACGGCGGCTCCAGCAGCACACGGCGCGGGGGCAGAAAGCCTTTCGCCACCCGGGAGGATGCTCAGCCCAGGCTTCGGTTCTCCTTGGTACCGCTCGTGCTCGCCCCGCGGGGGGGCAGGTCCCGGCTGAGCTGGGGCAGGATTAATCGGCTGGGATTAACGCCGATTGCGGGGCCAGGCAGGCACGAGGGTTTGCCCGCAGCAAGTCTCGCAGCGCTGGAGGCCGCGGGGCTTTGGGACCGCTGGCACCGCGCTGACGCAGAGCGGCACGTGGGGCACGAAGCCGAGCCTCACCCGAGGGAAGATGCTCGCCACGGTGCCAAGTGCTTTCCGAGGCTCGTCTTGGCTGCAGCCGGGAGACGAATCTTCCCTTCTCCGTAGAGGTTTGCCAGCGGCGCTGACCCTCGCAAGACAAGTGCTACCACGCTCCAGCCCCCACACGCCACAGCTACGCTGCTGCAGGCAAAGATGTAGATTACACCGGGGTTTGTTGGTTTTCTTCCCTTGAAAACAGGCCATTACCTCATGACAGTTTGGAGCGCTGTATGTTATTATACAGCAACATTACTGCCTTTAAGACATTCAAAGGGCTGCAGCTGGCAAGATCTCTAGCGTATTTGGCACTCCTTTTGATGCTATACAGATAAGATATTAAAATAACATTTCCAACATGGAGATTTACTGTGTCTGCTCGCTCCTCTCTCTCCAGCCCCAGCCGTTCAGAACAAGATTTTTATTGATGCCGCTAGACAGGCTGGAGCAGTCACCTTGCTGCGGGGGGAGCGGGGCAGCGCTGCCCGGGGATCCGCCGGTCCCTGCCCCGGGGATCCCCAGGGAAGGTCCAGGACTCAGCACCAGGTAGGATGCACTCAGGATGCTCGAGGCGCAGCGGGGCACCAGCACTCGAGCAAGGTCAGCAGAGAAAGCGGGAATCGGACACTACCTGCAGTATCATATTAAGGGAAGCGTCTTAAAACACATTGGGGGGAGGAAGAAATCAGACCTGCTTAGTGGGTTTTGTTTTCTTTTCTTTTTTAAAGCAATTCTTGTTTAGGTGAATTTTGCTTTAGCTCTAAGTGGCCGGTATGCTTGGCTTCTGCTTCACTAACAAAACTTCATCAAGCCACGAATTAAATTTGCTCTTCTTGGGCAACGGTCCTGTACAATTACACGCCATTGTGCTCAATTAAAACATTATCCAGGCTGCCAGCTTTCAGAGGAGGAGGAGAGAAAAAGAGAAGAGTCGTTTTATTTACATGGAGCTCTGCAAAGAGCTTTCTTGGCTCACTTTCCACGTCCATGTCCCTGCTGGCCAATATGGCTTTATTAATGTTTACGATATGGCCTACTTTTTAACGCAACTCTGTCCCAGTGGAAGAATCCATTTGCATTTTTAATGAAATTTGGATACGCAATTTAGCCTATCCCCCAGCACGCTGGCCTCCACAGCCCTCGCACAGAGCCTCTGTACTGTCAGCCCCTCTGAGCTGACGGCCGCGGCTCCTCTTCTGGAAGTCCAGGCGTCCTGCAGAGCAACCTCTTTGCCAAGGGGTGTTATTTTATACAGGGTTTGTGCTGCTGCAGCTGGCACAGCATCCGCACCGTCCTCAGCACAATAAGTGCTGGCCATCACCGGCTAGCCCAAAGGCAGCCTTACATTCAGTTTATTTTAATAAAGCAATGAAGGGAAAAAAGCCATACATAAGATACTAAATGGAACAATAAAAATCTTTATGCTTGCCTGAAATTTCTCCCAGCTGTTATGTAGTACTTTGTGTACTTGAAATAGGGCAAATTTCAGAAATACTGGGCTGAGTTTTGCTTGTGTATCCCCAGCAAGTCTCTCCAGTTCACACTGGCCTCTTCTCCAGTTTTCCCTTTGCTACGCAGGGTAAGAAGAGAGAAACCTCTCTGCTAAGCCGTACGAAGCTGTCTGTGGAGCCGGGGGGAGAACGAACAGAAGCTTCCAGTAACTCAGGGGAAGCGGCAGCCCCAGCCACGCAGCCAGCAGCAGCCCCCGCCGCGCGCCCGCCTGCGCCAGCCTGGCAGACACCCGCCGGCCCCTCCACGGCTGCACTCCCACATCTGCCCTGCCATCCTCCGGTTTGATTTTTGGAATAAAAGCCCGATCTTCAGCAGAAGAAGAGATGCTCACCCTTTACCTGTGACGTGCTTACGTGCTTTAGGGCAGAAAAATGAGCTGCAGCAGCTGGATCAGAAATCCCACCCCACCTCCAGGCAATCTTCCCTTGAGTCATCCAAAGTTTCCCCTTCTCCTTGCAGGGGAGCACGGTGCAGCATCCCTGCAGCATCCCCCCCACCAAGCCACCTCAGGCATCCTGCAACACCTCCCAGCACCTGCAGAGCCCAGGGAAAGCCACAGAAATGTCCCCAAAACTGCTCTGTACAGCAGCCTCTTGCAGACCCCCGCAGGAAGAATAACGTTCCTGTGAGCTTAAAGACTGCCCAGAATCGTTGGTGCCGAACGAGGCGGCAGATGCACAAAGCCCCGTCACCGGTCAGGCTCAGAGCTGGTGGGCAGAGACCCACCGCGGGGGGTTGAGCGGAGGGAGCTGCTGCACAGGGCCCCGCGGCCGAGGGATGCTCCGTGCAGCGAGGGATGCTCCGTGCAGCGAGGGATGCTCCCCCGCCATGCTGCCTTCAAAGTTCCCTGCAAAGCCACCCAAATGCTATTGCAAACACAAACTTGTGTCTGTTTGAAGAGTCTGGGATGAGAAAACCCCTAAGAGAGGTGCCTTTCCACCCAGATCTCATTTTAAACCCCCCCTTCACACTGCCTTCCAGCTTCCCCCGCGCACCTGCACCACGCTCCTTGCCTGACCGTCCCGAGGGTCCTCAGCAGGGCCGGGGGGCCGGGCTGGGGGAGCACCGCAGCCCCACGGGGCTGGGCTCACCGCCGGTGGTTCCCGGCCCCTGCCCTGCCGTGTCAACGGCATCTCCGATTCATTTGAGATTGGCAGCTGCTCGGGGGCGGCTTTCCATTTCTGAATGCACCGCACCCGCTCCTCAGCACATGATATAGTAATAAATATTTGGAAAGGTTTGTTATTTTTATATAAACAGTAAAAACATATTGCAGAGGCTCAGTTCAAGAGCCTGCTCCCGGCTGCGAAGCTCTCTGGAGGCCGCGGCGCTGCTCCGACCCCACCAGCCCCGGGAGCGACCCACCGCCCCGGGCCACCCTCGTGCGTGGGCCTCCGCACCCAGCCAGGGATGCCAGACATGGGGCTCGCTCATCCCAAGCTGCGGAGGCTCCTGGTTCTTCTCTCTGGATCTCCCAGCTGCAAACAGCCCCCCTGAAGCCCCCCGAAGTTTCGGCAGAGCACGGCGTGAGAGCGCACCTCCCGGCACGGGAGCCCTGCGACGCAGCCGACCCCAGGCTGATCTCACCTTCCTCCTGCATCTGCCGGCTGCCCCATCGCCAAACACCGGGCAGCCCGTCAAAGTTGTCAAAGACCCCAGAGACCCCGCACGCAGCCCTTCAAGCTAGAATAAATAGGGTGCCTCCATAAAACGCTGCATACCAGGCAGGCTATTTATCTTGGGATTTATGGAGACTGGAGCTACAGAAGAGGAAGCAGGTTCAGCCCAGGAGAACTAACTCATTTGCCAGTCGCGCCCAGGGAAGCACTTCTCTGCCCTTCAGGCTCCGGGAACATCAAACGCACACCCACAGAAAGGTGTTTCCCAAAAAAATTGATCTGTTTTACACCCTGCCTGGATTCTAATTCGCTGCAAATGTGGTTCTCAAATAGAGCATATTTAGACGGTTGAATCCCCTTCCTTATTGCATGTTTTTCTGCGTTACATCATCCTTCCTCCTTTAGCAGCTCCAGGATCTTCCTCCCCTTCCATCATCACCGGGGCACGGCTGCTCAGCCGTGGCCCAACACACTTGCCTGCCTGCGTCAGCCCAATTCCAACTTCGGTGCCATTAATAATAATAACATTATAATTCTATTTCACTGCAATATTATTTTGGATGGCAAAGGTCGAACCCAGCATATTCATATTGCTAATGGAGTTACCTCTCCTCCTGCAGGCGAGCGGGAGCTGCGCGCTCCCCGGCTGCCACGGGGCCGCGGCTGCTCGACCTGCTGCCCCTCCACCGTCGCGAGCGGCGAGCGACAGCGGGCTCGGAGGCTGCGTCTTGGCTGAGCAGGCAGGATTCCCACCCGCATCGCCTGGCGCCGGGCTCCTAACTCCAACCCGCAGAGGGGCTCTCGTGCCAGGCTCCCCCCGCGGCGCCGTCCCTGCGCTGCCTTAGAATCATAGAATCACAGAATCACAGAATCACAGAATCACAGAATCACAGAATCACAGAATCACAGAATCACAGAATCACAGAATCACAGAATCACAGAATCACAGAATCACAGAATCACAGAATCACAGAATCACAGAATCACAGAATCACAGAATCACTAAGGTTGGAAAAGACCTCTAAGATCATCCAGTCCAACATCAACCCAACCCCCCCAGGCCCACTCAACCATGCCCCCAAGCGCCTCATCTACACGTCTTTTAAATCCCTCCAGGGATGGGGACTCCACCACTGCCCTGGGCAGCCTGGGCCAAGGCCTGACCACTCTTTCATAAAGAATTTTTTCCTGATGTCCAATGTTCAGTAAAGAATTTTTTCCTAATGCCCACAAGCTCGCAGCCACGCTGCCCAGCGCGCACCCAACCACCCTGTCCCGCAGCAGCCAGGCCATGGCTCAAGAGAGCTACAGGCTCACACGACCACCCGGTAGCACCCAAAAGTAAAAAGGAGGTGACTAAAACACGGCTTCGATGCTTCCTGACCTCTCCTCCTCCGAGGTCGGTGTTCACGTGCCCACAGCCCCCGCATCCCCTGGCCCTACAGCCCCGCGCTGCTCCTGCCGCTGTCCCGGTTCGCATCCCGGGATGTGCTGCAAGGAAAACGTCAACGTGCCGGGACTGTCATTTCAGAGAACTCTTTGCTATACAGTTATAACTCAACAAAAATGCTTTTTGCTGCTGCTCTTCCCAGTGCTGCCAGTTGCCAAAGCGGCCGGAGCAGGCGGCTAAGCCCTGCCAAGCGCAGCAGGAGGCGGGCAGGGCTCTGGAGCTGGGCTCCCAACACACTCGCGTGGTTTTCATCACCACCTAAACGAGCCACGGCCACTAACGGGGGCTTAGAAAGCAAGAGAGAGGGTAAGCAAGCTCCCAGGAGCAGAACAAAACTTCTCGGCACTGAAGGTTAATTCCCCTTACAGTATTATTCCTCTAAAGCTGTAGGGCCCGCTCACGCGTGCCACGTTCCAGAAGAGGCCGGATTATTTTCAGTTGGGCTGATGTAACTGGGGAACAATTCCTCTGAAGTTGGTTGCTCCATTATAAGACCAGGATTTGGCCTACATAAAACCCCGTTACTCCTTCAGCGGGCTGCTGAAGTCCCTCTAGGGAGAAAGGAACGTTCTGGACAATATTTGTTAAAAACCCTGGAGGTAACGGGATAGCTAGAGTTTTGATCATCACCTCCATCCTGCAAACCACAGGGCTTGCCAAAGCCCTGCCCTTCTGCACCCGCCACCGGGGCACCTTACAAAGGCGGCATTCCCAGCTCTCGCAGTTTTAAAGAAAAATATCCCAAATATCAATTGATGCAATATCGGAAGCCAAACTACTCCCTATGGCAACCTGAAACATCTTAATTATCCATGCAGGTGGCATAGCGAGCAGCCCCGAGGCACACGGAGCTTGTAAACTTTGCTTTTGATAGTAGGTATTGAGGGGAAAAAAAATCTCATTCAATCCCTGGAGAGTTCAGGCAGCTCTTTCAATTAGCAAAAGATATTCTTGAACTCCCTGCACAACCTGAAAAACTATTCTATTCGCAACTTAAAATCCATCTGAGTGTCTTAACTAGCAGGGAGCGGGGAGGAGAAGAACAAATTAAATCAGGTTTCTAACCCAAGAATGCCCGTTCCCGTAGCAACGGCGGCATTTGCGATGGCTCCGGCGGAGCACGGGCGGATGGGTATGCCGCATGCAGATTTTTGCTAATAACCCGTCACCCAGAGGACCCCAGAAGCCGCCCCGAGGTGACGCGTGCGGCAGCGGTGGCCGCTGCTGCGTCCCGGGGTGCGCGGGAGGCCGGGCGCCGGCAGAAGCCTCCAAGAAGAAGCACAGCCTGGTCTTGCAGGAATTTCAGTGTACGAACGAGCTGGTTTTTAAAGATGTGCTCTGATAGCTCAGGATAACAGAGGGGCCGGTGGCATCTGCAAAGAAGAGAAAGCGTCTAAACCCCACTGAGCTGGTAATTTTCTCCAGAGCAGAAAGCATCCAGGCGGGCGTACAAGAAGAGTCACCAGCATACGAACATTGCCTTTGGGGAATTACCAACTCTCCAGTTAATTCCTGACCAGTATGACGGTGCTTAGGCATCATTATTTCTACAGATACAAAGACCAGAAAAAACCCAATCTTAATCTTCAGCAGAATCAGCCTGAAGTCAACTTTCAGGTGACTCTGGAGCAGAAAAAGCTCCTTTTTAATCCAAAAGTTATCATGAGAATGAAATGCAACTCTTCAGTCTCACCACCCCTCTTAGAGTTCGGTATTCAGTCTTCAACCAGCTCAATACCGAGCGTGACCCGACATCATCACACAGCCACGGAGAAAAACAACAAATGTGCTCCCACCACGCTCGCTCTTTGGCTAATTGCTCTCCCAGTCACTTGGAGCAGATCTGCTAAAACCACCACAAAGCTTCCGACAGAGTTAAGAAGAGCTCGGTTGTCCCCGCAGCACAAGGGCTGAGCGCTATACGGGCCGCAGCAGCAGCCATATGGCGCAGGGCGGTTATGCCATCAGAAGCCAGGCTGCTCTACGTGCAATGAGGGCAAGAGCTTGCCATAATTTTAACACGTGCTTCTCAAACGCGGTCACGGGAGTTTCACCTCTGCACGGCTGCAGAGCAAGAGCCGCACCAGCGACCAGAGACACCGGGGCGAATACGGCACCAGTGCCACGCTGGGCCTTGGCCACGCCAAACCGATGTGCCAACGTCCCGCGGGAGCTGCCCGCATAGGAGGCACCAAGTGTCACCGGCCATCTGATGTCTAAGGACGTGGTGGCAGCACCCCTGCTCCTTGCAAACGCTTTCCACGCACGTGTGGACAGCGCTCGCTGGAAAAGATTGAAAGGTTGTGCCATAAAGGTTTGGGCATGTCTGACTGCGAAGACGAGACACCTCGGGAGACAACACCTCACCGACCACCTCCAGCCGCTGAAACCTCGTGTCGGGGATCGGTTCTCGCAGGAGCGGGACTCCCGGTTCGCAGGAAAGCGAGCGCCGATCTGCCCAGCACACTGGACAGGAAAGACGCTGCTGATTTTAAGAGCTACAGACAGATTAGACAAACCTGATTTTGAAAGGACTGACCCAGCTCCTGCATGCAACGGCATCTCGTTAATCCTGGCACAACCTTCAGTTCCCTCACAGAAGTGCTCCTTCTGCAGGAGTCCTTGTGCACGGCGAGGATGTGGAAAGCCCTCGCCTCGTCGTCCCCATCTCTGAGACCTGACAAGCCTCAGCACTAAGAGTCCACCTGGGTTTGTACGCTGCCACGCAGCTTCGTTGCAGGGCGGCCCCGAACCATTGCCTGAGCGAAATCCCGGTTTCCACCCCAAAGCCCAGCCTCAGGGCTGCAGCGCAAGAGATTTACGCAAAGCCAGACCACGTACAGCCACCCACGCAGATCAAGGGAGCTCTTCCTGCGCACCCCCGCACCTTCTACCAGAAAAACCTCCTGCAGATTTTATTACCAGTTTCTAGTAGCAAGTCTGGAGCAAGGATTTCTTTAAGCAAAAATATATATATAAAAAAAAAAATACTCAAAAGAGCCAGCAGTAGCCAAAGCTGCCATCCTTTGGGGGCTGCGGCAGAAGCTTCCCCTCAAGGGCAGCATTTTGACCTCCCTTGCCTAAGAAATTGCTCACCACGAACCAGCGCTGCCCAGCTGACGTGCAGCTCTAGAAAACGAACTTCTCTTGCCAAGCACGGACGGCTAACTCGTCCTCAGCACTTGAAACTTTGGCTGCTGCATCAGATTTCCCTTTGAAAAGTGCAGCCTCGTGGGAGCAGAGACAACCCCGGCAGCCGGAGCTCCCGCCCCAGCCCACGCGCAGACCCCCGGTGCAGGGTGTCCCCGGGCTGGGCAGAGGGACCCGACGCCTGGGGTCCGAGTCCTGCTCCTACGCCGTCCCGCCGCGCACCAGCGCCGATGGGAACCGTCCCGAGCGCTTCTCGCCCCCGCGCGGGAGGTTCCACTACAGCCCTGGCACCCTCCACCACATCGAAAGGCAGATGGATCGCTCTCACGTCAAAGGAAAGACGAACCGAGTCAAAACAGAGAAGGATGCCTTTTAAATTGACCGATTGCGGGGAGGGTCCCGGTGCAGCTGCCGGGGATGACAGAACCAGGCATCGTCCCCAGGGACGCAGCTCAAGACAGCTCCTCGCTCGCTCGAGTACAGAAGTGGGAGAGCAATTAGGAGGAACAGCAACGAGCTTCTTCCCCTTCCAGCCTTCCCACTCACGAACGCCCTCCATCGTGCCGCAGAAGGGCTCCCCACCGCAGCGGGGCCCCCCACGCCTCCCAGCAGCGCAGCCCCGACCCTCCAGCCAGCGCCAGCTCGGGAGGACCCGCTCCTCCCAGCACGGCAAGAGACGACAGTCAAGGACTTCACGAGGCTGCAGAAGGGCTGGGGATGGAGCTGCCGCCAGGTCCCGCTGGTGGCCAGAGATGGGCTACTGGGAAGCTCTTGCTGCCAACAGGAGAGCGGCCCAGTGACACCAGCAACGCAGCTCTCCAGCCCTGCTGCAAGCTGGGGGTCAGCACCGCAGCCAACATCTCGTTTTTAAACTGCACAAGTGCAGAGCAGAGAGGAAAGGCTGTGCAGCCGCGCCATGAGACGGCAGAGGAGCGCAGGCGGCTCCCGGGCCACCGGCCATCACCGGGCCCTCACCGAGACGCGCAGCCTTGGCTTACAACTCCTGCACCTCTCTCACGGGAAGCTTTATCACAACAAGGTAAGCAGAATTTGGCCCCAGTGCCTCGGTTCAGAACCCTGTGGTACTGAAGGGAAGGATCCAGGAGAACGGTGCTCCAGCACGGAAGGAAAAGGATAGATAACTCGGAGCCAGAAACCGCACGTGGCAGCGAGGAGATGCTGAGCACAGCACAGAGGTCCTCTGCAAAGGGAAGGATCCTGACTGCTTGCCAGGGGAATATCCAGGAGCTTCAAACCCCAGTCACCAAAGAGCGAGCGTACGCCACCACTTCCCTTTTACTGCCGGATTTCCAGGAGCAAGACCCGAAGCAGCCGGGCGCGGGGTGTCCAGGCTTCACCGTGCTCGCCGACTGCAGCCTACAGTTTGATACCTTGCCTGCGACCGCCTGCACAGCCACCATTCCTGCCCCCAAAACTCCTCCTCGGAGCAAGGACGAGCAGGACTCTGCAAAGGATGCGCTGTCACACCCCGGCGTTAGCGCTCGAGCTCTGCCAGACGCGAAGCAAGACGACAAAGTTGAAGCCGGTTAGTGAGAACCTCCAAGCTTCTGAACCAGCTTTGGGGAAGCGATACTAGAGATGACACTTCAGGGCACACACGGGGACTTCTCGGGGCGCAGCGCCTGGCACCGCTCTGCGGCGGCGGCTTCCTGCTCTCCCACGGGCGCCGGCAGGACCGCGGCTCGCGTTCGACCGGCGGCTCGGCTCCCGCAGCCCTCGCCGAGCCCAGGGGCGGGGGGGAACCAAGAGCAAGCTGAACACCGCGCTTCTGGGCTGGATGGAGCCTGGAGGCCTTTTCTCCATCGCTCTGCAAGTCTGGGGAGCAGACGCCTGCTGTCGCTGCATCGCCAGCCCCATCCCGCTTGCCCTCTTGCCCCAAGTGCAGCCTGACCTCGGCTTCCCCAAAACCAAGCCCACAGGAGCAGCCTGCCCCAAGCCTGCGCGCTGCCATCTTCCCTTGTCTTAACTTCTGTTCTTCTGCCTTGATATGAAGTCATGTGTTGAAGTTATCAAAGAGCTGGAAGTGAGTCAGCACAGTAAACCGCAGCCTAAGAATGTAACTAATTAAAACTATTCACTCAAACCAGCATGTTCCAACATACTCAAGGCCCTAAACAAAGCCAACTGCAGCAGTGGGATGCAGCACACAACCCCAGTACATTGGCTCCCATCTTCTGCAGCAGATTGTACTACGAACAAGTCGTATACCAACGCAAAAGTCAGGGCTTTGCTACCCGAGGACCGCATTCCTCAACGGAGATCAGGAGATGAATTTTGAGAGCTTTACTTAAGCCTCGTAAACTGCAGAAGTCGTGCTTTGGTTGAGGGAACACGTGAAGCCATTACCAACCCACCAAGGGGTGGAGGGCAGTGTTTGTACAAGCCCGAACAAATGGTGACTTGGACACAGCAAGTCAAACCAGCAACAGAAATGAAGCGTAACCCATCCCCAGTCGGTGCAGGATGAGCAAGGAGGAGTAGGTCAGCCAAATACCTTGCTATCTTTATTTACCCTCTCAGTCTCTTTCGTAGAGGTAGGAGTGTAATTTGCCGACCCAAGTTCACGCAGGCAGATTACGCAGAAGAGGGACCTGAGCCCACAGCGTTTCCCAGGTCCAGAAGCGATGCCTTAGCCAGGTCTGCTGCAGCTCCCAGCGACCGGGCAGGAACTAAACGCTTCACCGTCACCCAAGGGCACTGCTGGTGTCACTGAAATGCTACGCGAAGAAATGCTAGGACACCCATTTGCAGAGTGAGACCCACAGGGAGAGTCTCAAAGGTTGGGAAGAGAAGAGCGCGGTGTTCAAGCGTACGAGGGCATCCCGCGTGCGCAGCAGCTGGCAGGGACCGGGCTGCTCGGTCCTCCCCCACGGACACGTAACCCGGGGAGATGCCTCCCACCGAGAACAGCGCAAGACGAGTGGAGAAAGCACCTTCCGCACGCCCAGGCAGGCTGCGGGGCCAGGCTAGTGGCTCCTTACACACCAAAAACACCCGTTACGGAGCATGGGAGCAAGGCAGAGCGAAAGCATTTTAATCACTAGCTTACACGAATAAAAAGCTTTTAGTTAAAGACCTCTCCGCTGCAGAGAACGTTTCCTTTATGCAATTGAGATGGAGCATGAGAGCATGAAACCAAACCCAGTAAGCGCAGAGATGCGGCAGAGCCTGCCAGCAACAGCAACCGCGCCGGGTGCTGGGCGCAGCCCCCCAGGACGGAGGGGCCACCTGAACCCACCCCGTGCGCCGTCACGGGGGGGAGAAGCGCAGAAGGCTGATTTACGAGAACTCTGTAGCATTTCTTTGGCATTAAAATACAGAGATGCTGAGTGCTTTATCACACCACTTGTCTCCCTCCCAACCAGTAAGATAAAACATGAAGATCCAAGACCCTACAGTGGATCTATTATTTAATAAATAGAAGTATGCAATAAAACCTGGCTTACGCTAACAAACTTTGACAAAAGATGACTAACCATCCAGCTATGAGTGCTGCAAGAATAACATCAGACTATTAAACGGCACTTCTAAAAATAGACTACCTGACCTGCTACCACTTCTGATTATCAAGCCAGCTTTCCCTGCAGAGAAGCTGCTAAGGTCGAGTCAAACCTCAAAATACTACCTCAAAATAGTTGTTCACGCATCTGAAACGGTGCTGTGTCTGTAAGTGATCCACCCCTTCCTCAATTTAGATCGCTCAGAAACCTTCACAGAAAGAAAAATCACTACGTGTCAAGGCAGAGAGAGACAGATATTGATTGCAGTAACAACAAAAGCTGTGGGAAAGGTTGCAAAAAACGGGGCTGCAGCCAGCTGGGGCTTCACGGCGAGAGGCACCCGCGTCCTGAGAGGTCGGCGATGGGGAAGGCGCGGGCAGCACGCCGACATCAACACACGGTCGCTGGCGAGCTCGAGCCGCCCCTCAGCAGGTTTGTTAAGAAATTAGGAGTTCAAAACCTTCGAAGTTTGTCTGTTGGCTTTCCGTTACTTTTTGTCAGCCCACCAACACCAACGCGGCGCTGGCCACGCAGCACGGATCCTGCGCACCCCCTGCTCGTCCGCACACCGGACGGCTGCCGGGCCGCCCCACCGCCTCCCCCGCGGCTCTGCCGGTTCTGAGCCCGTTTTCGGCAGCGCTGTGCTTCACACCGACGAGCTGCACGGCCCCTGCTCTGCGGGCTGCTGGGGAGCGAGGTCGGCTCCGTGCCGCCGCGCGCCGGGCGCTCTCATCTCGGGTTTTGCGACTCCTGTGTCGCACTGCTTCAGCCAGAAAACGGTACACAACTTGTCTTCTAGCTTTTCTGGAAATGGAGGTGAAGACTAGCGAGGGGGGGTTGGTCTCTTCTCCCAAAGAACAAGCGATAGGACGAGAGGAAATGGCCTCAAGTTGTGCCAGGGGAGGTTTAGGTTGGACATGAGGAGAAATGTCTTTATGAGAGAGTGGCCAGGCCTTGGCACAGGCTGCCCAGGGCAGTGGTGGAGTCCCCATCCCTGGAGGGATTTAAAAGACGAGGAGATGAGGCGCTTGGGGACATGGTTTAGTGGCCATGGGGGGGTTGGGTTGACGGTTGGACTCGATGACCTTAGAGGTCTTTTCCAACCTTAGTGATTCTGTGATTCTATGATTCTATGACTGAGCCTGAAGAGGCACACGCGCTCCCGGTCTCAGAAGGGCCGTCGGCAGCACCGCGTGAAGGCAGCAGCACAACCACATGGGCTGGCACAACCTGCCGCGCAGGGCGCTCCTGGACGCAAGCTAAGCTATGAAGGAAGAGTTTTTGTCTGGGTTTGACGACACCAGACAGGCTGGATGTCACCTCCCCCAGACAGACAGATGAGTTACCCCATGCCTCAGCCTGCCACTCAAGGGAGCAGGCTTCTGAATCAGTCACATACATGCAAATAAACTTCCAAAAAATGACCATTTTACACGCCTAACATACTTGAAACGTGCGGTTTGATTCTTCATTTAAGTCTTTAGGTTTTTTTCAAAGCCTGCTCTAAAACCTCAAGGGCGAAGAATGGAAGTGAAAACTCAGGTTCTTGACCCGAGTCGGAGCGTAACGCTGCGGGGAGCAGGGGCTGCACGGCGAAGCCCCCGGCCACCGCAGCCCAGGGAGCGGGTTGGAGAGCCCCCAGCCCCCGCCGCACCCAACACGCTGTGCCCAGGGGATGCCCCGGAGCCGCGGCGCAGGGCTCTGCTCAGCCTCCCGCCGCCCCGGTACCGCCGGGCAGGGGCAGCACGGTCCCCGTCACACCCAAAAAGCAGAGAGTGCTGGTGACAAGCGAACATTTTGCTGGTGCATCCCGTGGTCAAAGGGCTCGTGCCGTGCTCCCGCCGGAGCCACGCGCAGCAATGCTGCTTTTCCTGGTGGCGGCGGCTCCGGGGTCCCATCCGAAGCACAGGAACGCTGCTCACGGGGGCCAGGGGTGACCCCCTGTCCAGACAAACCAGAGCAGGAACGCCCCAGTTCTGCAAAGAGGCAGCTCCTCCAAGGCTACTCCAGCACTCCCCAACCTGAAAGCTCTCCCAGGTCCTGTTCTCTAACCTTTCTGCTAATTATTTTCATTCCTCTGCCAGTGAGAGAAAGTAATTTACAGGAAATTATGGTTTCCGTGTTGCTTCAGCATAGCCCTACTTACAAAACCTCTGCCTGGGCCAGGGAGCTCTAAGATGCACCCAAGGAAGGGACCAACGCCAATAAAATTGTCCTGCCAGGATTTGCCACCTCCTGTCCAGTTCACCAGTGTCCCCACAAGCCCTGTACTGCAACTCCCAGTTGTGGCTGTACAGGGGAGCCCCCGGACTGATCTCCCACTGCCGCCAGACGGGACCTGCGAGCGGTAACAGCATGCACCAGAAAAATGAACAGAAGTGGGGACCGTTTCCCTCGCCGGGGGTTGTGCTTCCCCGGCAGAGCCCCCCTTGCAAAGCGTTATCAAGCTTGGGGGAGAGGGTACGGGCACCCCGCGGCCGGGGGGTCCAGGCTGGCAGGTTGGAAAGGACGGGCGGTGTTACGGCAGCGTGGGAGCCGAGGCTTCGAAGGAGACAAGCAGCATCCTGCACGGCTCCCCCGGCTCTTCCACACGGAACAGGGTAATTATCGCGTCTTTCCTTTCCCCTCCGAAACAGCTACAAGGCAGCAGCGGGATGTTATGTGACGGTGCGGCTGGAGAGGCTTCGTGGGAAGCGCATGGGGGTGCGCAGCGGCCGAGGAGCCCCGCTTCTGCCACGCAGAGGCCAGAGCTCCCAGCCAAGCTTCGCTATCCTCGAATACAAAGCAAAACGCGTGGATTTTAGTGGTCTGCCTTGCTAAGGGGGACTCTGCCGCCGGACCCAACTGTCCTTCAGAGCATCGGCCCCGCCACAGGCTGCCCCGCTCGCTCCCAGCCGGAGCTCATCCGCTCCAGCAGCTGCTTCCCTCCACTGCTGCGGAGGGAGGGTTGCTAGCTCCAACGCCCCAAACAAACATTAACAGCTTCAATAACAACAGAAAAGTGTTTTTTCCAGGACATCACAAACTGCCACCTTCCTCAGCTATCCCAGCCCGGGTTTGCTGCGGCCTCGCTGGGCACCAGCCCCGCTCCCTGGCTCGGCAGCGATGCTGGAGGACACGCGCGGCTCCCGCTCCCTCCGCCGCAATCGGCGATGCCGAGCCACAAGCCTTCGCAATTAAGCTGCTCATTTCGGTGTGATGGCTTGGCAGTTCACATACAGCAGGGCCTGGACAGCAAATAAAGCCTCAAAAGGACAAGACCTGGATGTGCCGTAACCCGATCAAAGGGGAACAGCTGTCCTGACAGGCAGCCACCTCCAGAAGGCCACTGCAGAGCAATTAGGAGTCCAATGGTCTCCACAGCGGTGGAAGGATGAGATACGAGCTCTTTATTAGACATCCATCGGCCCTCGCTCATTAGAGCAAAAGCACATCAAAGCCAATAAATGGGAATTTAAATGCGAGCAGCAGGGATCCATTTACAGACACCTCCGTTACTAAAAAAAAAACCCAAGCAATTACGCAGCAACTGCCCCAGTGTTTCCAGCACAGAGGCACACGCTCGCGAGCTCTTCCACGTTTCAGGGTCAGGTACCTGCCCCAGAAATTTTAGAAATACAAGTGTTAAAAGAAACTGTTTGACCCTAGCTCTCCTGAAAGCTCAGGTTTGGCCTTGTAATAAATGGATGAGTAATATCAGCTCCCCCAAAATCATGGGACATTCTAACTGCTAGAGATCATGGTGCTGAGAGCGACCGCCTCAAAGCACATGCCCTGGGGGGCCAAGGCGCACACACCTCCGGTCTGGCTAGAGCCCACCAGCGTTTTCGTTTGCTAACTGCCATTCCTAAACCAAAAGCTTTAGCACCCCATACAAGTCAGCCGTGAGCTGACAGCTATTATTTTAGGAGTCTCCATATGGACCCATTGCAGCATCTTGCAGCTCTAATTTAGGGCACAGGCTGACTTGGAGTGGATGCTGTTTCCACCCCCCGGGTCTGTTGAACAATGGAGCATCTCCCAGCCGGCTCCAGCAGCGCGGTGCTGCGACAGCTCCGCTTGCCCCGTTTGGTAAATGCAAGTGGCCGCAGAAAGAAAAGATGAAAAGAAAAACACTGGCCAAGAATGTATATCCCAAAAAATATATTCAAGGAATGAGTTTCTTTAGAGAGGGGGGAAATATGTTTCTCCTTGTACCGTCCTGGGGACCCTGCCTTCAGCACCCACACAGGACCGTGGTGCCCTTTCAAAGGGAGAAGGTGCTTCTTGCTCCTACACGTAACGCAGTCTTGCAGAGTCACATCACCCGTCCCAAGGGCAAGAAGGGCAGGAGAAAGGCCACTGGCACCGCACGAGTGGGAGCGTCCCCCCTCCGCAGCCACGCAAGTGCAGAGGGAGAAGCACCACGAGCTTTGAGCCCGTCGTGTCCCCCCAGCCCAGAGCAGCTTTGCCACCCGTGCCCGCCCACGCGGTGCAGAGGTGCAGCGTGTGGGTGCAGCTGCAGCAGCTGAGACCTGGAGTCCCCCCGAACAGGCTCCCGTCAGCCATCCCACACCGAGGACGTGGGCCAGCAAGGGACAAGCATCGCTCGCCACTCGACGTTGAGAAGGGGTCCTGCTCCAAGGAGAGCAGCCAAACACCCCCGAGGAGGCTGAGCGCTCTCGCCGGCAGCACTGTCAAACCCAGGGGACATCCGACAGCACCGCCCTGCCCCGCGTCAGCAGCGAGCGATGCAAACTGGTCCCACTGCGATGCCACGGGGACTGGGTTCTGCTCCTGCTGTCACACACGCCAGTCAGCGTGTCCGCGGGCTCCTGAGGGACACCAGCCTCCGTCCCCCTGCCCCAGCCCTGCCTTCCGCACTAACCAGCCCCAGCCAGCACCACCATCCAACTGGGCCCACTGCGTTCTCCCGAGCAGCCCAGCGCAGCCTGGCAGCCCTTTGCTTCCCCCTTCGGAAGTGACCAGATCGGCCACGTTATTTTGAACCCTCTCTAAATGCTGACATACCACTGCTTACTCACATGATTTTCCTCTTGCTTTTTAAAGAAGTATTCTTGTTTCGCTCTGACATGGTGGAAGAAAAATTACAGCCAAGCAGGCAGCGATAAGGGAGGAACTTGCAGCAGAGCTGCAGAGTCTGAAGCACCCAGCGCCGAGGCACCCGATTCAGGAATAAGATAAGCCGCTGTGCCCCGCAGCTAGGAAGGGGCCCCCGCTGCCGCCAGACCGCCCGGTCCTGGGGCTGCACCGGGGCTGGGGGGGACGCAGGGCAGCCTCTCCACCCACATCCGAAAAGCCTTGCTGCCTGCAAACCCCCACGGACCAGGAAAAGGTCCTGAAAAGGGCAAGATGATCAAAATTACGAAGTTGCTTGCGTATGGGGAATGATGGAGTGGGCTGCAACCCCACAACCTGGAGGTGGGACAGATGATGGAGGACACCACAAAGCCTACAAAATCCTAGCTGGCATTGCAGGGGTGAGGACCGGCTGTTCTGCCTCTTCCAGGGCGAGAGCTAAAGGCTGTCAAACGAAGGCAGCGCTGGCAAAGGCAAAAGCAAACAAGAGAGGGTGGTTGTTCAGGCTGCGGGAGAGCCGAGAGCCCCTCGCTCGTGCAGGTTACCTCTGCAGCCCTCGGGCCAGGCACGCAGCAGAGCCGCGGCACGAGAAGCACCAAGCCACCCAAGCACAAGCTGTAGGGTGTAAAGTTCATTCTGGTGGCTCCGAGGTGGAGCATCGGAAAGGCAATTCGCAGGTAGCCGCTGGATTCCGTATTCCTTTACAAGAATCGCAGGCTTATAATTTCTGCAATTAGAAAGGGAGTTCTTCTACCGTGATCTAAAATAGAAGTTTTTGTCACAAATTACTAGCTTTCACTCCCCTCAAACCTGAGCTTAAACCGAAACTTAAATGGAAATTTACAGGAGAACGAGAAAGTGAGTCAGTCTGCCCTTCCCAACAGTCATTTATTTTCATCCTCTTGGACTCAGTTAATAGTAACACCAGAGAAATTAAGTTTCTTCCAAATTTACAAAACCCAGAACGGGGGAGGCGGTTTTGGAAGGGAACTCTGCCGTGCCGCAGACCATCGGCAGCACTGGGATTGCCGCCGGCCGGGGATGCCGTGCCGCGGCTTCTGTCCCATCCAGGCGGGCAGGGAGAGCGTCCGTCCCGCTCCGACCCCCCCCACGCAAGGGGGTGCAGGCGGAGCGTTACGTCACGGAGCTATTATCCCGTTTTTCCTACCCACGCAAGCGAGCGACTCTCATACCAGCTTGGGGAAAGGGCTAAAACCGATCTAAAAGATAAGCCTCTTGCCTGGTAATTTGCTATTTGGGCCATACTGTAGCCAGGGGAAGGCAGAAGGGATTTTGTTTTCTGAAGTGCGGCTGCACTTCTGCGGCCAAAACTTGCATTTGGGAAAGGAACGGCAACCACCTGCAGCGAAGCCTCAGCAGATTAAAGAAAAACAATCCCCCAGCGATGCAGAGCAGAAAGCCCCGTGCAGAGATCCTCCCCAGCAAGCCGAGGAGCTGCTCACGAGGAAAACCGGCCCCAGGTTCTCCACAGCCCAGCCGAGCAGGGGGTCCCGGGGACAGCCTGCCAGCCCCCCGCCCGCTGCTGCTGCTCTCCCCAGAGCGGGACGGCCACTTCTGCCCACGCACACCCCGGTGACAGAGCCACTGCCTTCAGACACCCGACCTGTGACAGTCGGCCGCTGTCCTCATCTGTTGGGCAACACAGACGCAGAGAGTCTGGAGCAACAGCCAGCCCACGGTTACGGAGGCTTGTTCTCTTTTTGTATTGGCAATGCTCAGCATCGTCTTGTGCAAGCTGACAACGCAGGCAGGAACAAAAGTTCCCAGAATGTATTTCAAAGCGCCTCATTTTCAACTAACAGCAGAGCTGAGAATCAAAAAATGTGCTGCAAAGCTTCCTACCCCAGTACGTGTCTCCTGAGTATTCAGGTCAATAGAAGGACTGCTGTTAGAGGGGAAAAAAAATCCTTTTAGGTATATAATGAGGGAGAATTTAATTCTGCTCCAAGGTTGAGAGAAGCAAGCCATTTGTCATGCAGTATTTGATGACAGCACTTGTCCACAACCCAGACAAGCATTCGCTTCCCTTACAGCGGAGCGACAGCAGCAAACAAAGGAATTCAGACTCCAAACTGTTCGGCACCAAGACAGATATTCCTACAGTTTCAGAGAAGGAAGAAATCTGAACTATAGTTTGAAGTTATTTTAGAAAAATTCTCTACACAGGTTTAGTACTCAACCAAAATGCAAATCACCATCATGGTTTCCTAAGCAAATGAGCTATTGTTACATTTTTTCCAGTCCAGCAGCATCTTGCTCTGAAGATCTAATAGCAGCCCTACTGAGCAGCAGCTAATTAAAGCCTTTCCTCCTGCCAAAACCCCAGATTCAGTCTCTAAATGACCCAGAGAGCAAGACTTCTTCCACCTCAGAAGCCCTAGGAGACTCTAGGTCAGAAGCTGTGCTCTCACCACCGCGGCTGCACATCGGCGAGCCCTACCCTCGACGGCGTCGAGGACAGAGGAACACGGGCTGGTACCCGGCTCCCCTCCCTGCTGCTCCTAGCCCCGCGGTGCAAGAGCGCGGGTTCAAAGACGTCTCTCCAACCAGCATCCCACCTCCATGTCCTTCTTGTCGTGAGGGGCCCAACACTGAACCCCGGATTCGGGGTGCGGCCTCCCCAGTGCCCAGTACAGGGGCACGATCCCCTCCCTGCTCCTGCTGGCCACACCAGTGCGGATACAGGCCAGGATGCTGTTGGCCTTCTTGGCCACCTGGGCACGCTGCCGGCTCGTGTTCAGCCGCTGTTGACCAGCCCCCCCCGGTCCTTCTCCTCTGGGCACTTTCCAGCCGCTCTGCCCCAAGCCTGGAGCGGTGCCTGGGGTTGTTGTGGCCTAAGGGCAGGACCCGGCACTTGGCCTTGTTGAACCCCCTCCATTGGCCTCGGCCCATCGATCCACCCGCAGCTTCTCCTACAAGCCCAGCAAAGGCTGCGGAGAGCGTGCAGACCCCTCCCCAGTGCAGACCTCGCTGCCGGCAGCTCGCCCCGCTCGTACGGACCTCGCCACGGGTCCGAGGGTGGCCAGTCCCCCACCCTCCCATGTTGCCTGCGGGCCACCGCTGCCCGTACCACCGAGCCGGCTCTCTGTCCCCAGCCGTCCCTACGGCCGCAGCCCCCAGCACCAGCCCCCCAGAGACACTCCCCAGGCTGAGGTGCGTCCCCCAGCCCACCCCAGGCGTGGGGGCACGGAGCGGCTCCAGCACCTGGGCAGACCTGGAGGACGAGGGGCAGCCCAGGGGACTCGATGGCGAAGCAAGAGCTTCACTGTTTCGGCACAAGTTCTCTTCCAGCAGCCAGCTCCTCCAACCGGGAGGAGATGGCATCAAGGAGGTGACATGATGGAAGGCTTCTGGGACAGACGTGCCAGCCTCCGGAGAGGACGGCTCGCAGGACGAGCTGCCAGGCCACGAGCGTGTAGATACAGACGTCCGAGGCAGGGGAAACCCCCAGAAGCAAACTCTGAAATCAGCTGCCACAAAGGTCACTTTATTTTAACCAGGAGAATAACTCGCTGCTGTTACAGACCTACAAGCCTCATTTCCAGAAGAGCCTGGCCCTGAGGCACCTCTCCAATCAAAGACAAACGAATAAGACAAATTTGGAAGTTAATGGACTGAGCTATTGGAGACGGTCCTTAGACGCATGATCACACAAATGTGAATTACTTCAGTTTTACAGCCGTTCCTGGGGCAGCAAGCTGGAAGCAGCAGCCTCTCCGCGGCAGGCTGGGGGGCAGGCAGCGGGGTGTCCTGCCCAGCCTGCCCTCCCCTCACAGGCAGACACGTCCCCTCTTGGCAGCTCTACCACCCTCAGAAACTCTCTCTACTGGCAATTACAGCTGTTGCATGAGAAGGCACTTTGCTCTGATCACTCCCCTCAAAAAGCGAGTTATTCCATCAAACTCTTCAGAAACCAAGAGAACATGGACAATTTTAGTCCCTCCCTTAAAGGCTGTTTTCCCGAAGCAGCCCATAAGGCAAACGAAGCCTGTACCAAAGCTAATCACCATCATGACGACACGGCAACGGTTGCTCCACAGCAAAGACGGTGTCAAGCTCTGGAGAGTCTACAAGTGACCGTTTGGGGGATTATTTCAAGCTGTGCAGAAATCTTCCATCAGCACGGGAAAGGTGACAACGCACTGACCTGTCCCGAGCGATAGCGACTGCTGGGGACGGGGGGACCGAGGCTGAATGCAGCAAGACGTCGCTGCCGCGAGCTCGCCGGCACGACTCGGCTATACCTCCTGCTGCTCGCCGGGGAACGTGCATCGGTCTCAGAGACCGGGGACACGCTGGTTCTATTGCTCAGGCACTCTTTCTCCCCTTGGCTGCTCTAGGTTAATGGCAAGTTATGGAGTATTTCCAAATATTTTTCCTAAACCAAGTTAAAGCAGGAGTATTTAATGTAACGAATGCAAAGAAAGAAAAAAAACCCTAAAACCAAATTACTCAGCCTCCTGGGGTAGGCACGATATTAACCATCTTGACAAGCACCATCATTTTGCTTACAAGGCAAGTGCTAACAGTCCCCGCCAAGCAAAACACTGAGAAGTAATGATCTCTGAATCAGCCTCTCTCCAAACCATTGCACTGATAAAGGCAACAGATCTGGAGACATGGTAAATAATGAGTTTGCACTGCGTCAGGAGCTAATCCACTCAGTGATGCAAGTTAAATTCGTGGGCCACTTCCCCCTCGCTCCAGCTTCTCACTGATATTATAAAACAGTCTTCGTACCGACTCCTGACTTCATGGCTATGTCACCGAGCAAAGTTGCATCAAGCCATTCAGAAGAGCCGAGACGACTTTCACTCCTCTTCACAACCTCACTTTCGCATTCTTCTGCTATAATTGGAAATCATGAAAATGCGTTTGTTCATGTGCTAGGAGTGTCAACGATTAAATGTACTTGCTGTTCAGACCATCAGAATAAAGGTATTTAGCTGTTCTCTCCAAAGGTGAAGCTATTACTGTTGCATCATTTCACATGGCAACAGAAGACGAGGAGGAATCTACCGGCACGATCAGCTAAAACGCACCAGCGTCACAGCAAGAGGAAGAAGAGGAGCGGCTGAAGGCTGAGATTTAAGCATCAGAATCTTTTTTAGCTTCCCTGCTGCTGACTCAATACCAAACGTAGGAAGACCAGATCAGAACTACAGGAGACTGAAGTTTTTAAACATGACCGACAGCAGAGGCAGAGCCACCCCAGCTATGGCCACGGCCCTCCAGAGCTCGTACTGCCCTCCCCATCCCTCCCCGCTGAAGCTGCCTGCACCAGCAGCTACGCGCCCTGCTCAAGCCCAGCTGCTCCCAAAACCTCCCTGCACAGCCGCTAATTATCCCCCCAGTTCCCCAACCACCCCAAAAAACATTCACCTGCTTCTCCTCCTGCTTGGAGCCAGAAAGATCTCCTTGCTCAGAAGGTTGCTCTGGGGAGGGAGCACTCCCACCCGAGGAGGAACGCTCGCAGCAGACCGACTCTGGAAACACAGACTTAACTGGATGCAGAAGAGCCAGTTTAAGGGGAGTTGTACTGTAACGAGTCTCAGGTTAGCAAGTCTAATAACTGGAGCCTATTAATACTGCGTCTTTTGGCAGGCACTGCCTGCCCAGCTAGGATTAGCAGTAAGTATATTCTGCTTGTCATATTTAAACAAGATGTATAAATCTAGAACAAAAGCAAGAACAAATATGGAAGCAAATTATTTAAACCGACAAGATGTAACTCAAATGCATTAGATATTCAGCAATCAATGCACATCAGCTGGGGCAGGAAGATGTGTGCTCCCCTGCTACAGAAGTTAAGCAAGAGGCTAATGAGGTTACAGGTGTTCACCCGAACACTTGCTGATTCAAATATCATGCTAGAACTGTTTGGTTTTTCTTTCATGCGATGGGAAGAGCAGGACAGCTACAAACAGCTGAGGAAGTCGGCCCAAATCCCTCAGAAGCAAACAGCTTGAGCAGAGCCGCAGTTATGCCTCAGGTCAACTATGAGCCACAAAGAGTTGGCCAGCCAACGCGCCTGGTTTCGGACCACGCACGCCAGCCCCATCAGCCCGCGAGCATCCCCCGCGCAGCTGACACAGGCCAGAGACACACCATGCAGGCAACTCCGGCGTGCCGGAGAAGCAGCAAGGGAAAGAATCACGTCTTCAGCTAAACAGCATTTATCAGCACCTAACAGCAGAGCAACGATTGCCACAGCCCAGGTCTGCCCAGCCTTGGACAGCTTCCAGAAAGAGAGGCGCTTCGTAAACAAGAAGAGAAAGTAAATGGCTTCCAGTAACCTCTCCACAGGAAGATGACAACGAGTCCTACTCCAATTTGCAACGAGTGTTGAAGCGCGGGGGAACGGTGCTGAAGCGATTTACGCGCTGCAGACCAGCATGCGGCCCGCAGACAGTGCCCATCGCTGCCAGCAGACGCGGAGCTGAGCGGCAGCACGCAGCTTCATCGGCACGGTGATGCTGCGGGAGCAGAGCCGTCATGTTCCATGAATTTCCTTCTACAGGGAACCGGGATCAGCTGTCGGAAGCGATGGTGAGGGCTGACTTACTGTATGAAGTGGGACCCTGTAAGGACGCGTCTTGCTTCCTCCCGTACCAATGAACAGTTAAATAATCCTGAAAAGGAAGAAGAAGGACTGCTGCTTGCAAGTTATTGTTTTAATTACACAGAATTCAGGTGGCCTACTCACAAGGAGAACATTTGAATTTATTTTATTTTTCCAGTGGGGGCTGGTCTAAGAATAGGACAGATAAATCACTTGCAGCCTATATAAGTTAATCAGAACAGAGAGCACGGCATTGCTAACACAAACCAGCCGTGAACCGCGGAGATCCCCCTCTCCTCGAGGCATCAGCCCCTGCAGCTGCAGCACAGCAGGGCCATGCACCCACCACTGCACCGTGCCGGGCATCCCCAAAGCCTGCTGCTCCCCGTGGAAGGGAAGGTTTTTGCTTGTTCCCCTTCTCCTCCCCAGCAGAAAAACCTGCCGAAGTGCTTCTCGCGGGGCAGCAATGTTCTCGGAGGCAATGGCTTCCACCCATCTCCCTGTGCGCAGCACTGGGGCCGACCTGGACTGACACAGAGAAGCCGAAGCAGCTGCTTGGCCGGAGCCATCCCCTGGGCACTGCAGTTGAGCCTCGGCCACGTGCAGGGGAGCGAGCGCTCGGGGTCCGCGGCGCAGGGGTTCCCCCAGCCGGGGTCCCCGCTCAGCTCCGCAGCCGCCCCGGGAAGCTGCGGCAGTAGCCCCACCGCAGGCGAAGCCGTTCGCTGCCCCACGGCCCTCAGCTCCTTGGGATGAGACACACCGAGGGGGCAGAGCAATTCCTGGGAGAGAGCCCGTGGCTACCGCTCTGCGGTGCCCGCAGGAACCCCCACCGTCCCGGGAAAGCCAGCCGAGCGCTTGGCTGCTTCTGCCCCTGCACGGCATCGGGTGCCGCTCTCAGCAGGAGCGGCTCGCGGCTGGGAACGCTGCCTTCCCGGGAAGAGCCACAGCCACACAGCTACTTCTGGGAATTGCTTCTGCTTAGTACGAAGCATTTGGCTGCTACCGAGCACCACACAACCAGAGCTTTCTTCTCATCTTCCCCACCCCTCCTGTGGCTTTTGTGGAAAAACTGACTTCTTGGTGACAGCTGCTCCGGGCTGGCAGGACGGGGCAAGCCAGGGTCAAGTCTCCCCGGTGAGAGCCCCTTCTCCGCTGGGGCAATAGCCCCTGTGCTGGGGAAGCACCCGCTAACACTCACCCCGACGGGCTGCAAAGCTGCGGAGGTTTTCACCTTCATTCATCGGGTCACTGTCGGAGGACTACAGCGTTTCCTTCACTATCAGCACTATGGCCCCGCTGCCTCAAGGGACCCCTGCCCAAGGCACAGTGGTCACCAACACCAGCCCAGCCCTGGCTGGCTGGGTCGTGGGATGGGGACACGGCCGCGAGCCGACGTACCTGCCGACAAACCCTCCACGGCTCGGAGCGGGGGAAGAGCAGCCCACAGCTGTCCTTTCCCTGGGGAATGTGAAACCCAAGGGACAGCCCTCCTTTCCAGACACCCTAGCCCGGTGTCTTGATTTATGTACAAGACTTCAGCGCGATGCCTCGCTCCGGGGGGTCCCGCTCCGAGGAGCACAGTGGCTCTGCCCCCAGTAAGAGTTTCTTCTAAAACTGGAGGTTCAGGGCAATGCCAACCCACGGGATGAACAAGTCCTCTGCTGCGCTTTGTTTTCTACAGCATCATTTAAAAAGCCTGGAGGGTCTGTGGAGCACTTGGCACTCTCTCCTCCCTATCTGCCCAGCTACCCGGGACAGCGTGCAGTCGGTCATCAGCAGAGGGAAGGGTATTTGTGCCGGGAACACGCAAGGCGACATGAGAACGTGGCAATGGAAACCCAAGGCTGCACCCAGGATCACTGCACAAGGACTCCCGCTTTTCTGCTTTTGCTTCTATTGCCTTTTTCACAGGGCTTGTTCTCAGCAACCTGTCTTGGGTTGCAGCCCTTGAAGAACGAGAGGAACACGCTGCCCAGAAGACCTACAGTTACCCCTCTGCTACGGGGAGCTTGTTACTCACCTCTTCTAAATGGCTCTAATCTACGGACTTTCAGAATAATGATTCACGAAGCCACGCTAGAGGAATTAACGGCACAGCACTGCAAACGCCCTCCACCGCTGCTCTGTGCTGGCCTTCAGGCTGGAGCCTTACCACATGCGCAAAAAGGCGACCAGCCCTCGGTCGGACTCCGGCAGGCCCACAGCTCCGTTTGTGTTAACGTAGAGCACTAATCCCCTGCACAGCTGGCTCCTGCAGGAAAAACCCACCCAAACATTTCTCCTGGGCAGAATGCCATCCCACCCACCATTATAAGCATCCCTTCTCGTTACCACACGCATTTGATTCAGACCAGGGGATGGCACTTTAACATTCCCCTTCTGGTTGTACACTTTATAATGACATGTTCCAAGCAGTTCTGCCCTGAACTAAATTATGGGCACAGCTAGAAGTTAATTTCTTAGTCATTGTGATCATGCGAGTTATTTGCTGATAAATCCGAAGGGGGACTGGATGGCATTGACGAGCACCTCAAACAGTTTTAGATTTTGGCCTTTTCAAACGCAGCCAGAAGCCCGAGGAGCCGTGCTCGCAGGTTGGAAGGGCAGCAGCCCACCAGAAGGGCTGGTGCAACTCCTCTAGCTTGAGTTTCTAGATGAATCCCTCTCAGTTAACAGAATTCACACCAAGTTTTGAGAGGAGATTCAACCCCACCTCCTGTTTTACGCCAGATATCAAACGCTCAAGGTCTTGCTCTGTCTTGCAGCCCCAGCATCTTCTGCTGGCGCTGACAGGGGAGTGCTCGCCCACCACTTGCTGAGTGCAAGGATGCCCTACGCACCCTCCCGGAGCCTGCGCTGTAGGAATTTCTAGGATCGCATCGAGTGAGCTAGCGGACGTACAGAAACGCCTCTGCTGTTTGCCGAGAAGTCTCCTTAGAGACAGCCCAGGCATTAAATCCCCCTGGACGACCAATGCCCAGAGAACAATCGTGGCAGAGGCTCGTACGCCGGGGTGGTTTAAACTGCTGACAGACACCAGCAGACGTGATGCAAACCCCCGCTGCCCCAAGGCGCCCGAACCCCCCGGGCCGGCTCAGAGACCCTCTGCCCAGCTTCCTACTGCTGACAAGGTCAGTGGCAGACCCCGGCAAGGAGACAGACCGCTTCACCGCCCAAGTCTAAGATCATTTGAGGGTGACAGCTATCTCGGGAGATAAGAAAGAAGCATCTACCATGCTAACTGCAAAGGGGGAGGGAAAAGAGAAACCACTTCCACTGAGAAGCTCAAATGAACCCTTCCGCACTGTACGGGGACGCTAACGGGGCTTAACGCATCAAGCGATCCCCGCTGAAGCCGACAGCCACAGACCCTGCGCTGCAAGAGGCTTCTGCAGTCCCGATTTCCTCCCAAAAGAGATCTCCTTCCCCAGCTGCTCTAGCGCAGGGAAGAGCAGGATTAGGGATCCCAGCTCAGGCGACAGGCCTTAAAACTAGTCTTGGAAGGGGACTTGATCCTGCGACCAAAACGCGAAGGGGCACGTCTTCCCATTTTCCCTCTCAACCCTGCTTTTATTCGCAGTTCTGCAGAACCACAGACCATCTGGCGCAGCGCGGGGGACCGGACCGACTTCCCCTTTCTATTTCTACCTGCTCCAAGGCGCTGCCCCAGCGCCGGAGAACCCGGCTCCCGCTGCCCGAGGCTCCACGGCCGCCGTGTCGGGAATTGTATTACCACTGCAAGGCGCACAAAAACCCTCCAAAATTATGTTTCCAATTTCTGCAGCATTATATAATTAGCATCGTTTGTGTTGCAAAAGTAATTGCAGTAACATTTTTAATTAGTCTATTTGAACACTAACATTTCTCCAGCGTGCATAATATGTTGACACGAAATTACGGGGTTTGAGGCAACTCTGAATGATTGGAGTTTGTTTTGCTGTTGTTCTCACTTGCTTAACACAGTCAATAAAAGCGCGCACTGAGTGCCTGCATCAAGTTAATGGCGACAAACCAAAACCCGAAGCAGCAGCAGGAGCTGCAGCTACGACCAGAGCTGCTACGGGTTTCGCTTCCGTCTGGAGGGAGCGCAGAGGTGGGGGAGGAAGGGTGGGTTTCGAAGGCAGACAGCAAGAGAGAAGTACTTGCTTGAAAGGTAAGGCCTGTCGGGCATTTTCCAGCTGCTTAGCTTTGGTATCAAACCTTGAATTGTGAAAACACAAAACAAACGAGATTTGGAGGACGGGGAGAAGAAAACCTGGAAGAAGGAATTATATTTGGTATGAAGTTGGGAAAGAGATTAAATCAGAAGAGTATCTCTGCTTACTGAGTCATAACCAGGGATAAGAAGTCAACATTTTCCCCAGAAAAGTTACTGCACGAGATCTAAAGCGTCTGTTACTAAATAATGCGCTTTTTTTCCCCTTCTCCTCTTAAGGAATCAAGATTCTTCTTTCCAAGATCTTTTCTACTTACTCTGCACACGTGAAAGCAGTAACAGACGCAGGTTATTTTTTGCCTCTAAGTGAGAATCTCGTTACACGGCTCTTCGCCTCGGCCCCGCTCCCCCCAGCCCGGCCGCTGCGACGGCGACGCAGGTTACGCAGAGCCGGCCCTCGGCGAGCTGCCCCCCCGCAGCACCCCCGGCACAGCCGGTGCCCTGACCCGCAGAGGGACCGAGAGCCGCCTGGACAACAGGAGAAAGACACCCCAAGGATGGCACACGAGCAGAAAAGACGAAGAGAAAGCCGCCAGTTCCCAGAAGCGGCACATTCTGAGGACGAGACCAAGAATTTCACTCTCGACAGCTTTCAAACCAGTTCCCTTTCCTTTACCATCCTCAAAACACTTATTGAGTTAGGAGAGCCGAGAGAGCAAAGCCATCGGCTCTAACTTAGCCACACATCATTCCTTCACCATTCAGCCTGCAGATAACGAGATGCTGCTCTCTCCCTCCTCATGTATTCCCCGGTAATGGTATCGGACAGATGGATCTTGAAACCCGGGAAGGGGAGAACACATACACCCCTTTCTCTTTGTTATTTATGAGCTTACATGAGAGCTCACATCCCTTCCAGCTAGAACAGATCGTTATAAGAGTCAGAAAGCCCCTCTGTACCGCGAGCTGACATGCAGCCAGTGCACGTCGAGCCTCCCCCACGAAGAGTTTGTCTTTCTGGCAGCTCCAGGCACATCCACAGCACTTCAGTCTTCCAACACCCACAATATATTGTATTTTTTGTTAACCTGCAAGAACCAGCCCTGCTCCTCGGCCGCCTGCGCACAGACCTCCTGCTGCCCAGCACAGAAATGCCTTCTGGCTCTGAAGAACGACGTTAGCCCAGGAAGTCTTAAGATGCATACAAGGATAAGAAGCAGATTAGCAAGCAATTAAGTGGCATTTGCGGTATCCATTAGTATTTCAAGCTACAAAGAGTCAGTTTCTGCTAACTTCCTGCCAAAAGTCACAAGTAATGAGCTAATTAACAATCTAATTATTGCAAATGCCCTAGAAAGAAAACAGGGCACAGGTGAAAACCTACTTAAAGCAAGCATGGCAGTAGGAAACAGCTCAGAAACGAGACAGGTATGTGCCTTAGCTACATTTCCAGCTGAACAACACGATAAAATATTTGTGGGAGTCGTTGAGTTGAATTAAAGCTGCATTCAATAAAGGGAGAGCTAAGCACTACAGTCAAAGCTTACTGCAAGTCCTGTAGAGCTGAAGAAAAAGAACGCCTAAACAAAAGCTAGCCCTGAGGTTTTTTCCTTCCATGGTAAATAAGTCGTGTTTACCAAGTTCAACAGGAGCTGCAGCACAACCCGTGGGGCTCAAACCCAAAGTCTAGTGCCTCTCGCCAGCAGCAGCGGTACCCAGCACGACCCAGCACTACATCGGCTCCGGCGCGATAGCTTGACCCGCTCCGGGGCAGGAGCAGCGTGTGGTGCCAGCCCTGGCACCCCAGTTCCTCCTCCCGCCGCAGAAGAACCGCTCTCCCTCCCGGAGCCTCCCGGGGTAGCTGTGATTTCAAAGCAGATGGCAGGCGGTAGCGACTTCTAGCTCGTGCTTGACTTTGCCACCTGGAAGCGTTCTGCACGGAGACACGGCGTGCCTTCCATCGTGGGGCACCAACTGCACGATGCTTTCGCTGTAACGAGGATCACGCCCACGGTCCCAGTTGCAGCTACCTCTCTAATGGGAGCGCTTTCACCCGGGGACCTCAGAACCTCGCAGAAGGGGACGTGTGCGAAAATCCACAGAAGATCACCGATTTTGAGAAGGTGTTCTGGGTAAAGATTGCTCTGTTCTACGTACCGCAGTCTGCAAAATTTCCTGTTGCAATACAGTAATGCCGTTTTCAAGCCTGTGATGCCAGAATAACCTGGAAAGCGGTTTCTTCAGGCAGAAAGGAGTGTTACAGACCAGTCACACACCTTTGGAGACATCACTGAGCACAGCGGCTACTGGTGTTACTGCAGCCTCGTAAGGGCTCCTGCTCCAAGAACACAGAGTTGCGCTGTTTAACATCTGCTAGTTGGTGGAGGGTCTCCCCATTCGGAGGCCAGCTGCTGTGCGTTAGCAAGGTGAGACCACCTGCATGGGTCCCATTTACTGACCTGGCACTGAAGAGTGATTTAATGCTGGTTAAAAACACTTAAGGATAAAGCTTGAAGCAAGGGTGCAATTACAGGTTTGGACAACAGTTCCTAATGGCTGGAAGAGAAACTTGAAAAAGCTCAAATTACCTGACACTGAATGCTGTAGGCAGAACTGAGCAAAGCACTAGAGATGAGACTGGAAGAAAGAAAAACCCTGCCCCGCCGGCAGATGATCCCCACCAGTTTTTCTAGCACACTTAGAATTTCAGGGGCATTGTGTTTGCACAAATACGCCTGGTGTGACGCTGCCTGCACCATAAGGAAAGTCAGAGAATTAACGGCTGGGTAAACCTGGGAAGACCCGCAATAAGAGATATAAGCTGCACAAAACTCCTCTGAGTAACGTGACTTAACTGCCCATGTATGAAACCTCAGGTACCAGGGGAAGCTGTGACCTTGAGTAACACCTCCAGGACGTGGTTGAGTCTCCACATCTGCTTTCCTCTGCTTGCCAGCACCAGCCCAGGCCTCTCGGTGGGGGTCTGGGAGGCGGCAGGGAGATGCTTTTGGTATTTTAAAGTTATGCTCCTAAGGTAAGGGTTAAGGATGAGCAGCAGCACCATTTAGATCGGGCTAGACGTACACCATTAGCAGGAGCGCCTGCAGAGATGCTCCTGAGAGCACCCAAGACAAAGCCCTCCCGCCTGCGGCCGCCCAGCCGGCAGGCGCAGCGCAGGCAGAGCTGCCGTCCAAGACTCGGACCCACCGCGGCACCTCGAGTTTTGATTCTGTGCCACACCGTAACACGGGGGGTCTGTTTTCTGCGTCAGATACAAACGAAGGCTGCCAAGACGAGCTGTTCTTGAGATATTAGAGCTATACAGCAGTTTTATTCTCATGCAAAATACCTCAGCTTGGGATTCAGCCACCTGCCAAAATAAAACTCTGCCCCAAATATTCACAGGCACAAAATTTCACTGCCAGCAACTGCAAGCACCAGCCCGGTTTGAATCCCAAGCCCAGACCTTAACCGCACGCAGGTGTGACCCACACCACCGCGGCCAGGATCAGCCGGGCTATCTGCGAGCATGTGCAACCTGCCCTTAGGCTAGCTAAAAGAGCACCAAGCAGCCAGATACAGCCCGGTTAATTCATCCCCAATTTCCTGAGGGGACATCATAAATCCCTGAAGAGCCCCTCCAGACCCCCGCGTTATCAGAACAAAGAATTCTGGGTTGTAGGAGCCCAGAAGCTACCGCAACGTGTTTTCTTATAAAGCCTCGTTTTTCCCCAGCAACACAACTAAGCCGTTCAAGTTCTTCCAGACTGCATAGTTACAGCATCGGGCTGCCACCAAGCCAGCACGCAGCCTGTCTGCCATTAAAACACATGTTTTCACGTGAAGTACATTAAAAACAATAAACTTCCCTCTGNCCGCGCCGTGAACTTGTGGTTCTTCACCTCGTGAACGTTCTTCTGCCGCAGGGCGCCCTTGCGGGCGAAACGCACCGGGCCCTCGCCCTCGGGGCCCGGCGCCGCCGGCGGCTCGGCCATGCTCTGCGCGGGCCGCCGGCCCGGCTCGGCTCGGCCCGGCCCGGCTCGGCNCTGCCTTTGTCCGGGGGATTTATCCGAAGTCTCAGGCGCTTATCTCCGGTAACGAAACCCCACCGGCTTAAAAGCACCGACCAGTTGCTGGTTGATTAAAACAAATGACTAAGCTGCTTGCCCGGCCTGGGCTCGGCGGTTCCCGCGGGGATGCTGCCCGCCAGCCCCACAGCGATGCTCCGCGGGCGGCTCCGCGGCCGGTCCCGGGAGTGGGGGACGGAGCCTGCTCCCCCCGCCCAGGCCCCCCCGGCTCGCCCGGCAGCGCGACACTCACCTTGACACTGGAAGCCCTGCTTGCCGAAGCCCCTGCGGGGAGAGAGGCGGCGTGAGACACCGGCCCCGGCCCCGCTCCCGGCCCCGGCCCCGCAGCGCAACCACCCTGCCCGCCGGCGGGAGGGGCGGGGGCCCGGGGAGAGCGGGCACCGCGGGGGCTGAGGGGCGCCNCTGGGGCCGGGGCTCGGCTGCGCTCGGCACCTCTGGCTGCAGCTGGCGGGAGGCACCGACACACACCCAGCGCCGCGCCGCCCCCTCATCTACATAACACTTCCGTCCCGCCCCTCATCTGCATAGCGAGCCCCGCCCCTCCCGTCGCTTCCCTGCAGGACAAGCCCCGCCTTCCGTTCGCACCGCTCGGCCATAGCCCCGCCCCTCTGCTTTGCATGCTGCTTTGCATAGCGCCGCGCGGTGGGGGCCCCCTCGCCCCGCCGGGCCGCCGTGGGGCGCAGTGGGCGGTGCCGGGAGAGGCTCCGCCCACGCAGCATTTGCATACACCACCTGCATCCCCGGGCTGATGCTGCCCCGGCCCCGCGGGGGACCCGGCCCGGCGGCCCACGCGAGGCCGGGGGGCCGCGGGGGGACCGGCAGCCCTGCTCGCCCCCTCTCCCGTTGCCAGCGCAGGGGGGACGCGCAGGCGTCGGAGGGGGTGGACAGGTAATAATGATGGTAACAACGATGGTGGTGATGACAACACTGAAAAACCGCGGGAGATCCTGCCTGCAAGTCAGTCGCGGGGGGCAACTGCGCTGAACGGCAAACGCCCGCTGCAGGACCGGGAGAGTGACGGTTTTCCCAAACCCCCTCAGGAGTCCGAGGCTTTCCCGTGTCAAGGCCGGAATTGCTTTGCTCTACCTGATTTTCTGCGCAACACAAGTCAGCAGCAGGAGCCGTGAGTTTAGAGGGGATCCAGCAGCAGCGGCAGGCGCAGAGGAGGGGCACGGCCCGGGGTGACTGCGGCTCAGGGGAGCAGGAGTGCGGCCACGAGCAGCCAGGGCAGGGCCACCTCCCGGGGGCTGGACAGGGCTCACACACAGGCTCGAGGGGTGCAAAGCCAACCAGCTCAGAGGTCCTCTCAGAATGTCTTTTTAAACTTACAGTTCAAAGAATGACTTTCTTTTACCCAACTCACTGAAAACGCCTCAGCTGACTCACACGGAGGAGTTTCCAAACTGCGTTTGCCATTCATCTTTCTCGCTACCTGCCGGCATTCACAGACACTGAAAATCAGAGCTGTCAGCCTCCTCCTCGGCATCCCACTGCGACGTCCAGGTCTCCCTGTGCCAGCCCGGTGCTGCATCGTGCCTGGTTTGGGACCTGAGGCAACGAAAATTCATAGAATCATAGAACAGCCCAGGCTGGAAGGGACCAGAGACACGTTTAACTGAAAGATATTAAGGAAAATATTTCTGTGAACAACAAGTCTTTCTAAATTCTCATTTGTGGGATTTAATTCTGGCTCTGCAGCCATGTGATCATTTTCCTTCTGTGGCTCGAGACCGTCCCTGCTCCGCTGCGCTCCAGCCCTCCATCCTACAAGGGCTTTCTCTAAAGAATGCCCCCTGAGCTCTGTGGAATTAAATGCCCAGGAGGCTTACCAGAAATAGGCCCAGAGCTGTTATTATGCAGCTGCTTTGAAAGGTTCATTACAATAATAAAACGTAGCTGACCTGTCCTGCTGATGTCGTCTTTCCATAAACAGAGAGGCTTGTTACTAACAGCCAGCACCACGTGATTTTAATGCTAAGAAGGAGAAATAAATTGCAGGCATCCCCCCTCGTGCTGCGCTTGTCATGAGGAAATGAAGGGGAACCTTCCCGAGGCCCCCGTGGCGTGCCAGAGAAAGCGGGGACCGAAGGTGGTGCTTTTTCTCCCTGTCGTCATGCCAGCCTGTGCTGCAGGGTGTCTTCTGCCTTGGGTGTGAGGCCCTATTACTGCTGGTGTGCGCATAGAAATCTTCACAACAGAAATAACTCCTTCTGCATGCAAAGGAATGACAGTAACAATGAAAATAATAACAGGTCATTTTGATTCCTTTCCTGTATACTTTTGCGCAGGAAAGTGGCATATTACCCTAAGTGCATGCTGCACTTAACATGTACCCAGGCTAGGCTGAATTCTTCTCATTTTAATTGTAAACTTTGGGCTTTGCCTGTTTCTTCTTTGTTGTTCTTTGACTGTATGTACCCATTTTCCAAACGCAGCCCGCATAGCTGCTGCATATGAAACCCAGCAGCAGCAGAAACCACTGACAATATGTCTTTCATTTCCCCTATAAGTATTGATAATCACGTTAGTATTCAAGCACAAGCTTTTTTCACTCTGCTGGGCCAAGAAGTACAAAAGCCAGGTACAGTTCCTGCTCTCAGGAGGTTGTTTTCTTTTTTCCTTATTTTACCATTTTTGTTATTTAGCACAGTCAGAGTCGTATCATATCAAAGGCAGGATTTTCAAGACCACGCTAATTTTCATGGGAGCAGGGTATCCAGATCCCCTCAGCACTTTGAAATGTCAGGCTGAACATTCCAGCAGCTCCTTCCTCTGAGGAAATCGTTATATCTATTAATGCAAGTAAAGTCCCCACAGGTGCGATGAGAGGACTAACACACAAACAACTCTGAACCGGCACTCTCAGGGGAGCGCAGTGCGTGGAGCAGAGGGGAAATCAGCCCGATTCATTCCTGTTTCCATAAAAGTGCAGGTGCTGTATCACATTTTCCCCTCCGTTGGCTCCTGCCATCAGGCAGGGCAGGGCACCGACACCCAACGGGTGACATGGGCAAACGGGGTCTCCTTTCCCTGCCTGCGGCTGCAGAGCTCCTCCGTGGAGCGCAGCACTGTGAAACCCAGGCTCGCCTTCACCCGCGGGCTCTGCGGCCTCCCTGCGCTGCCGGGGGGTGGGAGAGCAGCCCCGCAGCCGCGGGAGACGCGGAGACAGCGGGTGCGGGAGCAGGCTCCCACAGAGACATGATTCACATCCTGAGGAAGGGACCTCATCCTCCCACCAGGCAACCGAGGAGCTGCTTTGTGGAAGGGAAGGCGCCGAGCACGCCGCAGGGCTGCCGCTCGCGCCGGGAAATGCGTGGCAGAGAGCCTGGCGTGAGGCTGCGGGGTCGGGACTGCAGGAGACAAGTGACACAAGCCCTTTCCAACAAAAAGCCCGAACCACAGCGAACAAACTGCAGGGGTTCAGGTCAGAAACCCGCTGCAATCGCACAGCCCGGTGCGTTGCACCAAGGCATGCTGCAACGGGGCTGCGGTGCCGGTCAGCCCCAGCCCTGCAGGGGCTCGCTCTGCACCGGGGTGGGAGAGGCAGCCCCAAAGTCCAGCAAAGAGGCAGCATCCCAAAAGACAGGGTAAATTCCCCCCGTTTCCTCAGCAAGCTCTGCTTCCACACGAGCAGGAGCCCCTCGCGCTGCTGGCGCGGCCGGGACGTGCGCAGGAGCTGCTGTCCCGGAGCAGTGGCTCGCGTGGGAGCCTGGCAAACGCGCTGCAGCCTCCAGCCTTGCACTGATGTAGGGAGGCTGCTCCCTTGGTGCCCACATTGGCTTTCTCTAAAGAATTCAAAGAAGCTGGAGAACAGATTTTCTCTTTTTTTCAGCATTTGTTTCTTAGGGACCTAAATCCGCCGCAGGAAACAGGTGGAGGAAGAGTCAAACTCTAATTAAATATAAAGGTGTCTCAGCAGCACTCAGCGGCCTCCGCCTCCGTTTGCGGATGCCATCTCACCCCCGCAGCGTGCCGGGAGGGCCGAGGCAGGGACGGGGGACCCTGGAGCAGGGATGGGGGACCCTGGAGCAGGGACCCCCCTGCGGGTGCAGCCAAGAGGCAATTGCTCTGTGAGCAGCAAGTCTCAGCTCTGGCTCTTACGCCGTGCATCTCCCCGTGCCTCCTGGCAGCTCTGCGGAGCTCGTGTGAAGCTTTCCGAGGACACGCCTGAGCGCGCTTAAAGCTCACCCAAGCAGCAGGCTGGATGCGGGCTGGTGGGGTCTCCCAGCTGCGGGGTGCATGCTGCGGCAGCAGGTATAAGTAAAGTTTTAAAAGGGCACGTAGACAGACAGACAGACACACACACTTGGAGGAAAGCCCTGGTCTCACCAAACTTTGGAAAAGCTTCTTGCTGCTCACAGCAGTTGATTCTTCAGGCCTGGGGGCAGAGGCTGCCCGGGCGGTACCCGGAGGCTGAGCTGCTGCTCCGGGCAGTGCTGTCCCCAGCTGGGGGGGGGGGGTCTGCCCCGGGCCCTGCGGGGGCACTGGGGACGGAGGGGGCGAGGGGCAGCCCCCCCCACAGCGGTGCAACGTCAGCTGCGCTGGTTTTTTCCTTTCTGCTTTCACAGTTTTTGCATGTTTCACGTCCTCCGTGCAGGGAGGACGGAGCGAGGAAGAGAGAAGCTGCGTTCATGTGAGGAGAGACCTAGTTACACACCCACCGGAGGCAAGAGCATCCTTCGCAGCCAGCCGCTGTGTGAAAACAAAGTGGCCCAAACGTTAGCGCCTGAGCGTTACATAAACCCTCACGAGCGGCCGGCGGCGGGGAGAGCGATGGGGAGAGCCGCAGAGGCACGGCCGGGCAGCGACGCTCGGCTGGAACAGCCGCTGCTCCAATCTCCGATGCGAAAAGCAATCGTTTTCATTCACCTCCACCCGACTTCCTTAGCAGCCTTGTTTTGATCCGGCAGCGCAGATGCTGGATGGCTCTCTGCCCCGGGTCTGCGCGCGTGTGCTGGCGGGGAATCAAACAGGGCTGTCGCTGAGGGCACCGGGACCACTGCCCGCGGTGGCGGGGCTGCCGGGGGACACGGCCCGGCAGAGACCTCTGCTCACCCAGGGGAGGCTTCAAACGCAGGGAGCAGAGACACCCAGCTGTGTTGGGCAGAGAGGAGGAAACCTGAGCAAAGAAAGCGAAGAGATGTTACCCCTAACGGTCCCCAAAGTGCAGGTTATTCAGCTGGCAGAGAGCTGGCACGTGCTGACCCTCCACCCAGCCATCCCAGGGCAGGAGGGCACGAGCAAGCGAAGGGCCTGCAATAAAAAATGGTTGTTAAACAGGGCTCCATCCACCGCAAGTCCATCCGCCCAGGGCAGAGCAGGCAGGACAGCATCTCCCCATCACACCAGAGAAGACAATTTCCTGCAGAAGCCGAGCCCGTGCCCTGTTTCCAGGCTCCCAGCCAGTCCGTGCTCCTTTGCCTGGGACTCATGGGCACCCAAGAGCAAGATGGGGTGCAAGGACAGCCTGGGGTCCAGTTCCCAGCGGGGGGCTGCCGGGCTGGGAGGGGCAGCGGGGCAGAGCCAGAGAAGCAAGCGGGTTGCTGGCTCGGCGTGCAGACTCGCAGTGCCTGGTGTTCAGGGCTTGTGTAAATGCGTTGTTATTTTTCAGGCCCACCAACATTTCTTCCACCCCTCCTCAAGGCAAAGCATGCTGCAGATGAATAAATGAGACAAGGAGCCTTTGTATTTCGCTGCCCCGCGCTGATACACCCTCCACTTGCTCCAGCAAGGGACGCTGCCAAAAAGCTGGAGGGACCGAGTGCTCCAAACCTGCACGCACGGGAAGCGCAGTCACACATCAGGTACTTGCGTGGTTCGGCACATCACAAACATGGTTAGGCTGTTTAAATATTTCATATTCCTGTCTGCTGGCTTTCAGGAAGAACAAATTAATTCTGTTTCATGTACCCAGAAACGGCCCACATCAAACCGCCTTACTGCACAGTTGGTTAAACAAAGTTAGTGGTAAAATCCTTGGGGTTTTGCTGCTTGTTTCCAAAACCATTTGATCGATAAGTTGCTTTCATGTCCTATGGCTCTAAGAGAGGAAGCGGTCGTTACTTCTTGCTATCGATCCAAACCGCGGGGGATTTCCCGCTGCCTCCCAAGCTGGGTTAGCACACGGGTGAATTCGGTGTGCTGGCAGGAGCCCGGGCGGCACTGCCCCCTCCACTGGGCTCACTGGTGTGCAAAGGAGAGCTCCGGGCGCAGGACAGCCAGGCAGCAGCATTCGGAGTTAAGGACAGCATTAAGTTTTTCTGCCGGATTATGAAAGCGGGATGCAAACGGAACAGCAACAAGACCAAGCTGTCAGGGATGGGCTCGAGCTGATGCACGGCCACTTTCCCATCCAGCTGCACTAATGCAGTCCCTGCACCCATGCGTGCACCCCCTGTGCCTGGCACACCCCCAGCCAGGCAGCTGTTCACCCCTCTCCCCTTCTCTGGATCAGTCTCGTCCAGGGACTAAGCCCAGCTCTGGAGGCAGAGCAGAGGGGGAGCAGAAGTGCCGCACACCCACCAGTGTCGGTGGTGCCGTGAGGTCCCTGCAATCCTCTCTCATCTCCCGGGTCGGGGCTGCAGCACCTGCCTCCTCTGGGATGCAAAATAATTCTGCCTGTGCCATGGCAAACTCCAGCTGCCATCCCCCGGGAAGCGGAGCTCTCTGCAGCACTCCTCCTCGTCAGGCATGGCTGGTTTTATAGACTGGTTCATCACATCGCTCAGAAAAATCATCTGATCATGAAGCTATTCATCCAGCCTGCAAGGAGCTCCATTTAAATAACAATGAGGCTCAGTTACAGGCAGCAGGGCTGATCCCGGTGCACAATCTCTTCTTGGTTAAGCTTTGCCTCCGAGGGCTTTCCTCACAGCTGAGCCATTAACCTCTTCCCTTACAGCCAGTCCCTGAGCCAGCAAAGCCTCGGCCCCCAGAGCCCACATGGGAGATGGAAATCCTCAGATAGATGTTCCTACGATGGCTTTGGCCTTTGTCCGCCCTCAGCTTGTCCTGGCATCGCTGCTGGCATGCCCTCAGCACCTAAATCCCTTCACACAGATGCTTCAGAGAAAATCAGGTGGCTCTGCCCTGCTTGTTGGCTCCAAGTGAGCTGGGGTCTCATTTGGCTTGTACCGCCGAAACGTCGTGCTCGTGCTCTGCTCCCTTTGCCCCAGCAGCTCTGCTCCTGGGCCTCCGTCTCTCCAGCTGGTCCAGTCATTTCCCAGCAAAACCAAGCCTGGGATAAAGCACAGATCTCCCGTTAGCACAGGGTGGGGTTTGCCTTTTCTCACCGCTTTTATCTCTTGTTGTTTTCGACCGGAGATTATTCCAGCTTGAAGGCGAGCGCGCAGGCGAGAGCTGCGGGCCAGGCGTGCCGGGGTCTTGCCTTGCTGTCCCCCGACGTCCCGCCGGCCACCCTCCCTGACCCCGCCGCTGGCAGGAACGTGCCCAGGCGCTGGTGGAGGATTTGCAGCCGGAGATGTGGATTTTCCTCCTTGTTGCCCCATCCACAGCACTCTCCTGTCTGGTGGTCCTGCCTCCCCAGCGGCCTCGCCCTCGAAAGCCCACGCACACACGTGCGCACCCCCCACCACGCAGCGCTGCCACCGGCGAAGGCTGTGGATGCCCCTGGTGCCACCAACCCCTTCCCCGGGCCGGAGGAGCCTGGCCGAGCCCTCCCCAGGTGACACGTCCCCCCGCCGCTGCGGCTGCCGGGCTCTGGATCCTTACACGCAGGTTTGTGTTACCAGAGCATCGCTGATGGGCTGCGATAGCCATGGCCCCGGCGTCTCGCCTTGCCTCCGAGGAGCGGGGACCCCGGGAGCCTGCCCACAGCTTTACCACCGACATTGCTGCCGTCTTCAGCCGTGGCATTGCGTCTCTGCAGTTCGGTCACTCCTCTCCAGCCGGGTCCCCTCCGGCAGCATCACTGCGGGCGAGCGAGCTCCTGTTTGTGACGGCTTCAGGACTCGGCACCAGAGCTGCAGACAAGCTGCTCTGCAGCGTGGAGCATCCTGGGACCTCATGGTACCACTCAGACCACAAACGTTTGAAGTCAGACAAAGCTGACTTTGGGGGAGGAAAAGCAATGAAAAAAAATTTGAAAAGCGAGAACAACCTACCTGCTGATGAATTTCCAGAAATAATTGAAAATGTTTCATCAAAAAAGCTGAAAAAAAATTCCCCCAGAGAGACTTGCTGCTTTACTAATATAGAAATCAAAAGAATTTTTGAATGGAAAACATTTGCATGAGGTTTTCACTCCTCTCTAACTGTATGACTCGTTCTGGGTTTTGGACAGCAGCGCCTCAGCTGCTGTTGGGTTTCGTTTACCCCAGGAGCATCCCCCCGGGCGGCAGGGTGGAGGGCTGCGGGTGCCACGCTGCCCCGGTGTGTCCCCTGGGTCCTGCCCCAGCTGCCCACACCACCCGCCCCAGCGCCGGGCAGGGCAGGGAGCTCAGCACTGCCCGAGTGGGATTTTTCTGCTGTAAATCGCAGCAGGTTGTTTTACTCCACGAGCTGCGAGGTTTATTTATCCCTCCCTTACACTTGCTCAGCTGTGTTTGTTAGCCAGATCCTACTGGTTGCCATCTGGAGGAAGCTGTAAATTGTTTTCTGGCTTTTCCCTACCGACCGCAGCTCCTCCGGCTCCTTCCTGCGCCTCTCGTTGCCGGGAGCTCTGCAGCACCTTGGCAGACGTCGGCTCTGCGGTGCATGACCCAGCCCCTGCCCGTGGGCTGCTGGAAGGGCCACGGAGACCTGGGAGCAGCAGGTCCAGGGGGCACAGAGTACCACAGAGTCTGCAGGAGGATTTTTAACTCATTTCTGTGTGTGGATGCCAGGCCACGGCCAATGCATTCACTGCACTCAGCCCGGGAGCTGCTGAAGTGTGCTCAGGTGAAAATAATCCTCATCACTCGCGGTGGTCACATCCGCAGTGACACAGGAGGGTCTGTGCTCTGCCAGCAGCCCCCGAGCCAGCCGCTCTCCCCAGCTCTCCCTCCGTATTTCCCTTCCCAACCTCCCCATGAAATCCGGTTGCTTCTGCACCCCCCGGGGCAGCGCTGGGGCCTGAGAACAACCCGTGAGATGCTGCCTGGGCTTTCCCGGGCATCCTCCCTGCTCCAGGGCTGCCCGCTCCTGGAACAAGTGGAAGGTGAAATCCTCAGCAACCCCAGCTCAGCCTGGCCCACATCCTTTGGGGTCCTGAGAGCTCCTTTCTAAAGGGACATTTGGCGAGTTAAGGGCCATCCTGCCGTCTCCCCCGCTCCGATTCACTGGAGGCGGAATCTCCTCCCCTGAAACGACTTGCCGGGCCGTCCGCAGGTACCTGACCCTAATTAAATCCCGCTGCTCTTTCAAATGCCCTCGGGAGCCTCCTGCCCGACCCGTTTCTGGTGCACCCCAGCAGCGAGAGCGCCCGCGGGGTGCCCTGCCCGCTCCCCAAGCCCCGCTGCCCGCGCAGGCAGCCTTGCCCGGCCGGGGCTGCCCACGGCTTTAACGAGCACGCGGGGAGAGCTGCTGCCACGCGCCGTAATTA
>VZTQ01014787.1:74703-206854 GCA_013400755.1 Pelecanoides urinatrix
GGGGGGGGCAGGGCAGGGCGGTGCTGGGCGGCCGGGGGGGCCCCGCGGACCCCGGCCCCGCCGCCGCTTGCGGAGGGAGCGCTCCCAGGGGGAACCCCCACCCGTGTCGGGGGAGCCCCCACCCGTGTCCGGGGCGCCCCGGGCAGAGGCGGGCTCCCTCCGCACCGCCCGGCAGCTCCACCCGACTCGGGATGTCACCGTTCCCATGGCAACGGGAGCGCTGCAAAAAAAAAAAAAAAAGGAAGAAAAGGGGAAAAGAGCTGAGGAAAACGCGGGGGGGGAGGGGAAGGGGCAACCTGGGTGAGGGTGGGGGCTGCGGTACCCAGAGGCCACCCCCGACCCGCAGGGACAGACCCCGCCCGGCCGGGGGGATGCTCGCCCGTGTGCGGATCGCGGCGGGGGGACCCGGCACGGCCCCTGCGCCCACCGCCCGGCCCAGGCGTGGGGGGCTCTGCAGGCCGGCCCCGCCACGGAGAGGGGCTCCGGGGTCCGGGACCCACTCCGACGGGCAGCATCCCCGCTGCCGGGGCTGGTGACAGCCACCTCCCCCCGAACCGGCACGGTGTTAGCCACGACAAACGTGCAGGAACCAACGGGCCAGCCCACTCTGCCCCGTGCCCCACCGAGCCTACGGTTTGAGAGATTTTCTTCGTGACACGGCTGGAAAAGCTTTTTTCCTCAAACCAAGGCTGAGTCCCAAATCACCACGTCATTCCAGGACCTGTAGCCTGGGAAACAACACCAGGGATGGGCGGCAAAGCAGGCAGAGCCGGGATCAGCTCCTGGCTGGTGGTGACAGGACAGACAGACACAGCCGGCAGAAACCCGTGTATGTGAAAGGCATTTTGCAGCTCGGCATCTTCTGCCCAGCCTTCACGTGTCCTCTTTTTGCAGAGGCTGCCGAAGCCCCCTGGTCCTGCCCATCCCACCGCAGGCCTGGGCGGTTCGGCCGGGGACGCCGGTGCAGGGACCACTGCCCCACCTCGCCCGGGCGCTGTCGAGCCGGGGGATGCCCTCTGCCATCATCCGCACCGCGGTTGCGAAGAAGAGGAGGAAGCCCCACCAGCACCAAGGTGCCAATTACTCTTTCATTAGCAGCCAATGTATTTCTTTATCAGCCCTGTGCTCCTCTGTACAATGTTGATCATTTTGATGGAGCATTTGTTTTAATTTCCCAAATGAGGAAGCAATCTTGTAAATATTGTGCGGTAATTAAAATGGCTATTTATTGTGCAGCATTCTGGCTGCTGCCAGCACAGAACCTGATTAGCATTCCCCTTCCGCCGAGCCTTTGCTCCAGCCCGTCCTGCTGCTCCGGCGAGCTCCTTCGTCCTCGCGCCTCTGGCTCTGACGTCGGCTCGGCCAAAGCACCTCCGCGCCTGCAAGTCCCGCTGCTCTGATCCCTCACTGCTAAAAAGCAAACGGAGGTTTGATATCCTCCAAAAGCTGATAAAAGGCAGCAAAGAGCGATGGAAACTCTTGTTTCTAAAGGAAAACGTGCTCCTTGGGGTCTTGCCGGCAGCATCGGGATCGGCCGCTATGGGCAAATCTCCGTGTTGCGGACAACGGAGTAACCCGGGGTCTGGAGGAGAGGGGCCGTGCCCGGGGGCAGTGATCCCTCTGCCAGCTTTGACCTCAGGCTGGGGGAGTTCCTGGTGCTCTCTGCTTGCCCCGGGGAGGAAGGCACCTGCCCAGAGGCTCGCGGTGGCCCTGCAGTGCCGGGACGGCCGGTGCCCTCCCGATCCGCCCTGTCTGGTAGGAGGGTGCGCATCCGGGCAGAAGTCCGAGAGGGACTGAAGCATCCCGCGGAAGGGGTGACGAGCTCGCTGGGCGCTGCCCGTCTGCTTGGGCTCACGGTCCCGCCACGGGGCCAGGAGGCAGCTTTAGCCCATTTCAAGAGCACACGCCTGTGTCTTAGCAAGGGGACGCCGTCCCAAGGCCAGCACACGGCAGCGGTGGGCTCCATGCTGCCCACTCCCAGCAGAGTCCAGTGACCCCCGTCGTGGCTGACTTAGAGGAGGGGGGGGACAGGGACAGGAACAGGACTCATGGTCACATGTGGGGTCAGCTCTGCAGCCCCTGCATGGGGCCAGCAAGAGAAGAGGCTGTGCATTGCTGGGCGGGCAGAAATTTCTCTAAAATGGTTCAAAATCCTCCTCCTGGCTCTCCCTGGTGACCAGCAGCCTGTGCCTGCTCCAGCGCCGGGTGCAGGCAGCGGCCGTGCTGCTGGGGAGTGGGGCAGCTCTCCCACCAGGACCACAGGGTGCTGGGGACACGCCGGGGGGTGGAGAGGGGCCCCGTGGCTTGGGGAGCGGGACCACAGGCTGCTCACGCACCTCCACTGCCGGTACTCACACCAAGCCTTCCAGCGAGGGTCAGGAGTTGTGTGTCTGAACTTCCACTTCCACTCTCATCACATTTGCATGAGCGCAAATTCGTTATCTGAGGTTTTGCCTTGTGTGGTTACTGCTTATTATTTCCTCTCCACAAACATTCAAACTGGCAAAAGCTGAAAAAAAAAAAATACTTGGAAACAAACATCTATCCAAATCCATTTTTAAAACCCTTTAAAATGTAAATCCTTCCAGCTCGGGCGATGCTGGGTGAAGAAACACTTTGGTGCTGGGGGGAGCGAGGCTGAATGTCACCGGGTGTGCAGAGAGGAGGTGCAGCCCCCGCTGCCACGAGTGGCAAGCGGGGCTCCAGGGGTCCCGGGCCCCCACGCCACCCCGACCCCCTCCCAGGAGGCACATTTCTGTGCTGGCTCCTCTCCGGGGAGCCCGAGTGGGCTGCCGATGACAGCGAAAAGAAATTAAAGATCAATAGAATGAGGAGTAGAAGCAGAAGCAGGGGGTGGGAAGCAGAGGGATAAGCCCCGCTGCCCCCGTTCCCCTTCCACCAGCCTTGCCCTGGGGCCTGTCCTGCTCTGCACAGGGCCAGGTCTGGGACCGCTTGGTCGGGTCCCCAAAGCTGAGCTGGGGACGTCCCTTCTGCCGCCTGTGAAACACCCCCAGCTCTCCGGCTGCCGTCACTTGCAGAAACCCCCGGGAGCTTTGCATGTGGTGGTGATGCTCGTTCGTGCTCTTTGCATATATGCTAATCAGCAGGGAGCCTGCTCTGGCATTTGTGCCTTGTTCTCAGGCTGCAGAGTAAATATAGCAGCGGAGGCTGGCGCAGCGCTCCGGAGCGGCACGGTGGCGAGGGATGTGGCACGGCGGCGAGGGATGTGGCACGGCGGCGAGGGATGCGGCACAGCAGCGAGGGATGTGGCACGGCGGCGAGGGATGTGGCATGGCGGCGAGGGATGTGGCACGGTGGCGAGGGATGCCTCGGAGCGCGTCCCCCAACCCCACGGGCACCATCCAAGCACAGGAGGGCACGAGCCCGTCCCCGTGCCTGTGCTGCCTGGACCCCGCTAATGGCATGGCTTTGAAAGCTTCCCCAGAATACATTTAGACTCCCACTCCCTTTACCATCGCCTCGCTCCCCGTCTCCTACAGACAGATGCCAGCTCACACGCAGTACCGGCTCCGCACGTCATTGCCCACCTCCGCTGTCCCTCGCGCCCCCGTGCCGGTGCCCACGCAGCCACCGCCGCGCTCACCCCCGGGACGCCCCGACCCGGCAGTGAGCACCCATGGGAGCTCCCCACGGCACCGGCACCCGGGGTGGCAAGCAGGGTGCTCTGCGGGCTGGCACAGAGAGCCGGGAGGTGGGTACAGGGCAGGCTGGAGGAGCCCTGCCCGCCAGGTTACCGGCTGCCTTGGAAGCCCCCAGGGCTGCGGGCAGTGCGAGGGCTGCAGGAGCTGCGCTGCTCCCCGCTCCCACGCAGCCCCTCGCATGGGGCCGTTGCTGCACCCCCCCGGGTGCCCCCTCCCCTGCAAGGCTCATGTAACACCCACGAGCACCGGAGGAGTCCGGGGGCTGCACGTCCTTTGGCTTTTTCACAAAAGGTCTGCAACCCCCCCAGACCCCCAGTGCTGGTGCTGCCGCTGCCCTGCCCGCGTCTGGATTTTAGTGCAATTCGTGTTTTTTTAAGCTTTTTTTTTTAGATAGGCTGGGGCCAGAGTCCCCCAGTTTGCTCCCGCAGGCAGGAGGGAGCCGAGGAGCAGGTCGGTGCTGTGGGAGCGGGTCCAGCCTCGACTGGTGGGTGCTGGCGAGGGGCAGAGCGTCCCGCTGCCCCCAGCCGTCCCCGCTCGCTGCTGCCTGCGTCCGCCCTCCACAGCCACTGCGGTTCTGCCCGATGGACAAAATGAGCTAAAAGAATTAAATCACCTTTTATTTTTAAGGCTGTGATTTTTCCAGCTGTAGACTGGCAAAGGAAACCTTTACAGCAGAGCAAAGTGAGAATTCCCAGATGCTCTCATGGGGCATGTTCCAAAAAGCACTCATCCATCATACTTCGCTGCAGCCACACTCTTGGCATCTTGATGTGCTGCCTCTGCTCGCGGATGCTGTTATTTTAAGAGGAGGCTTTGGGGGAGCACGCTGCCAGACGCTCCTAATCCTTCTGAGAGGAGAATTTGGAAGGAAAAAATCTGGGGGCTCCTCCTTTCCTGGACCAGGGCGTCAGGGGTGGCAGAGGGGAACAGGGAGGTGTTGTTCTGCCCACGGATGAAAAGCCTTTTGTGAGCCTGCGGGAAAACATCACCCGGTGAGGCCCCACCGCCCAGCAAACCACCGCCACGGCCGGCACCGCTCGGCGCCTGCCGAGCCCACGGCCCCGGTGATTTCTTCTTGTCACGAGCGCTGTTGTCCGATTGCTGCTAACGTGCAGACTTACTTCAGCCCGTTTTTCCCCACCGCCTGGACTGTCCCTCTCCTGGGGGCGAGCTCAGGGGTGCTCGGGCTCATCCCTCGCCTGCCTGGGGGGGCCAGCCCCTCGCCTGCAGCAGACAGGAGAAGTCACCCCGACTCCCGCAGACATTGGGGGTGAGCTGCTGCCCCCCGGCAGGGACCAGGCTGCCGGGGCAGGGCTGCACTGATGGCTGTGGCCACACACGGCCATGGCCACGGGGCATTCCCGGGTGGGGTACGGGGCTGCAGCCCACCCCTCATAACAGCGGGGGGCAGGGAACCCCCCAGACTGGCATGGGCGATGTTTGCCGAGCACCGTGCCCCTCGCTGCCACCCCAGCTCCCCGTGGCAGCACCGGGTGCTGCCTGACCAGCCGTGAATTCCCCTTTCCCGGGGGGCTGGGCAGGTCTGCGAGCCGGGGAAGGAGAGGGACTCAGCCAAATTAACCGACTCATTAATTTGCACGTTTGCACGCTGCATATCAGCTATTTCCAGCGTGGTGCTGCTGCCAGCGGCTGCGTCCCACGCAGCCCCCAGCCAGGGCGGGCAGAGCCTGGGGGTGCCGGGGGGACCGGCCGCAGGTCGGGGCGCAGGGCTTGGGCTTTGGAGCAAGAGCTCCTGCGTGGCCGGGGGGGTCGCGCAGGCTGGGCAGGGGCCCAGCTCGAATTGGGGCCACAAGCCGAGGTCCGGGCTCCTGCGTGGCTGGACATGGGCCACGAGCGAGCCGCCCGGCTCGGTGTCCGTCCCTCGGGGCTCCGGCGGGAGCCCCCCGTCTTGGACAAACACGCGGCTGTTCCCGCGGGTGGGCTGGCACCGGGGAGCCCGACCGCAGGCGGCAGCGCGGCTTTCTTCCCCCGTCAATGTTTAACCAGGGTGTTTATCCAGAGTGAAAGAGCCGCAGTGTGAGGGCAGGAGGGGCTCGGGCGGACACAGGGACAGACAAACATCCTTCTGATGCTGTTCCCAGAGCACACCCTGATTTTTTTCCCTGTGTCCCCACCAGCCACAGCTGACAGCGCCCGGGCGAGCACGTGCACAGCGCCTGCGCAGCCTTCGGTGGCTCTTGCGGACCAGGCGGTGCCCCGGGCTCCCCCCGGGCTTTTCATCACGCAGAGCGTGAGTGTCCACATCCCAAACCTCAGCTATTGCCGCCCCGTTAGGTAGAGGGGCCGGCAGCATCGGTGCCCCACGCCTGCCCCGCACCCGAGCAGCATCTCCATCCCAACAGGCACGAAGAACCTGGAAAACACCACGCAACGTCCCGGCTCTGCAGCAGATCCATGTGCCGATAAAAACACGGTGCAGACCCATGGCCAGGCCTGATGCAAATTTAACTGAATGGGAATGAGATGTATTTTATGTCCTTAAAGCACATTAAGTGCTTGGAAGTTAATTGGTATTTAATTAGCATAAATTAATCTCTTTAATAATACTCAGAGAAAAACAACGCAGTATTACAGATGCTTTATTAAAAGTCACCCTGACAAATTAAAAATGAATGTGCTGAACACGTCGACATCAAAACAGGGAAGCACACGTGGCCGTGCATGGGCCAGCCCCCACCTCCTGCCCCCCTCGCCTGCGCCCGGGGACCGCGAGCAGCATCATCGCCCCAGTGGGACCCTCGCCCGCACCCGCCGGGAGAAGGGCCCTGGAGCCGGGGCGCAGGGGGGGCCGGCCCCGCGCAGAGGCAGCTGCAGCCATAAGCGTGTTTCCTGCGGCGCCGCGGGGCCGTGCTTCCTCTCGAAAGGGGAAGGTGGGCGCCCGTCGTGCCCGAGCGCAGCAGCTGCCTGCACCCCGCTCCCCCAGAGGTCTGCGCCCCGAGCAGGGGCCGGGGCCCCACAGTGGCACCCCAAGACCCCCAGCTCCCACCAGCGCCCGCTCCCGCGCCCCCCAGGGTCCCTCTGGGGAGGAAGCAGCGACTTTGCTCCTCGTTTGGTTTGGCGTTTTTTTGTGGCGTTGCCATGACAACCGTCCTAGTGACATCTTCATGCTATTTGTCTCCTTCTGTGGGTTGCATCATTTTCCTTCCTGAATGAGCAGCTGCCTGTGCCCCGGCTCACCTGGGGCCCACGCTGCCCTCCGTGGGGTACCGCGTCCCCCAGCCCCGGGAGAGCTGCCTGCGGGAAGGGATGCAGCAAACGCACGCCCCGAGTCAGGGAGGCTTTAATTCTGCCTTTTCCTCCCTTCAGCATCTCTACAGCCTTGTCCTTTTCTAAAACAGAATACATCTTTGTGCGTGCCTGCATGTGGGGGTCACCTCCCGGCCTGAAAAAAGAAAGCAAGTAAGCTGCAAATAGCGAGGTGACATTGTGCAGGGCCCTGCCAGCCCCACGGGGACATCGGAAAGCCGGGAATGTCCTCCCTGCCACAGCAACAGCCTTTCTGCCTCTGATGGAGCAGCCCAGGAGGAGGGGTAGGAAGCCCGTGCTTTACCCAGGGGTTTCCTCCGGACCCGCTGGCAGCCGGAGCCCTGCACACGGGTCCTGGCCCTGGGAGGATGCTATTGCTCCCGCTTACAGCATCCTGGCCCTTTCCCACTCCCGTCTCCCCCTGCCCTCCAGCCCCCTTTCCAGACTGGTGCCCCGGGGCTGGGCTGGGCAGGGTGGGCAGCCCCGCAGCGGGGGGCACAGCTCTCCCAGCACAGCCCCTTCCCCAGGCCAGCCCAGGGGCACCTCAAAGCCACACGTGTAGGGGCTGGGAAAGCAACAGACATTTCCCAAGTTAAAAGTCTGCAAAATGAGGAGTGACTCAACCCAGGTAACTGGAGGGGTTCCCTGCTGGGGCTGGGAGTACGCACAATGACACTCGTGTGCCGGTTTGCCACCCAGCAAGCCCTCGAGCGGTGGGGATGGGGTCCCTATGGATCCCCCCCACGGGGGAGGCTGGGGAGTCCGCGCGATGCCGTAGGGGATGGCTACCCGGCTGACGCAAAGCCGCGGCGCTGGCTCCTCTCCCCGTGCCCACGCAGCTCCACCACTCTCCTTCTGCCGACTCCTCCTGCTTACGGCAGCAGGTCCCTCTGCCAAGGCAGCCCCCTCCCCTCGCCCCCCAGCACCCATCCTCTGGCAGGGGAGGGACAGACCCACCCCGAGCTCTCAGCTGGTGCTTCCCCCCGGCCCTCCTGATGCTGAGAGGGGCCAGAAACCGGACTGCCACCAAAGCTCCCTGCTCCCGTCACCCTCCTGTGGGGCAGCCCCTGTGGGGCAGCCACAGGCAAGAGCCGCTTGGCATCATCCTGGACCTGCACAAGGGACAGGAGCCGACCCACGGCACAAAGTGGGGAGCGGGCTCCCACGGAGGAGCATCCTGCCGCGCTGGAGCATGGGCTCCCCGCGGGCTGGATGCTGCGGGGGGAGCTGCTGGAGAGAGAGCAGAGGTGCTCGAATGGGAGACAGACGCAGGAGCCGGCGTAGGGCAGGGGCAGCCTCGCAGCACCCACCACCACGTTCGGGGCTGGGGAGCTCCCGCAGGTGTGTGCCAGGGCCGAGGGAGCTGGCTGCATCGGGCCTCGGAATTAATATTGTCAGGAAGAAATTAGAAAGCGATTAGTGTCAGCGCTGGCGAGAGATGCCACGCAGTCCCCAGGCACGGCTGCTTGACAGCTTCTCCCCACCTGAGCAGCATTACGGCAGGATCCTCACAGGGCGTTTGGCAACCAGCAGCTCTCACCGCCCGCCCCGCGGAGCTGGAGATGCTCCTGGAGAGCAGCCCAGCCCCGGGCTGCCGGCCAGAGCCACACACGCCGGACCCCTGAGCAGTGGTGCCCACCCTGGAGGGCACAGGGCTCCCTGGCACCGCAGACACCCGGGCACAGCCCTGGCGGGACGGACGCCGTGCACGACTGATGCTGGGGGAGGCTGGGACCTCCTGGGCATTGGTGCGGGTCAGAGGATGCTCCTGGCGAGCCGGTGCCGCGGCCACGGGCTGCGTCCCGTCGTCCCTGCGGCGTCAAGTGAACCATGTCCCGAGCACGGGCTGCCTGGGAGACCCAGCGGGGAGGTGGGACGCTGAGGAAGGGGGGCAGGGGGCTTCACGCGGGCTGCGCTGAGCCGCAGCAGCTACCCGCGGCAGGTCAGCGGTGACGGCACGCACGCAGCCCCGCGCCCGGCATCACTTCAGGAGCAGGCGGGTGGTCCGGTCGCCGATCAGGAGCCTTTGGGGAGGTAAAAGAGAGAGAAACTCAGGGTTAGCGTTTTTGCCATTGCAAGCGTGCGACAGAAACCCAGCGACAGCAACAGCCCAGAGCCAGCCCGAGCCTGGGTTCGCCCCACAAGAAGACACAGACGGAGCAAACACGTGGATTTGGAGACAGGTTGGATCTTTGCTGTCCTCATGGGAAGCAGAAGGGAAAGGAGTCTCCAACCCTTGGACATCTCTCTTGCAGCCTTGACCCAGGGAGCAGGGAAGCAGCTGGGCAGCGCAGGGCAGAGCCCCCCGGGAGGCGGCAGGGTGGGAAGGGGGGGTCAGCCCGCGCGGCTCCGCTCTCCTCACCGCTGCGGACCCCACGTACCTCACCAGCACGCCGACGAGGAGGGCAGCGACCATGGGCCCTACCCAGTAAACCCAGTGATAGTCCCAGTAGTTTGCTACCAGAGCTGGCCCGAAGGCTCTGGCAGGATTCATGCAGGCTCCGGACACGCCGCCTCTGAAAGAGGAACAAACCGGCTGCGTCAGCCCCGCGGGACGTGAGACCGGCACTCGTCTGCCTCGCTGCGGGGACAGGGCGGGGAGGGGGTGCTGGCGAGGGGCGGCAGCGTACCCCTCCCGGGGCTCCTGGCTGGGGGTCTGGCCCTGCTCTGGGTGGGCGACAGGCTCGGACCACCCCGGCCCCCACCCAGGCACGGCCGCTCGGTGCCCGGGCGGGCACCTCCTTTGCTCACGAGTGTTTGCAAGCTATGGGGGAAAACCTGGCGCGGGGTGGAAGCATGAGTGCCGAGTCTGTTTTGGGGCTTACTGGGAGCCGGGCTTTTAATCAGGGAAAGCTCCGCACCACGTGTAGGTAGTGGAGGGGGGCAGGAGAGACAATAGTGTTTACAGATGAAAGAAAACTGCAACAGATAAATATTTGCACACAGGGTTCGTGCAGTGTTTAAATAAGAGCTCTGAATCCCGCTAGAGGGGGCACTGCCTTAACTAAACAACCCATTAACATTCATAATTGCGAGCGCTCGTTATCTGATTGCAGTGGCACAAGACCCAGGCTGCTCGCCTGAAACTCCCGCCTGCGCCGCGGCAGAGCTGGCAGCGAGGACGCGCGGCGAGGAACGGCTCCAGGTCAACCCTCTCCTGTTTGCTCAGGGCTTCCTACGGCAAACACCGCGGGTTTATCAGCCCGTAACAGGTCCCTGTAACGGCTGCTCTGGCTGCCGTGCCACGCGCCGGGCTCGAGCCGCCGGCCTCTCCTGCCCCCGGCCGGGCTGCGCCCAGCAGCTCTCCCCAAAAATGTCAGAGGGGGCAGTGGGCTCATTCGCCAGCCTCTGCAGTGTGCTCGGCTCAACCGCCCCGGCCAGCGGGTCCTGTGCTGTGCTGCTGGGGGACACATCCATCCCATCCCACCCCACCCCATCCCATCCCATCCCACTCCACCCCACTCCACCCCATCCCATCCCATCCCACTCCACCCCAGGCACGGGCACTCTCCCCTCCCTGGTGCAGGATGCAGCAGCCGCAGCGCTGGCCAGGGCGGGAGCGGGGGACAGTGCTTGGAGCTGCCCCCCTGGGCTCTGCTCAGCCGGTGCTGCAGGGAGCCCTGGGCACCAGCTCCATCCCCGCAGCCGCGGTCCCACCCTGACCCCCTGCTCCAGGCACCCTGCCCGGTGACAGCGGCTGCTGGAGCGGGTGGCACCGGCTGGCCGGTGGGAACACGCACGGGGAGAGGGCTCGCGAGCTCACCCCGCCAGGATGTCGACCGTGACGGTGAAGCCGATGCAGAACGGTGCCAGCGGGGTCTTGGTCTCCCCATTGACGGCGCCCATGCAGACGGCGAGGACCAGGAAGGTGGTCATGACGATCTCGCCCACCAGGACGGAGGGGATCTGCTCGTCGGCCGCGATGCTGCTGAAGGCTCCTCCGCTGGCATTCACGTACCGCTCGCTCGCCGCCACGGCCTGCGCAGGGGAGCCCTGTTTGTGCCGTCCACGCTCCATATTGTGGGCTTGAACGGGCATATGTGCGCACTGTCAGGACAGCGTGGGCGGGTGTAGCGTCAGGTTAAAGAGGAGCTAATCTCATCACTTTCCTCCTGAAAGCCAGCCCTAAGCGCCTGGCAAATATAAACTCATTAGCGAAGGCTCTTAACGTCTCCTGAGATAATGAGCCAGCCACCGCTTTCCCGGCGGGATGAGCCTCAAGAAAAGGGCGAGGGGTTTGGGGCTGGGTGCGGGCTGCCTGGACACCGGGAACAGGCAGCACCAAACATAAATTAACCTTAAAGCACAGTGCCGTAAGTAGAAGCGCAGGCAAACGCCGTGCGTGAAAACGGCTGGAGCTGCAGAGGTACCGCGCATCGTTCTGTGCCTAATTAGCATACCATAGCAAACCTCTGGAGAACAGCTGCCATCGAGAATTAATTAGCCGGGCCCCAGAGTGCCGTGCAGAGGCGGCACCCCCACACCTGCACGGCACTGCCAGAGCCGAGCCTGCGGCGGGGGGCGAGTTGCCGAGTCCCACAGTCAGACCGTGAAAGACCCGGGAGGAGGAACCGGGCGCCCTGGCCCCGAGCGCCAGACAAGCCCCACACCCACGCAGCAAACCTCTGGGCCGTATCACCTTGCGAGAAATGAATGCTCTTAATTACGTGCAGAACCAATGCACTGAGGCCCCCTCGCCCTCCCCCTCACACACGCGGCTGCTGGAGACCCCGGGGCTGGGCAGGGGGTTGGGGCTGGCCCGGGCAGCTCTGGCAGAGCAGGGGGAGTCCCTGCCCCCCAGCGCCAGCCCTGGTTAAAGAGACTCCCCGCGTGTCCGTACCTTTGCCAGGCCAGCCCCTATCATCCCTCCGCAGAGCTGGGAGACCCAGTAAGGAAGGAGCATCGTGATGTTCAGCCCCCCGACCAGCCACACGCCCAAGGACACGGCGGGGTTGAAGTGGCCACCGCTGCAAAGGAGAGAGGAGCATCAGCGTGGGTGCTTCCAGCAGCTGCCTCGGCACTGCCCGGGGCCGTGCGGGGGCAAGGGGTCTCTCCCGGCGTTGCAGGGTGCTGCAGGCTGTGGCGTGCACCGAACCTTGCCCAAGGCCCTGGTACAGGGGGGGTTACACCGCTGGGCCCCCCCAAGCAAGAGCTTTGCTTGTGGCAGCAGCACAGCCCGGCCACCAGTGCTCTCTGGAGCGGCTGCTCCGGGGACAACGACTCGGGGAAAAAAGTCGTTCCTCTTTACGGACGGATGGCAGCCATCCCTGCTGCCGGGGGCAGGAGAGCGGCTGGCAGAGCTGGTACCAGGGAGGCAGGGAACGGGACGGGCGCTGTGGGGCAGGGCTGAGGCCACCTCCCGGCCACGCCAGCGCTGCTGGACTCTGCTGGGATTTTCAGGGTTTATCTCCCTCTGCTCGATGCAAACGCAAAGGCACACAGGTCTCCCCGCATCCCTGCGTGCTGCCCACCACGGCCCCGGGGAAGGGCTGGCAGCAGCCCCTAGATCGTTCATCTTGAAGATCACATGCAAGACAAACTCAGATACCTTCTAATTAAAACAGATTACCACGGGACACGCATTAATGAACAAGTTTCATAACCAATCAGCCCTAGTAATAATTGCTGGTGAAGGAGATGAGTCAGAGTGTCTAGGAACTATAATTATATCTTATTCTTCAGCTGTAATTAAAGACCCATCATATGAGAGCAAGAAGCCGTGTTGTTTAGGCTAGCAAACGTCTTGGCTGGATGGGGCTCTGGCTGCAAATGCCCCCGGGAAGGGTGGGAGCCCCGGAGCTAAAGAAGAACCTGTCTGCAAATAAACCCCGGCCGAGCACCCACCGCCCGCGGGAGCACTCATCCTGAGCCAGGCTCCTCTGCAGCCTCCCTGGGCACAAATCTCTAAAACCTGACTTTAGGCTAAAACATCTCCCTGCGCAGGACCCTGAGCCGGCTCCTCCTGGCTTCAGAGCTGACAGGGGACCCCCGGGACCCCTCTGCAGCCCCTCGTCACAAAGTCCCCCCGTGCTGCTCCCCTGGCCCGTGGCTTCGCTGTGCCGAGGGCTCGGGGTGCAGCGGGCGTCCGGCTCGGCTCCGCCGGCACACGCACCCCGGGTCGCTGAGTCCTGACTGCACGAGCCTCACCCCGCGGCGTTATCCCTCCTAATCAGGCGCTGATAAATTATCAGTCGGTTTGCTCTGGACTCCAGGGCTCGCACGTGAGCCCGGCCGAGCCCGGTGTTTGTGTCCCAGCCCGGAGCCACCCCGGCCCTGGGCTGCACGGAGCCGATCGGAGAGAAGGGAATGAAACTCCACAGGGACTGTTTCAGCTTCTCCCTTCAGGATAAATCTGTATCTTAGCGTTAAACGACACCATTTTCTACAAGCTTTTGTTGTTGCTTTTGAGGAATTGAAACCATTTGTAAATGGAATCCAAATTTTTCACCTGAAAATACACAGGGGAGTAGCGTACTCGGATCAAAGTGTTTCAATTCTGACATCCTTTCGAAAGGAAACATCTCAGCTTTCCAAAGGAATGCTTCTGTTTCAGCTTTAACCATTTTTATTCAAAGGGGCTAAAAATAAAACGTTGCAGTCAAAAGCCAAGCGAACTCGCCCAAACCCAAGGCGTTGCGGATGACCCCCACCCGCGCAGCCAGGTTCACCGAGAGGCTCGACGGCAGCGCAGCGCCGCTGCGGTCACCAATATTTGGGCAGGAAAGATCCCGAAGGCAGCGTGTAGGAGACACGAGCATCTCCTCCTGCCCCCGCCTGGGTGCTGCAGCAGGGACCGAGCCGCCCCGGGGGGTGCAGAGGAGGTGGCGGGGGGAGCACGTGCAGCCCCAGGCGCCGGCCCCCCCTTACCTGATGTCTCCCAGGACGGCGACGGTGAGCCCCAGGGCCAGCCCATGCGCCAGGGCGGGCTGCAGCCTCCCCGCGCCCTCCGCGTCCTCGACCACGGAGAGGCAGCCGATGAAGATGAAGAGCGCGCTGCCCAGCAGCTCGGCCACGCAGGGCTGGACGTAGCGCTCGTACCAGTGAGGCTGCGAGGACTTGGACTTGACGTCGATGTCCACCGTCGCCTCCTTCACAGCGGGGCAACGGGGCTCGGCAGCGGCCATGAGCGGAGCTGGAACAAAGCAGCAGAGCCTGGTCCCGTGGGCACGGTCGAGGAGATGCTGCGGAGCAGAGGGTTGAGAAACTGGAGACGCAGGCTGCCCGCTCAGGGGTCCTGGTGCGGGGACGGGGACCCTCGAGGAGCACCTTGCTTGTCCCGCTGAAAGGCTGGCAGGCTCCCCTTGACCTGTGTGAAGAGGTAGTGGATGGGAGGCTCTAAAAAATGCATTGGATTTGCATTGCTAAAAAAAAAAAAAAGAAAAGGGGGCAATAAAAGCGGATAGGCCAGCCCCCGGGAGTATAAAAGCTGTTTATCACTGCCGTTCCTTGGTTCAAGGCTTTGGGGTTTTCTTTCACTGGGGCTTTTTTTTTTGTTGTTTAGGGTTTTCTGCCAAGACTCAGGACTCGATTCCTTTCATGTAGATGCCCGGAGCGCCGGCACCCGCGCGAAGCCCCGCTGGCCTGCCTCTCCGGGCAGCTGGACCTGCTTGTGCTGCCAAGGGGCGGCACGTGCCAGGATCCAGCAGCGCCCTGGGAAATGGCTTGTGTAGCTCTGGGGAGGGAAAAACCACTCCTTGTGAAAAATCACTGCTGGCCAAGGCTTAGCCCTCTGTAATTAAGTCTAAGCCCAGGCGTAACACAAGAGACCAGAGCCCTTCCCGGCACGGTGCAGCCGAGAGCCCCGAAAGGCGTGTGGAAGGGGATGCACGAGGAGGAAGAGGGGGGAAGGCTGCACCTCGGGAAAGGGCATCCAGAGTCACTGCTCTGACATGGGGGGGGGCAAACTGAAGCCCCTCGGAGCCAGCCCAGGGCTCGGAGCAGTGTCCGGGGGGGCAGACGCCTCCTTCTAAAACTGCTGGACATTGGTACCTTTGTGCACGGCAAACATGGGATTTACTTCATGTTACTACAGTAACACTTAAGGGGCTTTAAATCCTTAAAGGTAGCATCTGCACAGAGACGTATCGCTGAACCTCTTCCTACAGACCCCAGAAGCAGGTAAAGTGACCGATTCACCTCGAGTTACCGAAGGAGCCTGCCTGAACCACAGTCAAAGCCGATTCCTCTAAACCTCAGCCCACGTCCTGCCCAGAGCTCCTAAAGCAGGCTCAGCCAGCTCCGATGGTCTGCACCCCCCTGCGCTGCTCTCAGATAAAAGATTGCTGGCGAGGGGCCCTCGGGATCCAACTGTGAAAGTTGACGTTGACCCAATACTTAAAACAAAACCTCCCCAAACCCCCACCGCACCCCGAAAGGCATCACCGCCCCGAGAGCCAGATTCAGGCCAGAGCAGAGGCCGTGGAGCAGGCGAGGGGGCACGGCCGGGAGGCTGCAGCCTGGCAGGGGACGCTGGCACCACCCGTGCAGCAGAAATTGCGCTGGCGATGCAAGTGCAGGTCCCTGCCCTGCGAGGGGGACGCAACCCACCCGCCGCGGCATTGCACCTCCTTGAGCAATCGCCTGCCGCGTTTCGTGTTTGTGGTGGGTAATTAAGGATTGGGGCTTATAGATATTTTTTTCCTCTCGTAAGCAAGGGTAAAGAACGCCACAGATGTTTTATGATGTTTTCACAAGACACTGGGGATGGGAAGGAAATTTCCACTTGCCTGTCCCAGGGAGGGCTGTCGCTGGCCACACACCAGACGAGGGTCAGGCCGGCGCTACGAGGGAATCCCAGTTCAGGCACCTCTAAAGGAGCCTCTGTCAGCTCATTGCCCCTCCCGAAAGCTCGTTTCCTACAGACAAAAGGTCTTGGCAGCAGGTTATAGAAATCACTGGAATATGGAGAGCGAGTGGTGGGGTTGGCTGGGCTTTGGGGCTCCTCTTCGAACCCCCTGCCTGGACCTGTGGAACAGGAAAATCCTTGATTCAATCTCATCACAGGGACCTCGAGCAGGTTTCCAACAAGCACATCGAATTCATCTGCCAGCACGCCTCCCTGCGCAACCGGGGTTTTGTTGAGAGGGATTTTAACTCCCACTAAAGGAATCCAGATTCCATTTATTTTTCAGGGTATTTTTTACGAGAGACTAACGTACCGCATATCCAGATTTCACCTGCTGCTTCTCACCAGCAGCCCTCAAGCGCTGCACGGCCACCCCACGGCGTCAGCGCAGCAGGAGGCGGCTGAGCTGCCCCAGGTCGCCGGCGCAGCGCGGGCAAGTCCCGGCGGAGCGGGAGGCCCCGGCTCTGCCGCCCCTCGCCCGGGGCAGAGGCAGCAAAACGGCCCCTTCCAGAGGCTGCTGCCACGTACACGGTGCAGGAGCGCTGTCGACGGCGATGCCATCACGCCTGGACCGCGGCCGTACAGGCTGCTGCAGATGTCTCCCAGCGGAGCCGCGGCTTCGGAGCACTGGAAGGTCACAACCCAGAAGTGAAGATTAACTCCGCGTCCTTGGCTTTTAAACATTTACCATTATTGTTCGGGGAGCAGGGATGTTTGCCTGAGCCTTCTAGAGGAAATGCTCCGCATTCAGGCAACAAAGGAATTAATTATTACTAAGCACAGGACTGAAACGACAAGACAGAAGCATGTTCTTGAGGGAAGGTGTTTCCCCCATCGGTAGGAGCTCCAGCCAAGCGGCTCCGCGCCATGTGCCAGCCAGCACTGCCCAGGCATCCCATGTCTTGCCACGCTGGGACTGGTGGAGAAACTGCTGGAGGAAACCGGCTCGGGAAATTTCAGCACTGTGCAAAACCTCGACTGATTTGTTTTGGAAGATTAGGGGAAAAAAAACCATTTTTTGCAGGGCCATGGCTGATGTGCCACAAGCAGAACAGTTCAGTTGGCAGTTTCTTGCCTTTCTTCCTGGCGTCCAGGGAACGCTGCTGTTCTCACCGCTGCCTCGGTGTAAGGTTGGTTACAAGGGAAAACAACGCTCCCCGTATGTAATTCAAGTTAACCTTAAAAACAGGGACAAAACCAAACCAATAAAATAACGATTTTTCAGCAGCTATCAGCTGTGGCTTCTAAAGCACCCTCAAGCATATAAGTCCTACCTGAACCTCCCGACAGACAAATGAGGCCAAGTGATCACTTGGCTCATCCCCAAATCACCCCTGGCTCCATGCACCAGCACGCAGCAAAGGGGCAGAACCGAGCCTGGCAGCGTGGGAGGGCAGGCGGGCAAAACACAAACCAGCCGCGTAGGAATTATCTGAAGTTTTCAGCCGTGCTACACTGAGATGTGCCAGAAGAGTGTGCAAGACAGAGGGACAGAGGGTTGTTCAGCATCGTCAGAAAGTCACACCACCGCAAGATGACCGTGGGCAAAGCAAGGAACTCCGGACCGAGGGGTCCACCGAGGCTCAAAGGGAAGAGCATCGTCTCAGCACGCTCGGGGCCGCCTGGACTCTCCCATGCAGTCAAAGATTTACAGTAGCAAATACTGTAAATAGTACACGTCACACACATGATCTATATTTATCATCATGAATTGGCAGAGGTGGTGTTGGATTTCTCTTATCTTTATCCTGAGCTGTGACTTTCCTGCACTTACAACTCTTGAGCGTAATATATTTTCCATAACACATAATAAGTGATTGCTACAGACCCAATTTAAGCCACATCTCAATCCAACATTCCTCCTCTGTCATGCTGAGAAGAGGCTGCTCCAGCACCTGTCTTTTATTTAGAGATGCCACTAACGTGCAAAGAAAACCACCCTGCTCTTAGCACCCTTTGCCCCTCACGGGTAAAAATAAATACTTGCCACTAAGGTTTGCTCAGTAAGCTTGACAGAAACTATGCCCGTGGGAGAAGACGTGGGGATGAGAACAGATAAATCTGTTCATATTAGCAGACACTTATTTTTGTCCTTGTTTGTGCTTGCACCGATTTGTCAAGTGACAACAGCAAATGTGTCAATTAGTAGAGGAAATGGTGGTACAAAACCAGCAACAGCTTTGAAAAACCCTTTTTAGGAACTGTAGGGAACATCTCCCATGTCCATCTACCTGGACAGAAAAGTCAGAACACCCCTATTTTATCCAGCCCTCCCTGATGTTTCATTCTGTTTCTCCTTGCTTCATCACGCAGATCTGCAACCTTTCGTTTGCTTTTCTATATGAACCATCACACCCAAACTGAACCACCCAAACTCAAAAAAGCAGTTAAACAGGCACTTAAGGACATGCTCAAGTGCCATTAACATTTAACAATGCTTAAGTTGGGACTTGAGCACATGTGGAGTCTCTGTTCAATCAGTGCAGGTACATTTTATAGGACATGCATATCTATAAAAAAGTTATCAACGAAGTATTTTGGTGGTGCACAAGGGTGTTGCTGCAAGGAAAGACCCCAGCGTAGCCAGCATCCTTGGTCAGCTGTTTTAGAAAGCAATGAACAAGGCAAAGGCAACTCATTTGACACTGCCTTATCTTTACAGTATTTATCTTGGAGACTGATAGTCTTAATGATTACACAACTGTTACTGAATGAGAACTTGCAGAATTATTTGCAGCTCGTAGCAGTAACACAGGTTAGCTGACCTCTGCCCATTTATAGATCCTATATTGCATAATAGTTTTACTTCAAATTGCTACCATAATGCTCGAGTGCAGATGGAAATTTCCAGGGGTTCTTAATACAGACTTAGCGCGTTCTGTTGGAAAACAGGGATAGACCTGGGTCAGTTCTGCATACACAGAGTAGGCTGGTTTTTGAGAAGGGAAAACAACCAGTAGGATGAAGCCACACTTAGACCTTAAATCTGGTATTTAACATCAAAATCCACCAAGCTTTCACAGAAGGGACAGATGCTCCTAGTCCCATGTAGCATATGCGCGTGCAGTTACCTAACACTCGGCTCTCCGCGAATATCCTGTAAGACCAACTACAACGGAGGTTTTTGTCCTCAATAACCACGTTTCCCTGTGCCCCAGCAGCAGAGAGACCTGAAAAATCTTGTAAGCACAAAATAAGGAACTGGTAACTCTACAGAGAAGCTTGAAATGCTATGTGCTAAGCTAACAACTGCTTTCCATTCAGTTCCTAGAGCTGGATGATCCCTGTAAGGAACTAAATAATTTAATTTTCTAGAAGGGGACTTCTTTTATCCATCTTTTAAGAGTGAGTAGGCAATGCTCAGGCATAGGTAACGTGGATGGAAGGCAGGCACAGTAAAGTGTAATCACCTAAACTGTGGTTGAAGCTTGGACAGAGCGAGGATGAACATCCAGGACTCAGCATAGAGCAGATACGAGGATCTTCTTGTATCTGTCAGGAACAATTTGTGACAGGCATCTCAAAGGCAGGCAAGTACCACGTGCTCCGACTCCCTTGGTTTGCCATGGCAACCGGACTCAGCATCCTCGTTCTGCAAATGCTTCACGACCACAGACACAGGGAGAAGCAAAGAGGATTAACAGCATCTTGCTTCAAGAACAACGAGTATGACCAGACACAATTCCTCTGGCTGCCCCTTCCTGCTACCCACGTTCCCTGGAAGAGCTCCTTCAGCAGGACCCTCACCCCCCCACGCACCCCGCAGCTGCAGGTCAGTCTCCTTTCAAAGCCCCTTGTAGGGCCACCGCCAGCCCGGCTGTCGTCCTCACTGGAGGTCCCATGTCCCCGAACGCACGGCACACGGGACAGCCCGACCACCCACCCTGCAGTCGAAACAGAGCGGGAGGGCAGGGGGAGATGCAGCTTCTTAGGTGCTCCACGACCCGTTAGCAACAGGGCGAGGAACAACATAGAATCACAGAATCANGCCATAAGAGACTTGCAGGAGAACTTTTCCTATTGCTGACATCCAACTGCCTGCTCTTACTACATTTACAGACATAGAAACTATATTCAGTAGGAAAGAGGAAACTATTTCAAGTACTTTTAAGTGATCTTCAACAAAATGACAGAGGTGTGGCTACGACATGGAGACCAGAGCTAAATTCAGGGCTGATACGAGATATCCCAGAGGAAGGATGAGAGCGGAGTGCCCTTACCAAGGGGCAGGTACCGGCCGGGGCTGGCGCTCAGCCTCTTCAGCCAGCACCACCGCAGACACCAGCCGGCGAGCTCCTGCAGGCAGGGCCAGGCAAAACCCTTCAAGCATCAGGGGAAGCTGCCAGCGGGACAGGAGGCTGCAAAGGGAACAGTCGAGCTCCCGTGCCATAGTTGGCTGGTTGGGGCAATGCAGCTGACTTTCGCCTTGCAGTTCGCTCAAGCTTACACGATATTTCTTTTTTTTTTTTTCCCCTTTAAACAAACCATTTGCAGGGATGAATGTTGTTGTACTGTCAGTACCAATAACCCAGGCAAAAGGCTGGGCTGGGAGCAGAAAAGAGAGGCAGAGATTCACCGTGCGGCTCCGGGGAGCCCCTGCTGACAAGCAGAGTCACACAAAGCACAGCAAGCAGCAGAAGGCGAAGGCCATCTCTCCTGGCTAGAAAGTGTTTCTCAGCCTTTTTCAGCTATTGGCTTTCTAGCGTTGTTTCAGCAGCACCAGGCACTCTCCAAACCCCAATATTCCCTGAAGAGAGGTGAAAAGATTTATTTATTTTAGTTAGCGTAATCATCAGAGCTAGACTGCCCACACCCGTCCTCCCCCCATGAGCTCCCGAGGTATCACAAACTCTTTTGATCCTCTTGTAACCCTGAAGCACAAAGTGACCTGCTTTCTTCACCACTGTTGGCAACCAAGTTAGAAGAGACTCTTGAAGAATTCTTGCAGGAATGATTTCCCTTCTCTCAGCTGGATGCTGAGCCGTTTAGCTGAACAGCTGCAAGATGGGAAGTCAGACCCATCTAGACAAAGATCGAAGAGGGCACCATCGTGCCTTTCATCCCACGGCACCAGCTCCACTCCTATGCCGCATTCTTCAGTGCTTCCCTCAGATGAACAAATGATACAGGGACCTAAAATAGAAATTGATGAGCAGAAATTCCACCAATATCTGCCTCATGCTGGCAGACATCATTTCCAAACACTGAGAGGATTGAACTATGACAAAGACGATGACAAAAAAGACTGACTGATCGAGCACAGGACCGTCTCCTGTAGTGAGCCGCATTCAAACCCTGTTTATATGAAAAATGCAACAGCTCAGTGGTTGCATCTTAGATGTCGACCAGTTCAAAGGGAAAAGATTTGTTTGCTCCAGAGCCGGTAAGACTTCAGCTTGGCTCCCACTCATAAAGATATGTTACAAGAGGCTCAAGGAATATGCTCTCAAAGGGGGTCTTGCCAAAATTCCGTTGATAGTATAGGCTTTTATGCTACTATGTATTCATTCATTTTATTCAAAAGAAATCAGCAGGATAGTCTCGTTGCCACAGAGCAAGCATTAGTCACTACACAAGACAACTCCTGCAGTGCAGAGGGTATTATAGGGCTTTTGATTTGTTGGGTTTTTTGGTGGGGTTTTTTTGTGGGTTTTTTGGGGGGGTTGTTTTTTTTTTTTTTAATCCCTGATACTTACTAACAGAGATATTAACTGTCAGGTAACCTGTCAAACATAGCTATAAGATTTGTGGCACTGCACATTGTCTCGTTTCCCCCATCTTCGTATTTAAGCACCTTTGACTCAGCTATTTCAGATACTTTTTGCACATTAATTCAAATCAAGAGGTTTTTCAGGATAGACAGCATCTCTCACTGGGTGCTTATGCAGCACCCAACACAGGTAATGCTAATGCCAGCAAGTCAGATCAGAGCCGTTTGTGGACGGAGATCAAGGAGCAGAAGATCAAAGAGTACTGCAGGCAGAATCAGATATCTTGTCAAAGCCGTACCAAGGAGGCTCCAATACTGAGAGGTTAGTCATCCATTAATAAGTTCTTACTCCATAAACCGCAAGGAGGAAAGTTGCATCTATGTCAAGACACAAGAAAGTAGGAATTAGCTCTTATATACACTAGAATGAGAGTTTTCAGATATTATCAGAGAGATTCAAGGAGCGCTAGGTATGCGATGAGGCTGGAAGGGAGGTGAGATCCGATTCCGGGTGGCTGGAGAGCAATGGCACAGCAGTCACCACCGCGCTTTGTTCCAATGGGATCCCCTGCCAGCCATCCGCAGGGGTGCAGATTTAACGTGGCTTGTTTCCAAATGATGGAAATGCCTCTACAATAGGGTTAATGCACACTGTGAGGACAGAGCAGGTATAAGCCTGCTCCCAAACAACACCGCTTCTGCTGGTTAAATAAAAGCATCAAATCCCATTATCTCAGTTCACCTGCAGCAAGGAATCTCAAATATAGCACCAGCTGATAGAACAACAGGTCCTAGCTCAGCCACGTTCCCCAAGTGCCACAGTCACTCTGAAGGTGGAAGAAGTTAAACATTTACTGTTGTCCATCTCAGGAACACCTTACTGTTTCTTAAAAATGGAAACCAACCAATCAAGTGCCCAACCTCTACTCATGCTTTTGTAACATCTCGTCTTTGATCTAGCAAATGAGTTTGCAAGACAGCGCATATACCCCACAGGAGCAAAGCTGTCATCAGAGCATCTGTAGGTGGGAGGCCCTGGTATGCTATAAGCTCATTAAAAGCAAGAAAAGCAACTTAATGGTCCACAGCATGATCCAAGATGCAGTACTGATGAAGTTCAAAACAGTAGGAAGATGGCAGATTCCAAATAAAAGACTTACCAGGATTTCGACTTGGGAAAATAGCCTTTGGGTAAAGGACTGGGTGGGGGCGAAGGGGCATGAAGGCGAGAAAGCACCTCAGAATCCCAAACTAATAAGCAGCAGTTCTTTTAGAAAGTTATTTCATTTCTCCTCAAATGTAGAGCAACAAAGAAAACAAACAAACAAACCAACCAAAAATCCAACAAAACCCACCAGCAACCCAGTCCAAACCAACTGTCAGTTAAGAGATCACGTGTTATAAAGCCATCACAATTTCAGACAGTTCAAGGCCTGGACTAGCAAAGATATTAAAAAGATCACGACTAAGTATATTTTCAGAGTAACCATGCTTTAGATAGCAATAACCAAGCTTCTGGCAGCATAAACGATGTTAGCCGAACTGAGAAGTAAACTTTTACTAGACTGTGGCTCAGTCAGTAGAATCGAACCCATCCTTCCATCAAAACATAGGCTGCTTTCATGGGCAGCACATCCATAATAAAAACCTGCTGTTCCAACTGATAGTGACTAAAAGCACGGAAGAGGAGAAAAAAATATTGCAAATATTGCAGAACTGACTGAGATTCTTGAGTTGTTCTACCTTTTCTCGAGCCCCTACCTCAGCCTAGAAAGAGACCCTTGCCATTTTGTCAGTGTCACATTAAAGTTCACGCGCCCTTTCAGTTGTCAAGCTCTGCCTCCTAAACAAAACCAGGATGGTAGAGGGAGGACAAACAAGTTTTTATGCTCCGAATAGGGTCTGCAGATACACATCTGCACTGGCGGAGTTTCAAATGAAGTTTTATCCATATAACTTTGCCCTTTTGACCCCGATACTCCTGTCTTCTGGCAGTTATCAGAGAGTTGTCTTTGCTCAAACCTAAGGTTCCAGATCTCTCGAGGTGTTTCTTGCAATGACCTTCTGAAGAGGCAGACACCACGAAAAGTAGTTGCATACTGGTATTCCTCTTTATGGCAGCTGAATACCTACTCTTTACACAGCTACGCAGGTTAACTCAGGAGAAACTGTACTCTGAAGGTGGGCAAGGAGACATGATGCTTTTTTCTTCTTCCAGGTCTCTGGCATAAACGCCATGTTTAGCTAGGCACTAAGTTTGGAGGACTCAGAGGTCTAATTAAGACAGATTCATAGATCCTTGTTGAATTTAGCTCCTTGGGTTCATGTTAGGGTAAGACAGAGCAATTGCATAGTGGGAATGAAAAAATATTCAAAAAACTATAAGTAACAACAGTGTGAAAACAGAAGGCAAGACCCAGAAGCTGCAGGCCATTAAATACAGCAGGCTAACTGCCCCTGCTTCCCAAGAAGCAGAAAGGCTCATCAGCGAGTCTACTTCCCCATCTAGACAGCAGGCAACTGCCGTGGGAAACCAGCCGGTGGCAAACCCTACAGTCCCTGGTAACAGCTGCTGCGCTCAAGAAGGAGCTTTGATGGTAAGGTGAAAAAATGAGACATGCCCTTCTGGTCTCCTCCATCTGCCGAGAGAAAGAGTCAACACGAATGCAGGCACAGCTTGCACATGCCTCTTAATAGAAGAGGGGTAGAGATAAGCCCAAACATCTAAAACGTGCAGGCATAAGCATACCATTGATATTGTTATCTAGGAAGCAAAGGTTATAAGCTCCTCTCATAATTGCACAAAGAGCCCATCCCTTCCCTTTGGTGGCTGAGAGCTATGCAAAGACCGAGCAGAGCATTAACCAAATATTGTATTTCTGTGCCTTGTCATTTATGAAATCAGCTTGACACAAACATAACAGGAGGTGGCCTGTAGCTACCAGTGACTAAAATCGGTGACTGAGAGACAAAAGGGCAGTGAAGGGATGGCCATTTCTTTTTACTACTTCTGTTCCTCTGAAATTACGACTGTCACTTCTAAGAACTGATTGCTTTTTCTGGTATCTCAATCTCCTTCTCTACATCTCTAGTCCAAGCCCACGTCAACTATTTCCAAAGCCAGGTATTCTTACAGTACAGAAAGTCACATACAGTAGGAAAATGGTTGCTTATGCTTGCAACTGCTTTTAAAAAATATTCTTGGTGAGGCATTTGGAGAGAGACAAAAAATGTAGTCACTAAATCAGATATAAATAGGTCATTTCTAATGAGTCAGACACTAGTCAAATTATAAATACTAAACATTTATTATTTTTCTCATAGGAAGGTTGCAGGATTCAATTTCAAACAACAGGGCAAGGTCTTTTGTTGCTGTTGGGATTTCGTTTGTTTCTTTTAAGGGGAAAGAAAGAAGAATGAGAAACTGGTGTAAAGATACTACCAGAAGCAGTGCAAATTTAGATTAATTTCTTTCTTACCTTTACCATCCCAGTGTTGAACAGCCAAGCTAAGCCCTTCCCGGTTAAATAAAGCCTACATTAATATCATCCAGTTTCTTGTACATCACTGAACAAGAATCACAGCCCCTGCTTTTTCTTTTACCCTTCCCCTACAAGAACATACCTAGTATAGTGACAGCCTTGTATCGACAGTAAAGCCTGGAGAAAGCTAACATGGTGATGCTTCATAAAAATTCAACCTGAACAGAATGAAAATTAACAAAATGTAACCTTCATGCTCAGCCGTGCACAGTGCAGAGATATCCAGTAATGCAGCTCACCAGCATTGATTTTCCAGCTTCCTGTCACAAATACATTTTACACATCCACAAAAAGACAAAAGAGGAAAATAATATAATCCAAGAACACTTTACTTTCAGTTTTAAACTAAGGAAGGCAAGCTTTTAAACAGGAATTACTGATATCTTATGAAAGTCCGTCATTACACATCTGGAATGGAGGCAAGTCTTGCCTCGTAACAATTGCTCACAATGGGCAAAAAAGATTCATTAAAACTACCAAAAGCCAACAGGACAGTCGACATCAGCAGCACCCGTCGCTTCTGCACTGGCGCCGCTTACACAGATGCGCAGACTGAAGTTGGCACATGCAAAGTCCCATCATTTCTGTGACCTTGTCTCAAGCAGAAGGCAGTCGCTGTGGCTTCTGGGCCCGCGGCTTCCCTCGCGCAAATACATCAGAATGTGATGTTTGCAAGACCTGTTTGAAAAGAAAAGGGGATGGGGGAGAGAAACAAGCGTTTATTCTTATACTACCTGTACTTCACTACTATTAGGACAGTTAGACACAGGAAGAAGGATGCTTTGAGAATTTTTTTTTTTTTTTTTTTAAAACTTAAGTGTAAAGGATTTAGTGGCAGGAACGGAAATTAGGAAACATGTTGATCTGTACTTTTTTAACCCTTTTTTGATTGTGATAGTGCAATTAATTTGAATAAGCCAATCTGAAGGAGTACTGAAGTTATTCATGGCAGAAGGAACAACACAGAGGCTGCTGATGAACTAAGGATCTGCCCATGAAATTAAAGAGAAAGCTGGGGAAAGTACCATTAATGAGGGCAGTAAATTCACTCTAGATAAAGAAAAACTGCTTTATATTAAGGCAGATCCATGCATTACACATTTGATTATCTCCTTTGGGATTTGTCTTTTTTGACTTCTAAGATATGCAGCGTCACTCAACCTCGGTACCCAAAATTGTCCAAAGTACTTCTCTAATCACAGCAAAGAATAATGCTGGAGATGCAAGAAATACCGTCTACTATGAATAGGTGAACTTCTTGGCCTTAGCTCCTCTCGAAAGAAGTTCTGCATTACAGTCATCACTTTTTAGCTGCAAGAAATCAAAATGGAAAATGTGCATTTCTGCAGCTGGAAACAGTCAAAGCTGTAGGATTCAGGCCAGCAGGCACCGCGTCTGTTACAGCCGCAGCAACAGGGTACTGAAGACCTAGCTCTACCAGCTGTACCAGATGCTTCGCTACTCATCTGGCTGAGATATATGCACAACTTCAGCAGAGATTCCCTCTACCCACATTTGCTAAGGCACAGCAAATAAAATTGTTCTTGAGTATTGCTTTGTCAGGAGCAAGGGAATGGCAGAGAAGGAGAAGGGAAGGAAAAAGATATAAACTGGCAGCCAGAGAAGTTTTCTGGGAAGACTGAAGTCCCTGAAATTGCAGGCAGAAGTAGAGAGAAGCTGTGTCTGGAACAGAGTTGTCTTTCTAATTTGGACAAATAATGGCTACAGACATGCATCCTTTACCCAAACCACAGTTCTTTTGATTTTATTATTTCTTAAGCAGCAGCAACATACATAATGCTACATAAAGCATAAATCAAGTCTCTCTGTTTCAAAGAAATTCCAGTCTAGGAGAGACAGAATTTTAAGAACAAAAGGAACATTTAAAAGAGTTAACTTCAGAGGGAATTTTTTCCCCCAGGAGAAAGTAGCATGGAAAACTTAACTCTCAGATGGATGTAAATGGGGGCAGTACAGAAGAGGACTGGGCTAAGTAATACAAATTTATTTTTATGTTGTCAGGACACTGTGATTTCATATACCATGTGCCCATATGGCATTTTACATGCATAGGATTTGTAAATCTTCCAATTAGCACTGATAGTATAAAGCAGGCAGTTATTTAAAGTAACCCATACGGCATCTTTCGGTGTAAAAATTCTAACTCCCTTGTACTGGACAGGCTTCCTCTTGGGCAATTCAGATGCCAGTGCAAACCCTCAAGGGGCTGTGGAGAAACAGTCACGACACACCACCTGGGAGGTGTTCACAGCCCCGACAGTGACAGAGAAGCAGCCCCCATTCCTGCTACAGGATACTTCAGTTATACATCTGGTGTGTACAGTCCCAGTCTTTCCACGTGAGATTTCAACGTGAAGGGTCACCTCCTAGGCGTTGGAGAACATTACCCAGATGACTGCTGTCCTTTGAAGCCCAGCAGATGCAGTAGTGCTGCATTAGTTGTTCAAACAGTTCCTTTTCATCTAGGAATTCAAGTCCTTCTATTCTGTAGGAACAAAAGAAAAATTGTGATGCAAACTGGAGTCTCAGTATAGTTTTTAATGTACTCTTCCTCACTCCATAGGAGTGAAAACTATGGCCAATAAGGCAGTTACCTTTCTAGTAAATTAATACAGGTATTTGTCTATAACTAATCCTAGCCTTCGTTGTCAATATATGAAACAAGTGACCCACAAGATGTTTGGAACTTCTCATCCTGGAATTTCATGTTCCAGGACTAGTCTGTGTAACTTCTCACAAATACCAGTATTTGTCTTCTAACCCCTTTTTCTGCATGTATCTGGTCTTGCTGGATTTAAGTAGACACAGTAGTACAGCCTAATGGAAGGAGATTTATCTTTATCAAAGGATTACGGCAAAGAGCTGAAGATAGTATTTTCTCCAGATAATCACAACAAGTCCATATTATGTCTTGGAAGAGTGATGGGTACACCAGTGCAGCTTCTAACAACTCTCCCACATGAGCTCGTGATGAAGCACAAACCAAACAGTACATACAAGATCTGAGGATTTTTTTCGTAAAATGGTTCCCACCTAGGATTCTTAAGGGAAGATCTTTGAATGTCTTCCACCAAACAAATGGCAGAACTTCTCCCGAGCTGTGCTTGCTTTAAAAAGTTTAACCTGACACATTCCTCTCTCTCACTCTAGATTACTTGAATATCAGACTGTTTATCTTCCATGCTAAATATCTGGAAGGGCTGCTACTGAGGATCAAGAGGCTGAGGGGCAAAAGTTCCTAAATACACTCACAGATGTGCAAGTGCTGCAGAAGAACACTTTTGTAAAGAATTTTATAAACAGAAAGCATTATTTGCCTCATTGATACTGAAGGACAGAGTTTATGTAACCTATTTCTTGGCATTTGGAACAAGTGGAGAGAGCTGAACAGATCTAAGGTAGTCAAAAATGCTGCAAAAAGAGTACAAGCTATGTCTCTCCACAAGTGCCATATGGTACAATCACACAGTCATCGTTCCTATTTAAACAACCTATGATTTTCAGTCTCACCTGTTCAGTTCCATGGTTTGAGAAATCCCCATATGTGAATACTTATTTTGACCAAGGTAACTTGTTCTACTAATTCAAACTATAGTTAATGAATGACTCCTAGCAATTCACACTTCATACTATATACTTAAGGAGTTACTCATTGAAAATGGTTTCCCCCATTTCAGCTTTTCTTTAACGCAAAAAATTTAACAAAATCCATGCAGATTACTTACTATTGTAACAGCCTTTAGTTGTACCCTCTATGTACTAAGCACTGTCTACAGACCCAGCAGTCTAGCTCATGAACATGATGTGAATGGAAGATGCATCAATCTGTTGAGAGACAGTCAGACCACGCTGCTGGGCACACCTCTCCTCTCTCTCCCTCTTCGCCTGCATAGCACAATAGGTCATAGCCCTAAATTACTGCCCTGCCTTGGCTCATTACCTAAATATGCTGCCAAGGAAGAAGGAAGGGAAAAACAGGACTGGCCATTTTCCACCCACTTGTAGTAAAAAAGCAAATGAATAAGTACTCTTATCTAGGCCTATAAGACTGGAGCAAACACCTGGACGTCATCTCCCTCGGGGACATGAAAGTGGCTGCCCGTCCTGAGTGTATTTCAGGACTCTGCTCCACCAATCTAGTGTTGTGGAGGCTGGATGTTCACAAGAAACATCTTAGGTACCGTAAAAACTCAACACAGCATTTCTGTAGCATCTTTTATCTGCAAGTTTCTGTCATGAGATGCTTCATATTGCACCCAAAAAATCATCACCACTGCCAGTCTACTTCTGGCAGCAATAGCCCTCTGGATCATTAATGTTGCTCCAGGCATTATCCTTAAGGCTCTGCAGAGCTTCAGACTCGGACACACTCTGTCTACCTAGCTAGCATCTGCATGCAGCCTCCTCTCTGTTATAGTAGGGGAGCCCATACTACGGTATTGATGTGAAATACCTCAGAAATGGCATATGAAGAGGACTCTGGGCCGCAAGCAAACTATCAGTAATACCTTTTGACATCAGCCTGTGGCAAAAAGCTGTACACTTTCATCATATCAATGGCACGTGCAGTTTCCCAGCCATTTAACAGCAACCGTTCCCTCTGTAAAATAAACAAGCAGCACAGTTTTCAGAGGACTGGAGGAAAAATACCAGAGAACAGTTTTTCTCCTTAAGGATTTTGAAGGCCATCTGCTTGACCTGTTCTTTGAAGAGCTCTTAAGCTCTTTTCTAAGCATCTGCTGCTAACCTCTGCGCAGAGAGAACAGTGGAATGGATGGAGCTGTGCTCTGATCTACTGTAGTTTTTGTACAACTACCGAAACTAAGTGATATCGAGCAACCATGGCATTGATAACAGGGAACCACTGTACCATGGATAGGAAAGGGTTTCAGTAAGTAGCAGCTGCCCACCCCAAACCTGCTTTACCTCTGAGCCTTACAGCGAACACACAGAGGCAGAATCTGCAGACAGATTAATTAAGTTTAATATCAAACACGCCCAGAGTTCTGTGCCCCTTTACCTGAGAGTCCAAGGATCTGCAAACTTCCACTCCAGCCAGGTTACACTGTCGTCTCTGCAAGTTCTCAATCATGATCTGTCCAAACCGGTCCGTCATATTCACCTCAGGTAGAGAATGAGACAAAAGTGTTCCCCCTTCCGAAAAGAATGTAATCGCAGTGAAAAGCAGTAACTTGGTTAAACTCTTGAATTGTCTATGTCATAAAACGTACAAGATAACATTAAAGTGAGTTTCACATATTCTTACACGGGGTCTCATCTGATGCTGCCACAATCTCCTCAGCTACCTCACGTTTACCAGTTGAGTGCCAGTTTAATGGTGACAACGCTACTGCCTTTGCAGGCACAGGGACTCTGCACTGGGCACTGAAAAATGACTCTGCTTTAAGTTGTCAGCAAGTTGGTTCGGCTCTCTAGCAGTGATTTACAGCTTGGAAGGTCCTGTTACTAATTCCTGGAGCCACCTAGTTCCCCTGAGGCAGCATTTTACTTCCATACAGAGAAGTTAAGTTCATGCTGATGTGATTTTTTGCTCCACTTTGTCAAAGAACAAAGAGGTAATTATGTAATGTTATAGACTCATATCCAACATTCAGCATCATTTCTTTTCCCTCTGTCTTATCTAAACCGATATTCTATGGTTTTCTCCACATATGGATTAAGCCTCAGTTCCTTTGGTTCAACATAGTCCAGCAATTGTCTTTCAGAATAGCTATATAGTCTTTACAATGAGCTAACAGCTCTACAAAATAAACCACATTACTAAAGAAATTCACCAGAAACTGCTGTCTATACAAAAGGATATGGCCCACTCTTATTTTACAAGCAGAACTCCCACTTTTGAGAGCAATTTCTATGACAATAATGCAGATCTAAAAATGCCATTTTTGTTTTACCTGCTCATAATTTATAAACATCGCCACTGGAAAAGTGCTTGCTGCCCACTTTAAAAGATTTGCAGATTGCTGCGGTGTCATGTAAACCAGTACACACTCCGCTACCAGAAGCGTTGGCAAACTTTAAAACGAAAAAACAAGAGAACTATTTCTAGCAAAAGAACAAGAAAAATTTATAAAGAATTATTAGCAAGCAAGTAATTTCATGTCCCCAAAAATTCTTAGAAGAGCTACCCTTTTTATGAACTAGACATTTAAGACTGAATAAAATCACTTCATCAAGTTGACTAGAACTGGGTTTTCTGGCAGTTGACAGGGGACTCCAATGGTTACAAAACAGAGATATTAGGAAACAGTCTCCCCTAAGTCAGCCATACTATGAACACAGAAGAATGTGTTTTCTGTAAGTCTTCTCTGAACTGTGATAGCACGAACTGAAGGGCATACTAAAATTGCAGAATTGTACCCTGTATATACAATCTGCAGTCTTTTAGAGATCAGTAAAATTAGAAATAAAATACAAATTGAAAAAGAATGTTTTCTCTTTAAAAAAAGTTCTAAGAAGAATTTTAATTAGGCAAATTTGTTCAGTATCTGTAAAACAAGCTTCACACATTATTATCTAACAAAATGCAATCTACAGTTTGGACGTTGCCTCTTCCCCCTCCATCCACAAAAAACCACAAAAATAGACATCTACAGAAGCAATTTTCGTTAGAATTATGAAGTTTTCATTTAATTGCTAGAATGAAGAGGAAAAAGAAAAGTCACTAGAGGCAGGAGAAATTCCACAAGGAGCAGCGATGTAGGCAAGCAAGACAAGATTTCAGAAGATGGAAGTGTAAAGATTTAAATGGCAATTTAATGCATTCTGCTTACCCATATGCTCTCTCCCACCCAGCCAGATAGCCGCTATTTATATATTTTATATTTGAAAGGTATGTCCATCATCCACTCTAAAAACTTCAATCCTGCCCCCTCCAGAAGCCTAACGCTTTAACAATAAAATCCCAAATATTAGCTTCCAGAGCCAAGTTCTCAAAGGGCTGCATGGCAATCACTTTGCCAAAAGGTCTAGGGAACAATAGGGGTTTTAAATGGAGGCAATAGAAAATAACTACAAAGATGAAACTCTGAAATACTTTAACATTGACAGAATTATTCCTCACTTTATCAACTAAGCTCCCAGAAATCTTGACTCATACAGCCATTACAATAGGGTTGGAAGATGTTCGCTGATCTAGGTACTGCACATCAGTCAGCATTAAAATGAAATGCAACTGAACCAACTCTTAAAAAAAGATATTTTTGATACATCTCTAGTTTAGAGATTCCCCTGAATAACTTATGATTGTATTAACTAAATTTCAACCAAATTCAAGCAAGGGTTAAATTCATGAAGTGAAGAAAGAAAATTCGTATGAGCCCTGAGGCAGAAAATGGCTGCTGTGGGAACTCATCCCCTCCAGGGCAAGGGATGGGGGGGAAGCGAGAAGGAATTACAGCTGCCTGGTCTGCAACTTATGCGAAAGGATCGTATATCCCAAACAGAACCAACCACCAGAAACACATTCACGGAAAGCCAGACTTCATTCCCCGCAGCGTTTTAAGAACACGAAGCAAATAGTTCTGTAATGTTTGATCTTCTCAGGAAGGACGAAAACGCAGTTTGCAGAATAGACTACAAAAGGAACAACCTTGCTTCAGACTTGGAACTACCGAGCAGTCACGGCAATGCCAGCCTGCTCGGCTCAGTGAGGCTGCATGAGGTGTCTGAAAAACTCCTTCTGCTCAAAGGGCTCAGGAAAAGGTAACCATGGAAATAGCATAATGAGCACCGGATGCAGATGCTGTGTGCCAAGCCTGATTTTACTCTCACCAGTATGCTTCCACAAGTGCTAATCAAAAGAATAATTAAAAAAAAAAACATCTTACTGTGTATCCAGGTCATGTTTCTTTAGCTTTTCCTCCAGATCTGATGAGAAACGGAGATCTGCTCCTACTATGGAATATCGACTGGAGTCTAGGCTGTGAGAATCTGCAAGTTTAAAATTTTGAGAGACTAATGGTTACAAATAAGAGGGATGCTGAAATTATAAACTAGAAAAAATACACAGGAACATATGAATTTGAAGTCAAAGTTTGATCTGTTATACCTAACAGTTACCAGCAAACTCTTATTTTTAAAACATTGATTTCCCTTATACCTGATTGTTGTGGTTTACAGACGGTGATATGTTAGCATCAGACTCTGCAACAAGCCTACTCTTTTACTCCACAGCCACTCCAATGCAGATAGGTTATCCCACCCGTTACCATGGTTTCACGGAATGCAGAGAGAAGAAAAATGTGAAGATTAAAGGCAGGGTTTTTTGTTTTGTTTGTATAGTCTTTTTAGATGACCCAGCGTATGTACATAAGGAACTACATTAAAAAAAAAGTACATCAATTTCTGAAAAACTAAGTTAAGAGTAACAATGCTCCAAATATTAATAGATATAGCTATATAAATTAACAATACATATAACTATATAATACATATGGGTATCAGACAGATTCGGGGACCAAAAAAGTTATCATTTAGCCTTTTCGTATGATGTAGCGATGGTATTTGAGTGTAGAGTCAAATTAGAAAAGGTATTCTGAGAAACAAATATTCACTCTGGGATACAACAGGCAGCAAGCTCCTGTAAACGCTTTCCAACATGAAGGAGGAACCAATACTGAAGTCAAAAGACACTTTGCCATACTAGCAAAACTGTAAGGAAACCAGCAGCAACATGAGCATCTTGCTATCAATAATTCTGACAACCAGCTGCAATCAATGCAACTTTATGAGCCCAGTCCCCATAGAAAGCATTTTACAAGTACAGTATCAAAACCACTTAAAGTTCTGCAGGAATATATCAGATTGCTCTTCCACACTTTAGCTTTACTAGAGTGAAGACAGGAGGACAGAATAGCACGTAATTTTCCCCTCTTACCATATGAGTGCGACAGAGTAAGCAGTAAAATAAGTAAGCTAAAGAGTGAAAAAACCCAGAGTGAGAGTTTAAAGTGGTCTTGTAATGGCCAGGCAATATCTGTCTGCAGTAGCAAGCTCTGGCACAGCTCCATCTGGGATCCTGCTGCAGACAGACACAGCTCCTGAATGGTAATACAGGAGGAGATGTCAAGAGCTAGGTGAAGAGAGAAAGAGAAGCCAAGTGGCTGAAGCGACAGGATGAAAGGGGTTTTCCATTTCAGGAGAGGGAAAAAAAAAAAGGCAATTTATTAAATTAAGCGGTGCTTCAAACATTCTGGAAGATGTACCTCCATTTAGTTTTCAAGTGACCAACTGAAAATGGCACTAGCTAGTGACAATAGCTGTCTTTTCAGCAACGTTTCTGAACAGATACAGAAACCAGAACAGTTCATGCAGAGAGTTACAAGGAAAAAAAGAAAAAAGGGAAAAAAAGAAAAAAGTTGTGCGGCAAATGATTCAACATTTTGAGTCAAGGCTTTTTTCCATGTGCATGTTCTGTAATAGCTTTACTACTTCCCACACCTTTCTATTTAAGTTATTATATCAAGGCCATGATAATGGCATCAAAAAAAGCCACACAAAAAAACCCCACCACACAGGGGAGTGTATTTATATACTGATTGGTTTGCTGTCCGAAGATACATCACAGTAAGCGTCAGTCACCACAATTAGTAGGAAATTAATGCAATCTTCTTATCCAGCTTCATTGACTTGGACATACTCGTATGTTAATTATAACCAGAAATAAACTACAAGAATTTTTAAGTGATCCGGTACCAGAAGTAGTAAAAACACTTCACCAGAGGTGAGAATAAATGCTCACACCATGTTGATTCAAGCATTTCTATCACTGAAGAGCAGGAAAGAGCAAAACCTCTCAAATCTTTATGTTAGAAAACTCTCCTTCCCAATGGTTCAAATTTCAGCAATCAAAATTACTAATGTTGTTTTTAATAAGCTTGTACACGCATGAACAAACCCCACAATTCCCGTTATGCCTTGACATGGTGGAAGAGGGGATGGCCAAAGGAAGCAACCTGGGTCATCCTCAGAGCAGCCCAGCACAGTTGGTTTTGGAGATGTGGGTTGTGTACAAGTGAAAATAAACAGCCGCACAGCCATAGCCTGGTTATTCCAAGTTATCTACTAGAAAAAACAACCAAACACCAAACTAGAACAGATTTCTTTAAGGGTGATTTGGGTCAGTGGAAATATTCTTTAAACCTTAAAGCCAAGTATACTTAATGCCTTAATACAGGACTCCTTGCAGCAGAAACTTTCAAAAGGCGAAGAAAGCTGATGAGGAATGGACTGTCTTCCTCTCTTCAAAAGCCTTTTACTCCAAATGCAATCACTTTACTCCCGTTTCCAGTATCCGGGCTGCCTGGTTCTCCTTCTTTGGTCCATTCAAACAGAATGTACTTGTTCCTCCTCACATTTTCCTGCCAACCTCCCTCAGCTCTCCATTGATAGTTGGCAAACACAACCACAGATAGTACCGAGGCAGAGCTGCACATACATTTATACAAAAGCTGATACAACTGTACATTTTAAACATATCTGAAAGCACCTCATTAAACATCTCCATAATTCATATATTTCAAAATTTATGATCAATAGTTTTATCTTGAAGGAAATCTTAGGGAAAAATATGAAATTTACACTAGTGAATTTTAAAATGCAAAAAGAGAGGCAAAAGGAAAAAAAGCAAGAGGGAGGAGTTTAAGCTAAGCCTATTCCAAACTTCCTTGTAAGATTTTCTGCTAGCTTCCACCTTTGGCCTAGACATGGCATTAAAAAATCCTTTTATATATAAAGTCAAAGGGATGAAGAGATCATACTTAACTAGGCAAACAACTTCAAAACTTTAAAATTGGACTGACAACTGCTCCATCACCTCACAGTTAGATAGCAGACGGTCACTTACTGCAAGGCCATGGCAGCTGATGATAGCTGGAATTGCCATTGTTCCCAGCCTGGAGGCTAAAAGTCGAAGTACGGCCATAAACACCCCAGAACATAGTGTGCTGCTAGTTCACGGTCTGGCACCAATTTCTACTTTATTGCTGAGTTTGATGCTCTAAGTATGAAAATTTGCAAATATGCTGCCATCCTGAGTGAGCAGCATTGGTGCAAATGTATTTTATAGTACCTGCCTATCCCCAGAGCAGCTGAAGAAGAAAAAGCAAGTTTCACCTTGGTAGCACAGTCACACGGTCTCCACTGATTTCTTCTTACGAACAAGAAGTTTCTTTTAACTGAATCAATTCTTTTGGTGTTAAACGCTCTTTGGAAGGTGTCTGCCACAGCGACCTCCCCACAGACAAGAGCCCCGCACGCTCCATCAGACCCCTGCCACTGCCAGGAGTGCTGCTGCCTTCCCTCCTGGCCGGGCCAGAGAACAGCACCCACACTGCACTAACACGCAAGTCAGTGGCAATTTCCAAATAAATAGGGCCACCTTGTTGTGACTCAGACCAGCTGTCCTCATGCTGGCTTAGCCAGCAACATTTGGTGGCTTAATCCATTGAAAAACCCATATTCCAAGCACTAATTCCCATCCAAAGGCCAGTATTTCATGTTGTTTTTTAGCAAAGTTGTTCGGTCATGATGTTCTTTTCTAGAGCACAGAGCTACCTTACGGCTTTCTTTGTGACGCTGACACTCAGCATATTCAGTTATGTACAAAGCTCCTCTCTTGTCTGAAATGAAGGTTTGAGTAATACCAGATTCAGATTTCATTTGAGAAATACAAAGGAGGGGAAAGGGAAGGAGAGAAAAAAACCCAAGCCCCATCACTCCAGCCCACCGCATCTTCCCAACACAGACTCTCAGCCTAGATGCACGCTTCTGTTATACACGCACAATGCAACAGAGACCGCTTTGCTCTGATCATACCACTTGTACGTATATTATCTACGACTTTTGGCACAGAAGTAACAATGTAGGTGGTTCGAATTTAGACATCATTACAGTAACTGAATGGTAGCAGGAGTTGCTTATAGTTGCCTTTTGACTTCACTGCAATAAAATTTTTTTCACAGAAACATGCTACCAGCAAGTAAATGCTCTGTTTTATGGTGGCCTTCAGGACTCACCCACTACCTTAATCCGTCTGCCGAAGCGGCATTACAGAATCACAGGCGCACGGAGCGGAGTGTTTCCTCTGCTACAAGAATTCAGAGTTTTCTTTTCTTACTCTCTTAGATTAGTGAAACAATTTCCTGGAGGTTTTCCAAGAGGCAGCATGCAGGATACTATTGACTCAAACTGATTTCATTAGGATTTTCATCCTAAGGTATCTTTGGCAGCTTTACAACCAACCAGCCCATACAACCTATTCTGCAGGCTCACAGGCATCACACAATATTGGTTTCACTGAGGTTGTTTATACCTACAACATCAGAACAGGGTACATGTCAAAACACAAAGAAAGGTAGTTTGTCTTGCAAGCGCAGGATCCTCCCCAGTGCAAGGCATGCGAGTCACCAAGACAGCAACAACCCTGACCTCTGCGTTGGGTCACAAGGAAGTTTGGAAATGTAGGGAAAAGGAAGTTAAAACAACCAACTCCCAAAGTTGGGCTAGACAGGGCCAGAAAGTGTATGAGTGGCACTGAAAGGTAATAGTTCACTGAAGCGTAATTTGCACTGGCAAGGTAGCAAAGGTGGAGTACTGACTTCCCAACACTAGCAACTGCGTCATAAACCAGACAGTGCCACTGAACTTTGAAAACAATTTAACCTGATACTGCCACAGCAATGTCAAACTACTGCACAAATTCACTGCTTTCCCCTGGAGATCTAACATCCCCTAGGAAACGGCAGAGCTGTTCAATGACAAGTGTCATCTTTCTGCATTCAAGAGCAGAGGCCGCAAATCTCTACACTTGAATTGCAAGCCATGCTGTCCTTGCTTTGTCTAAAGGGCAAGGAGAAAGCAGATGTTGCCCTGAAGCCGATAGAGTTGTCTATGAGCACCAGCTCCATGAAATGAAAACATATAGTGTGAGAAGAAAAGCAGTAAGAGAACAAGACTCGTGTCAATCGATATTACAACTCAAAAATCAAATTCCAAAGCATCTAAACAAATTATTCCTGGTATACATGAGACAGCAGTGTGGAACTGATGGGTGGGGGGGGCGGCACAGAATGGGACAACCTCCTTCCCCAAGATTCTAAAATCTTGGTCCAATAGCCCCACCCCGAAAACCACATAAATGAGTAACATTTCCCTACCTGGAAATGCTGCTTCATGCTGCCCCACTACAATCCCTATGACAGGTGGTTTTCCCAGAACATTGCATTAATCTAACAGCTGTATCGGGTCAGACCAAAGGTCCCCCTACTATGGTATCCTGCCTCTCACAGATGCCAACAGCAGCTACCTAGGGAAAAGACAAAAAGAGGGCAAACATGTACTACTAATACTGGCATCTATGTTGTTTTTTATCTTTTTTCTAAGAATGCTTAGATTTGATTTGGATTTCTGGACCATCACTAAGCCAATGTTTTCAGGAATCTATTTATTATAATATCCAGATCTTGTACGCAGGCAGCAATAATCAGCTAGCAGCCTATCATTCACACGTGAGGCACAAACGACTTTCTCCACCCATGTGCATCACTTTATATTAATCCGCACTGAATTTATCACCAAGTCACTAATTTCACAAGATTTTTCTACAGTTCTTTACCACTCTGAAGAGTTTGGACTTGCCAACAAACTGCCACTTACTAGTCACTCTATTTTCTCAATCATTTCTTAGTGTTGAACGACAACGTATCACTGAGCACAGATCTCCATCTCCCTCCATAATGAAAATTGACAACATATGCCTACCCTCCATCCCCAGCTCTTTATCCATATGAGAACCGTTCCTTCCCCCCACAACAACTGTGCGATTTCTTTGGCAAACTTTGGTGAGGGACACTGTCAAAACACATTTTTTAAATTCAAGCACTGCATTAATTGGATGTCCTTTTCCAATGTGTCTGTTGGCTCCTACAGAGAACTCCAATAGGTTTGTGAGGCATAACTTACCTTTACAAAAGCCATGTTGACTCTTTCTCAACACATTATATTATTCCTGTGTTCCACTAAGTCTGTCTGTTAGAGTTTCTACTAATTTGTCCAGTAGAGACATCAGTCCTACTGGCTTGTAGTTCCCTGGATTTCTCCTGGAGCCCATTTGAGTCACAGCCGCCACCTTCGAGTTCTCAGGTACTAAGACAGTTTTGAAATGAGAGGGTATATACCAGCTAGTAGCTGAGCGTATTTATTGTCAAGTTCCTTTAGATCCGTAAGAAATCTCTATTCATCTGACTGTTTGATTTGTCTACTTAGGCCACAGCCTCTTCTGGTGGCACTTCCACATGAAGCAGTGCCATTAATATGTCCTTAAACGAGAGTTCCCACGTGGATTTCACTCAAACTGACTTGTGGTTATCGAGTGCCCGTTCAAACTGGGATTCTACAACAGACTTCCACCATCTACAAATATCTGGACATTACACTACATCCCGAAGATCTCACTGTAGTACAGCCTACATCAGCCGGGTTACAGTAAAATGGCTACTCTAAAGTATTTGAAACCCAACAGCTTTAGAGAAATAAGCCAGTCCAATACATTTAAACAGTGATACATTAATTGCTGCTCACTGCTGCGACTTGCTAATTAGTAGCTTTTGATAACAGTACACTGCTGCAACTTGATAACTTTGTAAGATGTTTTACTGTACTAGACGTATCTACAGCTGTTCAGTGACACAAACACTATCTAACCTTCTGATCAACCTTGTGTTAATGCCTTTTTAACAGGGCTTATGCAGCATCTCTCATTGTATATGAGATATGTTACAAGAAGGTCTCCAGCTGAAACACAGTGATACTTTGGAGCCTTTTTTCTGAGATGGGGCACTGGGCTTTCATCTTTTGCGACCTGAATGTACAGTGGAGAATTCTGCCATTCAAAGGACATCTAAAAGGTTGGGAAGTTAAGACCCTCTAACGTGCAGCAATAAAATGTACATTATATGCATAAATATGCACAGTCAAGTCAGAGTGTGGCAGTACTCTGATCCAAGTTAAAGCACTAAAAGAGCCTTGGGGTGAAGCATCTACACCTTGCCCCTGGCAGCACGAGAACAACTCCTCACTCTTTGTACTCTTCCTCACTCTTTGGAGGGCCCTTTCAAGCCCTTCAGATCCTCAGCTAGAATTGTGCTTATTAAAAGCACCTATAGATGTAATCATATCTGGGAACACAAAACACTGCTGGCTCTGTTTTAGGGTCATATCTGCTAACACAAACTAGTTGGTATTGTAGATGCAGATAACTACTGTTCCTCCTAAAGGGTTCAAAGCACCTACTACAGTGCAGTACCTGCTATCTGGGCACTGAAAACATTATCCAACGGAACATGGGTTTTTCTCCACAAGTACAGAGGTTTTTGAATTACAATCCTGACACAAACATAATGAGGCTATAAGCCAAGACAGTACAACCACACACCACCACCCGAATCTAATATCCTCTTAATACTAAAATGTAACAAATGGTACTGGCTCCTGAGAATGGACTTTGCAGGCCGTATTTCTTCTGTGAAGACTTCGCTAAATGTAAAGACTTGTGCTCTTAATGAGACAGAAAGAAGACAGAGGAAAACACTCAATAGATATTTAAATCCAGTATACATGACTATCAGTGTCATTTTCACTTTTCTGTGACAGAAAAGAAAACATAACTTAAGCTACATACAAGAGAAAAAGAAAAAAACCCAAAACTTTCTGGCAGAATAAAACCACTTCAAGAGAAGACGTTTCTAACATGACACAGAACAAATGGGCAGGAGTCTATAAGAGAAGAAAAAAGCCTCTTTTCCCTCCCAATTCTCTGTCCAAACAGCATTTCAAACATTAAAAGCCTGCCCACATAGCAGAACAAAATGATCAGAAAAGTTTTAAAAGTGCTGCAGTACATTGCTGAGTGATTTTTAAGATGACTCACCTATTAGAAGAGAGTCCCCTGAATGGGATTCCATAATTGGTTTTGACAGGGGAGGTTTTGATCTGTGGGAAGAAGGAAGAAGCATCTCTGAGCAGTTAAGCTTGTTAACAGTGTGCTTACAATTTTTTTCTTTTTTGAACATAGATATATATGTGTGTGTGTGTTAAAAACAGACAAGAGAATACCTCTGCCCTCTACTGGAAATAGAAACGTTTGCAAGTTAGACTTCATAATAAGTTGCAGTTGAGTTTTATACCAAATGACTCTTAAGTTTTGAGGTGATATTTCAAGAGAAGTCCAGACAAGACACTCTCTTCAAGTATTCTCCATAAGCCTTTATGTATTCATTCGAACAGAATATTCACGTATAGTACCAGCTACCCTACCTCTCTAACTGAACATGCAAGTCTGGGAATTTACTACTGTCTTCAATAGTAAGAGAAGACGACTTAATGGCCTCTAATCATCGTGAGGCTTCCCCTGCCCATTATATTTTACATAATTAAGAATAAAGTCTGCTTGCCTCCCTAAAGCTTCCACAACTCCTGCAATTTGGAATAGTGTTTGCACAGTCACATGTACGACTTGCCTGCATAATGAAACCTTTATTCTAAATCCTAGAGCATGAGAGTTTCTCAGAAGAGAGATTAAATAATTGTAGCTTGCAATTCATGACATTTTGCTGAATTACATTCAGTTTCACATAGCTAAACATACGTGTTATACTTACTTGATATTATGTATTTTTCTTGCAACTATCATTGGAAAATCCACTTCAAAATATTTTCTAGGGAGAAGGTTTTCATCCTGAGAATTGGAGTAAGACTCTAGGATTAGGGACATTCAAGTTTCACATGCACATGGCAAGAAGATAACCTTAAGTCCTAAACAGTTTTGTTTTAGTTTACACTGGCATTTGTAACAGTAGTATAACTGTCCCACAGCTCGGAAAAAAACCATAACAACAAAAGCTGAGAGACATTTAGACTGTCCTCTAAGCATTAAGGAAATTATTTAACATTTTATGTAATGCAGCAATCCTAGACACTAGATCACTGAAATGTATATTATCAGGATCTAGAAGAGCACAGCAACAGGAAACTATTACGACATTTACCATGCATCTTCAGTATATTCTTCTAAGAAAAGAATCAGGAACATTTTGCACAGGTTTACACAGAAAGTGACCACATTCCACAATTTGTCCTCAAACTGACAGCCAGACTACAAGCGCATCTGTATTCCTCTACTACGAAAAAGGGGAAAACCTCTTCATTTCATGTTGTCACTGTCTGACACCCTGATAGATAAGCTGTACCAAGTTTCTCCCTATGCAGCAATCCTTTTGTGATGGAGAGGTGCTGGTAGTTCTAGCTTGTCAACCTCATGAATTTCTGAACAGTAGGTTAAATCAGTAGTCAGAACACTGAAGCACTCGGTTAACTGGGTCCCACCTTCTGTACGTTAATTATACCACACCTGCTCCTTACAAGGAGAAAGAATTGGAATCACAGGCCCCACTTTAGCTTTTAAAATCAGTTACAGGAAAGTTAATAAAAATGCGTATTGACATAGTTTTCATGGGAATGCAGGTAAGAAAAAAGCTTCACATCTCAGAAAAAATTCATTATTTTTTCCCCTTCCACTGACTGAAATACAATGAATTGTGATCAAGCAAAATGCAACTGGTCTCCTTGGGCTTTCTTCCAGAAACCAAATTTACAAATGTAAATGCTAATGAGAAGACAAGATGACTTAGAGGTGTGTTCACTCAGAATGATACTATCATATAATAACTCAATAATCTGAATTTTTGTGAATTACATACATGCATACAAACAGACATAAATATTTACATATATAAACTCACATTTATATAAATAATTCAGAAACATGTAAATAGAGCTTGTACAATCCTGTACTTTGGTACCCTATTCCTGTTCTAAAGTGGGATAAAAAAAGCAAAACCTTAAGACTTAAAGAGAACAGCAAAATGTGGAGTTCAAGCTCCGTTCCTTAAAGTCCACTAGAGGTCAGCTCCGTGTCACATACTTTTTGGTAAAAGCCAGTGAAACCCGTAGCCGCTCCTGTGCACTGAGGTTTAAAGATACATAAACTAACGCTAAGCAAGCTGAGAACTGAGGCAGAGCAGCCAGGGCACTCAGCCTCGCTGCACACCTCCACGTTGTACTACAGAATGCAACACCGAAAAACCCTCACAGAAGAGGGCTTCAAACGTTCACACAAATCTTTGTCTTCAGCCAAGTTCGTTACTCTCAGCTATCATTACCTTTAATCTCCAGAACAGGGTATCCATGCCAGCACCAAGATTAACAATTTGACAGTTGCATTCTGTCTTCTTTAGAAAGGCTTTAATCAGATAACTGACTCCATGAACACGAGCATAATAGCCTGTTAACAACAACAACAAAAAAGGTTATTTTAAATTATTATTTTCATATAATACTTGACGTTTAACACTCAATAAGATTTTTAGGTGACTTTGTAAACTCTTTGTCTATTTAAAAAATGGTGTTTCTTAGGAAGAATAATGCACTGTTTTTAAGACACCTAAGGGGTTTTGGTTTTTTTTATTACTAACAAAATCTGACGCACTGATAAAAGAGGATTCCTTGGGCAAATAAAAGTTTTAGTCAAATTTCACCACAAACTGAGCTGAATTAATCCTAGCTGGTGTGGACACTTCTGCAGAGACCAGGGTTGACATACCCTGCTGTCCTGGGTCAAATCAACATTTTTGATTGCTTTGTAGAGATTACTGCATGCTGAGACACACAGAGACATTCCATTTAGAATACAGAAAGCAAAGGGTAAGAGTTTTGATTTAAAGAGTAATATTTAAAAGATCAGATACGGTATGGAATTATTACTGTGAAGAAAAATTGTCTCATTCTTTTACATATTTCCTACACTCCATAATACCCAGTACATAGAGGTTTTGTCAGGTGCTCTTCAAGACCAGCCAAGACCACATTCGCACTGTCTTCATTCAAGTTCACATGCCAACTTGCCTCTATTGATTTCAGGTGCTTTTCTCTCTTTGGCTTGTCTCACAAAATACTGGATGTAAGGGTCCTTCCAGTAGCCAACACTTACAGCAAACCTGTCCAGCAGAGGGAAAAAAATAAGAGAATTATTAAATAAGGTGACCAAGATTTACTGTGAAAGATACACAGGCTGAAAAGGTCCCTCTCTGACCTGGGTGTGCCAGGTCACACAACCTGACAAGGTTTAAAAACCCTGTTGAACGCACACAACTATTTCAATTAAGAAGTTATAGAAAGTCTAGTAAAAAATTTTGGCTCTTGCCATATTAAATAAGCATCTTTTTAATCATCTCTGCACTATTTGATTAACTTCTGCAAGCAAAGACCCTCAACTCAAATATTTCCTCCTTGAGGACCCAGCAAACAGAGGAATTGTCTGTCCGAAGTTCCTCAGACCGCACACAAAGCAGGCTTTACTTCTACACATCATTATGCTATGAGCTGTTTGCACTTATTCCAGAGCTTCTACATATCATTTTGACACAGACAACAGTGCTATTCTATTCTAATAGAAGTTACTAGTTTTACAACTGATTTGAAAAGGTAAACTCTCAAAAACAAACCCAACTACCCAACAATTTGCTGCTACACCAATAACAAAGGATAGAACAAAAAGCCAGTGATAAGAGAAGGTAAATTCATGCCCATGCACAACAGGGCAGCAAAACTCATCACCCTCCCAGCACCCGTCCTCCAGCAGCGATGAAGTAAAGAATTCTGAGAAATACCAAATGTTTTTTTCCCCGCGACATCAAATATCACTGAAATTTCAGATTCCCCACCGTCAGTGTAACCCTATCACTGCACGCTGTTTTAGAAACAAACTGTAAGTAGAAAATTGGGCAGGTGTTTAATAACAGGACCAGGAAAGTTTACGGCAAAGCTGAGGGCTAAAACTGCCGGTCCAGGTGAAAAGCCCTCAGAGCAAACCCCCACCCTTCCCCAGGGGAACGCTGACCAGGTTTTGAAGTTTGTTCTCCCGTGTGCGGCTCAGCTTGCTGCACAGCTCTGCAGCGCTGCGCTTCCCCGGCCAGCCGGCCCCGGGATCGCTCTCGGCCTCGGTGCAGACAAAGGGCACCGGCACCGCCGGGCACGGCGGCACCCTGCCACGGGGCGGCACCCGCCGCAAGAAGGGGCTCTTCCCCCTCGCCTCCATCCCGGCTGCCCAGGGGCCGGGCCGTGCTTCGCCGCCTCCCCGCCCGCTCCGCCTGCCCTCGCCCCCGCCAGCACCGGAACGCCGGAGGGGCCCGGCCCACCGCTCCCCCGCCCCAGGAGCCGCTACCGCTTGCAGACGGACGCGTCCTCGCACGTGCCCCGGACCGCCTCGTCCGCCTCGTCGAGGCCGGCGGCGGAGAGGGCGTCGCGGGCAGCGGCCGCCATGGAGGGCGCGAGGGCTGGGCCCGGGGAGCGCGCGAGCCTCGGCCGCCCGCCGCTGCCGCCACCGCCCCTGTAGCCCGCCCTCCGCCACCCCTCATTGGGCGGCCTCCGCAGGGCAACCCGCCGGAGCTCGGCGGCGATTGGCCCAGGGCCTCATCCATTCCCATAGCGCCCAATGAGAGAGCGCGGGCTGCACCGCCTCGCCCAGGAAACGGCAGCAGTACCGCAAGGGGTGCCGGGAGCAGTAGTCTTCGGGGACGCGCGGCGTTAACGCCGCGGGGGTTGCGGGATGGGGGCGTGTCCCAGGGCTGCCCGCACCGAGCCCGGCCCAGCCGCCGCTCCTGAAGCAGAGCAGCGGGTGTGGAGGAGCCGCCCTCGCTCTGCGGAGCACCGATATATCCGGTCCCCGGGGCGGGACATCCGGGTTTCCGGCCGCCCCGCTCCTCCCGGGGACCCGGCTGTTCCCTCGCGGGCACGTGACGCTGGGGCGGGGCCGGAAGCGGCGGTGGGTTCCGGTGTGGGCGGGGCTGGTGGCGCCGCCGCGAGCAGGGAGGAGGCGGCGGCGGCAGGAGGAGGCTGGGCCGGGGCGGCGGCGGAACAGCAGCAGCAGCGGGTGCCCGGCGGGAGGCCGGGGGGACGGCCGCCGCCATGAAGAAGCAGTTCAACCGGATGAAGCAGCTGGCCAACCAGACCGTCGGCAGGTGAGTGCCGGCGGCGGGGCCGGGGTCCTGCGGCCGTGGGTCGGCCCTGCCTGGCTGGGCTGGGCCGGGGCGCCGGCGGGGCTCGGGCGGAGGCCGCTTTTCCGTGCGGGGCGCGGGCGGAGGCCATCCGCAACCTCGGCCGCGCGTTGGGGCGGGAGGGGACCGGGCACGGCGGGGCTTCCCGCGCCTCTCCGGAGCGCGGCTTTTTGGGGAAGAAAAGCTCCTGTCAGCTCAGAAAGAAACTGGCGGGCCGGGGGGGCAGGTGGCGGAAACCCTTTATTGCTCGAAAATTTAAAAAAAAAGAAGCAACAAGAAGGTTCTGGTCCTCGGCGTTGGAGCCGGGAGCGGGGGCCGGGCGAGGGGCCCGGGCGGCTGTGCAGGCGGGGTGGGTCCGGCGGTGCCCGCTGGCAGCGAGGCCTCGGTCCCGCCGGTTCGCGGGAGTTGTCAGCTCCACGGTGGCGTGGAGGTGGGCAGAGCCCGGGCTGGAGCAGCGCTGGAGCCCGCGTTTCTGTTTGAGGTTCGCGTCGTGTTTGGGGTTGTGGGGTCAGAAAAGACGGCTCCCTGCGGGGCTGGGAGAGTGCCCGTGCTGGGGGTCCGGGCAGGCGAAGGAGGGGGGTCCTCGGAGGGTCGCCTTGGCCCCCGAGCCCCTGCAGAGCGATTTGCATCGTGCCCTTCCTGTCTGGGTTTTTGTGACTTTCGTTTCCTTTGTTACTGTGTTAATATTGAGCTGCTTGATCTATTTCTCACTCTTTCTCACGTTTGAGAAGACTTCAGAGAGCGCATCCTCCTGACTTAATTGTAACAAAAGTAACAGAAGTCTGGTATGATTGCCATCGATCTCCAGGTGTCAGAGTCTTGGAAGGTCTTTAGCCTGGTTCTGTGGAAACAAATCTGTGCACAGACACCGGAGCGTCCGCCTGCAGCTCTTCTGCATGCTAAAAATGCAAATGTGACTTTGCTGCGTTTCTAGTAGAGTTCTATATTTTTTTGACCCGAAAACTGCTCTCTGTTTTTAGTGAAAGCTTAATCTGAAAGTCTGTACTTGTACTGAAAGTATAAACTTTCATATTATCTGAGTTTATACTTTCATGGCCTCCACTCCAATAACTCACTTAATACAATGTTTATTTTCTTTGGGGCCTACACACATATAAAACAGGTCAAGTGTGTCAGCCACTAATGGCTAAGTAGTAGACTTTTAATAGGGCGTTTGTTGTGCTATAAAAGAGAGCATGACTTCCAAACCAATCTTGTGTCCCTTCATTCTCATTTCATATAAATTAATGGATTTTTTTTTTAATGTTATCAGAGTGATTATTAGCATTCCCTTTTTGCATGTGTTGGGCCCACAGCTCCAAATCCCAAGTGGAATTTCAAGTAATCTGCGTTGTACTGAGCAGGATAAACATCTCTGGCCGCTTTCTACTTCAAGGGAAAAACCAGAATTAACTCTGGAGAACTGTTTATAGTCGTGTATGGGTTGGGAGATTCATAATGACCTTTGACTAAGTGCAGCTGAAGCCCGGTGGAAGCTGTGGCCATCGGCCGTTTCACAACGGAGGTTCTCGGGGTGTGGTTGCTGCGTGCGCGATTATTGCTCATACTTCTTCGCCAGGTAGTCTGCTGGTGCCTTAGCAGCCCGGGTCTGGAATAGAGAAGTTTTCTAGTTTCATTAAAATACAGACAAGTACCTGTAATTGTTTTTCATTAAAAACTATTTAAAATGACACTGACTCATTTGTTTTTATAAGCTTAATTAATAGTTTAAATTAAACTCTGTCTCTCTCTTTCCTGTTTTAGTCGGCATTAAATACAAGCACATCGTTATTGGTTTTGTCTTTGCCTATAGCGTGTTTTCTAATAATAAATTATCTTAAGTTAGTTGTATGGATTCTTTACCCAAGAACATGCAAACTTTTCTTTTAATTGAATAGGGGTGAGAAGACTCTGAAGAGTGAGGGTAATCCCAAAGTTTTGACTAGTGCTTGTGGCCTTTTTCACATATAAATTATATCCTCATGTTTGTAAGTGCTTTGAATGTCCCAGATTGACCCTTCTCGGGGTTTGTTTGTGAGTCTTGTTAGCACAAGGTGGTACTTACTCTTTTGTTGCTGACCTTAATGTTTATCTTTCCAAGAAAGAAAATCTTCAAAGAAAAATGCCTATGTAACTGAAATAATTTTCATCACTGTAAATCTGCATTAAGTCTAATGAAACTCGGGAAACTTCGTTTATGGATGCAATTTGGCGATGGGAGGGAAAGAAACAAAACTCGGGAGATTTGTGTTAGCTTCGGCAATGTATGATCACATGTATGTATAGGAACTATAACAGTGGAAACTCAGTGAAGATATTTTTACGTCTCCCAGAGTGCAGTGTATTCATGTGCACAACCAAGCACTGTTCTTCCCCAAACCTTTTTTTCTTTAATTTTTTTGGTTCATCATCGCAATGCTTTTATCTGACTTCCAAGACACCCTGTTGTCTGTAAAGAGGTTGAAATCAATCATTTTTTAGATGTTCACTTAGATACAAACAGTATTTTAAATAGTAACTGCTTTCAAGGTCCGTCAAAGCCCCCAGTCTAGTGAAGACTTTGTTTTGATAGAGTCAGAGATAGTTTCTGGAAATGCTTCTGCATCTGTCCTCCTCCGGTTGAGGAGGCGAGAGGGACGTCTCAGCCCTGCAACACTGAATCAAGAAACAAGCATGATTAGACCAATCGGTGTACAAAGACGGAGAAATAGTTCACTTTACAGTTTTAATAATAGTTAACTTGAAACACATGTTGTTTCAAGAGGTGTGAAGTGTGCTATTGAAATGAATTGGTGAATATTTAGTATTACTAGCCTCCTTACATTTCATGTACTAGCCAAGCATTCGGATAGTCACCAGCGTCTTATTTCATTTCCCAAAGTAAAATTGCTTAGTAGTGAAAGATTTGTGATTGGTGTCACTTGCGAATATCAAGGCTGAGGTTTCCAAATTTCAGGCAGTGCTGCATTCTGTGGTTTTAATAAGCACTGTAGAACTCATGGAAGACGTGGGAGATGTGGCAGTCGTCGTTCAGTAGGATCTGGATCTTGCAGGCAATATTAGCAGAGGCAGGTGTTTCTGGGTACCAGAACCAGGAGTGAATCATTTCTATTTTGTAACATTGAAGAAAAAAGGAGAGGAAAAAAAAGAAAGGTTGCAGCGTGCTGCTTATCTGTCGGTACTGTTCCAGCTTGCTGCTTTCTGAGATAGGTTTATATTGAGTTGGTGTAACTCAGGTATTAGTTTTCTATGCTTGGACAGAATGAGGAGACAAGTCCTATGTCGAAAGGACTCTTCAGCTATGTAAATGTCTTGAAGAGGTGCAGTGTTCAGTATTTCAAGACCCCGTATGCCGTTGGGAGGCCTGGCTGGTGAGTAAGCTGCCCCACGAAAGAAGCAGTATTTTGAGGAGCAGTTTGGGCATCTGTGCTGAGGGGTCCCGTCGCTCCATCTCTGCGGGCTCACCTGGGACGGTGCGTGGGCTGCCTGCTCCCACTTACCTTCTCTGGGACATCTACCCTTCTGTGTAACCTGCTGCTCCGTCAGGTGGTCTGTAACTGGCTGTTGCTTTTCGTGGTGTTATATTGGAAGGAGTATTTTCTGCTGCTTTTCTTTTCATTCACTGGAGCTTTTTTCACCATAATTGAGGGGTGGGGACAATAGACATTATCATGAGATCAGCAAACCTTGGCTGTGCATCAGTGCTGTGTCTTTACCATGGTTTTGTTCCCTTTAACGAAAGGACGTTTAACTCTTAATATAGTTCAGGATTTATCTCGTTCAGCTTGCCATAGGTATGAATGATACTGCCTTTCTTAGAGCCAGCTTCCGAAGATTGGCATCCTTGGCCTTGTGCCATGAATATGTGACTTAGGATCAGAGAAGTATCTCCTTAGCGTGAAAAATAAGAAAAGATGGGCAAGAGCTTCATGAAAGCAGAGGAATGGCATTTATGGGAAGTCTATGAGTCTGCATGGATAGTATTAAATAGAATTATGAAATATATGTAGGAAACTAATTAAAGAGGGGATTAGCTGAGTGGAACAGGATTCCACAATAATTAATAGATGTGTTAAATATTTTGCAGCAATTACCTTGTGGATGTTGTTGGATGCCTTAAGATAAGTATTCAATCTGCCGTTGAGTACTTGACGTATTTGACAGATTAGTTGTAAGCGCTGCAGGTGTGCAAGCAAGCATTTCTACTGAGGTGAACAGCTCAAGCTCTGGTTAACCTATACAGTAAAATATCAATTACTTGTCTATATAAACCTAGAGGAGAGGGGGAAATGAAACAATAGATTTTGCAGATAGATTGAAAACTAGCAGTTCAAGCGGTGGTCCCTCTAGTTTTGTTGGCTGGTGTCAGCTAGCGTCGGCTGCTTCAGAGAGACTGTCCAAGTCTGGGCCAGGTGACCAAGACAACCTCTCGTTGGGAGGTGGCATCAGAACTTTCTCGGGGCAGTCTCAGCTAGAGTGACAAACTCTGAATCTCAGCGTGTGCTGGCTCTCATGTCATCGTGAAGGATCTCGCATCTACTCAGAGATAATTCACAAGAAGCAGGGCTGGGGTGTGCGGGGGAGCGGAGGCATGGCTTACCAGGAAATCATTAGTTCCACATGAGCTGAATTAATGCATCAGAATAAACTGGCATCTTGACCATGACAGATACACAGCTAGTCACACAAAATAACCAGCTCAAATACGACTTTATTTTGAGCTGTGTCCAAACTCCAGCATAAACAATTGGGAACAGCTTGAAACTTTTAGTTAGGCTTGAAAAATTAAGAGGGAGTGGGAGTGGAGAAGAAAAGAATAACCCTCATTTTGAACTTCAGGATTTTCAGGCAGCCTGTGATTCCTTAGAGGCTATGTGCTGAGGTTGCTTTTAATGGAATTTATGTATTAATTCCTCTAAACCTTCACCTGTTTTGAGGACCAAGGCTCATGGCTGCAGTTCTTCTGTTGCACACACACATTTCGTGTGTGCTTTGGGTAGAATACCTTGTGAAATGAAAGTCATGGAATAGGCTTTATTACGCGCTGTCTCACAGATTTGAAGAGGTGAGGTACTACATTCCTGGTGTGTTTGCACCTTTCCTTGGGATGCTTCATTAGCAGATACTCATTCTAGCAGATCAGCTGTATGTTAGGTTCAGAAAAGAAAAGGATTGTATTGTGTATGACATCAACAAGGTAATTCTTCAGATACCTGTGAGTGTTTGTCTTACAGTTTTCATACCCTTTTATAAATCACAAAGGGAGACAGATTTTGATTAGAAGCTCAGGAAGTTTTCTACTTTATAGTTGCAGTCATCTCTAATGAAAATAAACGTTCAGAGGTATTGTCATTAAAGGCTTTCAAATGATACACTAATAAGCATTTGAACTACATAGCTAAGTAATTCATACGAGGAATGAGTCCACAGAGGTGTTTGTATCATGCTGTTTACTTACAGAAGACCAGGTTGGTAATTAATGACACTTGTTAGACTGTCTAACAATTTTATGTGAGTTAGGCTTTCCTGCCTCTGGGGACACAACTATTAATGTTGTTCCTGTCAGTGTCTTTTTTCATCTTTTAGGTGCAATCAGCAGAGTACCATGCAGATTAAAAGTTATTCTAGCCAACTGGTCTGTAAAGTTTAGGTCTGGTGAAGTCACCTAAGAGCAAGACTGATTGACAGGTGGATATATTTACTAGGAGAGATACTCTATCTGCGCTTAGGCTGTGACAGTAATTTAAACCAGGGACGAGCAGATCTGACTAATCAGAAATCTGGAAGAGACCAGAAACCACCTTAGATCTTCTTTTCTGCAAGAAGCTAACTTACTATAGCTTCTTTTCTAGTTTTCCACTGTTTAAATACAACTACTTGTATACAAATAGGTTTTTCCAGGCCCTGTACACATGACATTACTGTGACTCAACAGGAATATTTGAACATATCTTTTAATAGCTCATGCCCTGCATAAAAGTCACTATGCTAAACTATATTTAGCGTTTCTTCAAGTCACTTGGCAATCTAGAAGTCGTAAGTTGGAATTGGTGTTATTGTAACATAGTTATTACAGTAAAGCAAGTTATGTTAAAATGACTATTATTGAATGATTGTGTACAGTAAGGAGCTACCTACATTCAACCAATATAACATTAACCCTACAATGACATTTAATGCCAAAGAAATACTTCTTTAATGTTTTTCTGGTTCTTGTGTGGAAAAAAAAAAAATTGAGTATGACCCCAGTAATTGAAAATGTCTGGCTCACCCAAATATCTTTTTAAAAAGAGTTAAATATGATAAGCGTTACTCACTTGGAGTGATTGTTGTCATTGGTAAAGATATTTGAAAAAGTGGTAAACAACATTGAAATACATTCGTATTTATGGGCAAGGGGAGAATATGCTTTGCGCTTGGTCTTTTAGGTTGGCAATTGTCTACATCTGAGTACTCATGAAAAGAAAAATCTCATTTCAGTGTTTATAATGGTTATCTTAAACATTTCCTGTTTATCTCCAAATGGAGTTCGAGGTCTCTTTAATTAGAAAAGTGACATAGATCTTTCTGGATGGAAGATTAATTCAATGGCAGGTTTAAAGAGTCTGAGTAGATTGAATTAGGGAAGATCTGTTTTCCTGAACATATGCAGACTTTTGGACTTCGTGTAACTAACTGTCAAGGACTGATTGAAATAAAATGCGTGCGAATACTAAAGCACGCGTATACTGATAGCAAAGGGAATGCGTTATCTAAACATCTGCTTGTTAGTAGTTTGGCTGTTGAACAGGCAGAGCAAGGAGGCAGTAAGCTTTATATTGACTGAAGCGCTGGAGTTGGCATATACAGCTGCATAAACTGCTGATTACCTCTTAGCCACTTCTAGGCTACTGTATGGGCCGTGCAGAGCTCCAGAACTTTGCGAAATGCTGTTCCCATCTGAGATGTAAGCAACAGAAGAACTAACAGTTGCCCCTTCAACGCTGCCTCTCGGCCTCAGCAGTATCAGCAAAGCTCCTTGGTATCTGCATATTTATCTATTTCCTGCACCCTTTGGGGAAAACTGACACAATGTAATGCGTTGTGCAGCTCAGGAATCTGATTTTTCTAACAGTACAAACTTCCAATTATAGAAAAACATGCAGCTATTATGTTTTCAGTTTGGGGCTGCTTCTTGTGGTAAGATTTGGCACTTGTCCGTGTATTTGCGACTGCCATTAATGCAGCAACAAATGGAGTAGCTTGTGGATATAAATTGTGTCCAACCTGTGGTCTAGAATTCAATTTTGTAAGCATGTCTGTTAATCGCATTGATCCATGTACCCTTCACAGTGGATTGCTAAAGCCAAAGGAAAAATTACCTGAATTTACCTAAGTTGAGGACTTTGTAGTGACTTTCTTCAATCTTCCTTCGATTGTCCTGTCGCAGTAGACGACAGCTGAGCCGGTGAGGTCTGTGAGGCTGAACGCCTGCTGCCGCTGGTGAGAGGGGTATTGCTGTGCTGGAAGCCCTGGTAAGAGAGGTTTTGTCCTGTGAACAGATGGTCAGAAAACAAAGGAGTGTATTCTGGCCTGCTCGTAGGTGTTCCCTCTAAGTTTTGTAAAGGCAGTTAGTTTATCAGTATCTCTAAATTCCTCAGGAACCAAGATGATCTCGTGTTGGTTTAAAGTTTGGGTCGTTAAGAATCCTTAAGATTAGAAACTTATTTCTCTGCAGAAGTTGTTCATTCTGTGTAATGCTGTGCTCTTAGTGCATTGCAGTGTGGTGTTTTCCAGAAAACCACCACATTAAACTTTCTAGATACGAGTGCAACATGAAGTAGTGCTCTTACAAAGGCAGCGACAGGTTTTAAATCAATGAGTAAGTATGTGCTCAGCCCTCAGTTTAAAAAGCCTCATGACTTGTGATCCGATTCCAGACCACATGAAAACCTAGGAATGCCTTGCCCAGCGTCCAGTGGCCAGACGCAGATGACGTGGGAAGGGCGTGAGGCTCAGATGTCCCGTGGTATTTCCCACGCGTGTTCTCACGGCCGCCAGCTGTGTCTGTCCCGGGAGCTTCCTGGGCCAGGGGTGGCTTCTGTGCCTGATGTCCCGTAGCACCAGGCTTGTGGTGCTCCCTGCACTGGCTGCGCCGTCGCCGCTAACGCGGCGCTCCGCCTTACCAGCCGGCTGAAGAACGTGTTAAAACTGTAGTCTGCTCCCCTGCTTCTCAAAGTCCAAATTTTGATAGTTTAAACTACTTGTTTTCCCAAGTGGAATTGTGTAGGGGAGAAACATGTTTCTCTGTGCCTGCAGTGTGTAAGAATGAGCTCCTTGGTGCCTTATTTTCCTAAGCAGTGGGTGCTTCCAGGGCAGGTGAAGCTTCAGTTATTTTGCTTCCCCTTAATAGATGCAGAAAATGCCTTTCAAACTTACACAAAAATTTCTGGTATTCGGTGGTGAAGATGGACTTGTTTTAGTTGTGCTAAATTTTGTTGAAGATACCTTAATAAAATGTTGTGCTTTCTAGTAGAGAACTAGCTAAAGCCTGTTGGTTAGAAGAAAAAAGGTATTATATAACGTTGTGACAGACTGTGTCAACTGCTGAGCGGGCGGCGTGTAAAATACTTCAGATTTTTGTTGCAGAAAAAGAAATTAAAAGACTCCAAACTGGGGGATTTGGGAAATATTAATTGCCCTCTTGCATGAATGCTCTTATCTCTTTTGGCTCTGCTCACCACGCTGCTGCTTGATGAAACAGATCGGAGGACTGATAAAATATTAACAATAGACAGACACACGCCGCAGGATCTGTTGTAGCTGGATCATCTCGGGCTTCCTGTTTTGCTGGCGGGTCAGGACTGCACAGCAAGGGTGAAGGGAGCATCTGCCTCAGGAAAGCACAGGCTTGTGTTGCCTTAAAATGATGACTAAAATGCCATTTTTCTGTGCAGAGATTTCTCAGGTGGTTTCACAAGGTTTTGAAGGGTCTAGGGCAGCAGTAACGATTGTGCCAAACCTGGTGCTGTGCTTGTGTGCACCGGAGCCTGAGTCGCCATCCCCAGCCCCTGCGCGGCTGCCCGGGTGAAGCACCACAGGGAAGCAGAGGAGGCTAAAAGAGTAGGGAAGGATCTACTGTCCAGGGGTGTTAGGTGCATCCAAGGTGGACGTTTCGGTATCTGACGTAACAGCGGAGTAGTGAAGGTAAAAATATACCTGAATCTGCTATTGTGACAGCTGTTCAGCTAAACTGTCGGCTGTGCACCTGCACTCTGGAGGTGAAGTCCAACTCTGCTTGATTGTATTCATATAAACAAAATAATCTTGGTATTAACCTCTTTGTGGATGAAGCTGTGATTCCTTGATTCTAGCTTGATCTGATGGTTGTCCTTTAGAGCAAATAGTTTTAATATCAGGTTATGCCCAGAGTCAAAATCCTAAAATAGTAATGATTTAATCTGCTAAAATAGCTAGAAGTGATCTAACAAGCTGTTTCAACCTGATGCTGTAATGTGATACACTTGGGGTTTATGAAAGCAAATGTATTTCATAGGTACTCGCATGGTATTTTTAGGTTCGTTAATGATAATGCATCAGACACTGTGATAATGTGACCAGAACTGCTCTTTAGAGGTCATTAGCAAATGATGAAATGCCAGATACAGATGATCTTTTTAGGATGTGGTTAAATGAAAAGTGTCTTAGTCTGTTAGAAATGTTTTCTCATGTTATGCACAGTTTCCAGAAAGGTCTCATAACTTGTTAAAAGAAGTGGGGTTTTTCGGTGCTTTAGGATAACCTCCAGCCCACTGTGTTCGGTCTTACATGAGGCAGCAATTAGTTGTGCCCCCTTTGCCATGGCACAGCTCTGATCTGAAACCTGTGGGAGTTTAATAATGCAAATTAAACTGGGTAAGGTATGGCCGATCTCTGGTAATTCAGAACCAAGTAGCTTCACAGCACTTGGTGGTGAAATACCAAGTGATTTTAACAGATTACTGGGCTTGATTACCTCATTTTTTCAGGGCTGCTTGATTGTTATAGGTACCAGTCTTGAAAGCAAGGCTAAGTTTGATCCTCACCGACACTGTCATGCTTAAAGCTTAAAGCACTTGATGTCTAGACAAGAAAAAAATAGGGAACTTTCGAGTATCCTTTTTATCTGCAACATTGCTTTCTTGACTGAATTAGAACATTGTGGTTAAAATGTATTCCTTAGGAACCAAGTAGCCTTAAAAGCTTTGAGTTTGTAATCGCTATTCCACTGCTGATAAAAGCATGTCAGAATAGTCGTGCATCTTATGCTTGGACAGTCCTGCTGTCTCAACAGGAAACGAGCTTTCATAAATACACGCCAGCTGGGTGAGGTCACAAGTTCTTCTCCTAAGTGAGGTGGAGCCTTTTTTTCCTTGACACAGATTGTTTTCCTGTGAAGTTAATTGCATTGCAGAATGACAGGAACATCCTGGAGTGACTGCAGCAAAGTGAATCAAAAAGCCAGGGGATCTGCAAAAAATGAGTATGCAAAATATCCAAATCAGATTTAGGTGAGAAGGATCAATAACGGAAGAGTTTTTTCCTTCTGTCTTACAGGTTGTCCTGTGCCAGAAATTGCTGGACTGAGATTTTTGTATAAATATATTTGTTGGCTATATTGCATATTTCTCAAGATCCCAATGACACTTCCAGAGTGAAAATTAATAAAAGGAAAACTGGTAACTTGTACAGCTGAGCGTTGCACAGAAAGGGTAGGTCATTGCTGAGAGCTGTTAATGCTGTTGGAGCATGCCACAGGTGGCATGCACATCTATCCTGGGTGACAGAGTTAAGGCTACAAAAAACTACTTTAGCCAGTGACAGGAAAGTTAAGTTATAAGGTTGGCCCTTTTTTAGAAGAGAAGTTGCCTTGCATGCAGATTGGAAAGTTATGGCTGTGATATGCCTTTGAAAAGTACAGCAGTTTATTCAAATGCCAACTTTTTTTGGCATCTATGAACTAATTATCAAGCAATTGATAGGAAATGTTAATCCACCTGATTAAAAGTTATGTTTTCTGTAGAAGACGAAGGGAAGGTAGAAAGCTAACGTTTTCGTACAGAAAAATAAATGTGTGAGCTAAACTGTTGCAGCTTCTATTTCAGTCGAACATGTAACTGGTTGTCTTGCTGTAAGCCGATTTAATACGCAGATTAAGTGTTCTGATCTGATTTTTTTTGTAGGAATGGAACAGTAGGATAAAGTAATCCTGGTTTTGTAACAGCAGGCCCAAGTGTGTGTTGAAGTGCCGTGCATATTAATAAACCTTGATTAGACTATTAGTCCGAGGCTCGTATTTCCTTCTCAGAAATCTATTGATAGAGTTAACTTTCAGTTTCATGCTAGAACAGCAAAAACCATTGTGTGCAACACATGGCAGGGCGGTAATGGCATAGTTCTGCATGTTATACACATTAATACGGTCTTGTATACGCTGTATCTAAGCAACATAAAAACAGCCGTCTATATCCAGTGCCGTAAAACCCAGTAATTGGATGAGTTGTCTCAATTGCAGGCTAATTGTCAGACTCAGCTCAGAAACTCGCTTTCCTGTTGGTGAAACGTAATAAAGGGTTCAGCCATTAGTTTTTAATCATGGCTACTGATCAGAAAATCAGTGCAAAGGCTTCATTGTGAAATAGCAGGCATAAAGAATAATCCCCATTTTGTCACTAGCCTGTTGTCAATTTTATATAACCTCAGGTCCCTGAATTCCCTTATACTTTTTTTGCTGTTATTTCAAAGCTTCCAACTCCTTTTTGCTTTCTTAGTTTCTATTCCCACTTCATTGTTCTGCCTTTTCTATGTTTCCTTGTTTTGCTTTTGTGTTGATTCAGTTTGGTTCCTTTTCAAAGGCTTTCTCTTGCCAGTTTTGTGAATCCCCGAACTTAAAATAGACCTGTCTGGACAGTATATTAAATTAAGAACAGCATTACCTTTGGTGAAATGTTAATTTTTGGATTGGCGTTTTTTGACACTTATGCAAGGTAATATGTAGCTGAAATGTCTTGTCAAAGTGCAAAAAAGCAAACAAATATGCAAAAAACACCCAGGATTTTTTTTAGCCGTCCGGTGTATTTTGCTCATTCCTTTACTGCATATTTTTCCTCTTCAGACATGTCTGCACTGTAAAAGGTTTGCCTTTGCAAAAGGTAGTACTGCTTCTGAGAGTCTTTTCTGGTGATTGACAGTGAGGGAGTTCTGGAAAAGAAATGATAAAATTTAAATATGTCTTGACTCCACCTCTTTTGTGGCTAGAATGGAAAGTAGTGTCTCGTTTGAAAGTTCAGAATATGTTTGAGGCTTTTTGGTGGTTTTTTTTTTGCTCCTTTCCTTAAATGTGAAGGAGTTCTCATGTCAGCAGGTGGTTTGGCAGGGGGACTGGTCCTTGCCTAAAACTAAAAGCTGCCAAACCCACGTGTAGCAAATTCACGAGCCATTCTTTTATCCAGAAACATCAGCTGCTGCCTTAACTCCGCGGTCAAGAGGTCCAACTGCATCATGCTTCGCAGCAGTGCCCTTCTGCCAGGCACTGGTTCCCTGGCTGCCCTTCTCTTTATTCCCACCCCTCCCTTGTGCTTGCACGTCTGATCTTGGTGGTGAAGTTCATCTGACTGAAGAATAGGTTTTCTTCCAACCAGGTTATTTTTCAGCCAGGTCAGTCCTTTGAGCTGTTGGCTAGTGGGGATGCTTGTGCCGGGCAAAGGGAGATGTGAGCAGCCGAGGTCGGCAGGAGGGAGGACACAACAACTTTTTTCAGCAGCTCTGCCAGCTGATGTCACCTCAGTGTTAATGAATTGTTGGCCCCAGGGTGCAGTTTTGGGATCAGCTTAAGTTGATCTTAAGTAGCTGCTGTTGCTAAAAGGGACAGATTTCCCCTCTCCCTGCCCAGCCTGCACTGGTGCCAGCTGCCCTGCCCGGGGACGGGGCTGAGACAACTGGAAACCAGTAATTTCTTTTATCGGACGAAATTCCAGTCTGAGCTGCCTGTGACTGCTACTGATGCAGGGAAGGGGATATAAGGGCCAAGGGTCTGTATCTGAAGTTCGGGGAAGGGGGACTGCTTCAGGCAGGGCTCTTGAAAGGAGAAACATGTGAGGGAGGAATCCAATGTCTGCTCCTTGTCCCTGGGTTTGATTTGGTGGTGACTCCAGTGGGCACGTATTCAGGCTGCTGTGGAGGGACAAGATGAGCAGCTCTGGGGAGCCGGCCCGGGGAAGGGAGGTGGCTGCAGGCTGATTTATTGCTACGATTTGGCCAGGTTAATTTTCAGCGAGACCTAGTTCTCTGGTGTGACTCCGGTTGTGAGGCGGCAGCGGGAATTCCCGTTTTGGCAGCAGCAACGTTTATGTTGGCATACGGGGACTGTAAAATTGCACCTCAGATTAAGGAATAACAAATTCAGTAATTATTTAGGTTGCTTTCTGCTCTACTGTCCCTTATATCAAAATTGTGCCCAGCTAACTTTAGATAAAATTCTTCTACATAAGTAGAAGAAAAAGTTGTTGCTTGCTTGGAGGAAGGAAGGGCCTTGTGTGAAAAGAAACTTTTTAATGTAAATAAATACTGAGCAGTTAAATATTAAAAACAGTTCTTTATCAAGATGTGTAAGGGTATTTGTATACTTTTTTTTTTAAATTATATTAATAACTGACATGTTTGGAAAGTTCGAGTGCTATAGTAATGTTAAGTAGAGTGCACTTAGCTTGGGTAATACTTAAAGGGGAAAAAGCAAGGCATAGAAAATACATTATGATTGATAAGTTTAGAAAGTTTCTTGTATAGCTTAGCTTTGTCTCAGATTCCTTGAGTTTTTTATCACTAGTTTGTGACAGCTTGACATAGGAGTTTTTACTTTGGAAAAAATGATGGCCACTGCTAGATTTCATCCTGACTGGATTTAAGCATTTAGAATTTTAATCCCCTATAGCAGCATTTTGCATTTCCTTCTGGAGGTTTTAATGCTTTCACAAATGAAATGCACTTTTTTAAAAGAAGCCACGTTTTTTTATATTTGCCTAACATAGACTGTGAGTGGAGCTTTGGTTTTTTTGAAAGTCGAAAAGAATACAGGGAAAGCTTTACTAGCTAAAACTCCGTTCGTGGTATGAAATAGTAGGTTAGTAGTAAGTATTTGATTTGCTGGGACAGTAGTCAATTGGAAGCACTTAATTGTAATTTTTTTATTTGTATCCAGAAGTTTAAAAGCTATCAGACTCATCAAAGACTGCTCACTGAAACATGGCTTCCTCCATGAAAAAAAATTGCTTTAAATCTGGTTCTGCATTTAAACCACAATTGTATTTTTGCCATGTAGAAAGTTCAGCTTACATCCATCTCTAATTTGCAGTGCATGTGGCTCAAAATTATCAACCTAGATTTGTTACATAGACTTAACTGTTTGAACAGTATTTTTCTCAAACTGCGCCATATTTTATTTAATTCTCAATATCTAATGTTAAAAACGTGTATTTTACAAGGAGGGCGTTGGAGTTCTGAAGGGCAGTGCAGGGCCTCGCTGCAGTGACTGTACCTCCGAGAGTGGCCCTAAAATAGGATTTGGCTTGAGCTGCCGTTGTTCTAAATAGCTAAATTTACTGCCTCGCTTGGGAGAGGAGCTTGGATCCATTTCACTTACGAAGGAATTTCAGATCCCCTAATGCGAACAGTCTGTCATGGGTTTCCCTGCAACTGCAAAGGAACAGTCTGCTTTGTTTGCAAGATGATTATCTTTCAAAAGCCTGGTCTGCCTTTAATTAGAGCAGGCAGGCTTCGCTCTTCAACATTGGGTGGCTGAGATTATAGAAGAGATCAAAGTTGCAGCTTTTAGATTGAGTGACCAAGCAAAGTTTGACGGAGGAACTCAATGGAGAAAGGAAGACAAAGGAGCAGAAATCTTCATCCATTTATTGAGGCCAGAATTGTAGTTTTGCAGCTCCTGGGGTTCTGAAGATAAAGATCTCAATTATTGAAATATTTTGGTGCCTTGGAGGTGATACTCGATTTTTTAAAGCACTTCCTGCATGGGTTAAAATTGGTGACCTGAGCATCGTTTTAGTTTGAAAACTGATTCTGCACTGAGGACCTTCCGTAGGGAGCGAGCAGCCTTTGGTGTGATTTCTGCTACTGACAAGCATCAGTGGTCACCAGATTTACAATGAAAGCAATTTTAATACTTGTGCAGAAGTTTATGTTGTTAATTTGGGTGAAAAAACAGGGATAGTAGGCAAACTCAAAGTCTAACTGGTGACTGGTTGTGAATAGTGTTCACTAAATATTAAGTAAATAGTGGAAATGATCAGACTACCATCTGACAGTCATTCTGAAGTGATTTTAAAGTGTTTAAAAATAACTCACAGAATATTGATACTTACCTTTGGTCATGCTAGTTTCTTTTGAAAAAATTCAACCACACCAATCCTAATTCGTCACCTTACTTTCAGTATGAGTCTTGGTTTTTTTTATGGTGCGGAGTCAAAACGGGATTAATTTGGCTTGTGTGACATAATGAACTTGGTTTCTGTGGTGAGAAGTGTACTTGGCCAAACACGTTTCTGCTCTGGCTTGTCTTCAAAATGCTGTGCAGGTGAAACCAAACTCCTACAGTCTATCCACAAAGCTGAGTATTGCCACAGGCTGCCAAAGGAAGCAAAATAAATCCTTCGTAATAAAGTGGTTTTGAAAAGTGACCTTTAATATATGCGTTTATGAAGGCCAAATTGCAGGATTTTTGCTTTCCAGTTGCACAGAAAGATCCCTTAATGTGTTAAAGATCTCAGCTTCTGAAAAGCATGCAGAAATGCAGAATCTGGGTAGAGAATCTGAGTGAGAAATGCGTATGTTACAACCTGTATTTTAAATTCTAGTTTAGCCTTTGCCCAGGAGGAGGAATGGGCAGGGAAAACCTTGTCATGTTCTTCTGAGCTGGAAAACAAGAGGTTCTCTGCATCACCTTGATTTCTTGAAGTTAAAACCAAGTAAAAATTAAGGAAGATAGGCTGCTAAACAATGATTTACTTCACATTTGGATGCTGACTGCAGCAGTCACTTTAAGTGTACAGTAAATGGCACTCAGGAGTCACTTCTGCATGTTGGTGCTTCTCCTGCGTCCGTATTGAAAAGGCATCATTGAGTTTCTTTGGTCTCGTAGAGCTGTTTCAGCTCTTTCCCTTGATTGAAATTTTCATTTAGTTTTAAAAATATTTCTTGTGTTTAATAATTAGGTTCCATAAACATAGATTATAAAATACAGGGTTCACCCAGCTTCAAAGGGAAGCCTGTTGCTGGAATTTAACACAATGTTGAGTGGGTAAAAGTCAGCTGGTGTAATGCTTCAAGTTGTGTTTCTATGAAGTCTATCTTAGTGAATGTTAAAAAAGCAAAGCTTTTAGAAGGGAAATTGTCATCTAATTCTGGATTCCTTGTTTTGGAACAGGGCTGCCGATTCTTTCATTTTTCCTGGCAGCAAATCCTGCCTATTGTGTGTGGAAAGCGGGCAGGATGTGCTGCCAGCCCGGCGAAGGTGCTCTGAAGTGTTAACTCGCCAGCAAAGCTAATCTGGTCACTCTTGGTAACAAACAAATGCTTTGTTTAAGGAAAATCAAACAGCAGGGAGGGCTAGCTTTAATTTTGTCTCATGTTTCGGGTGGATGTCTCCTCGCTTCCGCTGAAATCTTTGCAGAGTTCAGGAACGTGGACTTGTTTCATCATGAAGGGAGCTGCCCTCCCGTGGCATCACCTACCGCCAGCTCCACCTCCCACCCGCAGTGCGTGAGTCAAGGTTTCTGTTTCCACTTTGACATTTGAACTGAGTCACTTGTTCTGTTGTGAATGTCCAAGTTTTTATGGCTCTTCGTGTCAGGTTGACTCTCATTCCTTCCTTGTTAGCCTTTCAGGGGTGTAAATTTCTGCTGGTTCTGTAGCTTTGACCTGCTTTGGAGATCAGCCCCTGGGTCGGGACTGATGTCCTGGTGGTGGACAGGACCCTGCTGTGAAGCCAATGTGATCTCAAATATTGTTTAGATGAAGCTTTATTTTTTTAAAATCTCCAGTGCTGGTTTAATAGAGCCTCTTCATTTTATACATGGAAATGTAAATTCTTTTCCTGTGGAAGATAAACACTTTTATCTCAGGAATTCTCATCTGCTCTTTCCAGATGTACAGAGAAGACTTCTGGCCTGGAAGTGTGACGGAGCTGTAAAATGAAAAAGTGAGGGGACCAGTTCTAAACCTGTGGGGTGAGAGCTGTTCTGCCCACCCCGCTCACAGCTGCGCCAGGCAGTAAGCTGCAGCGGAGCCCCGCACGCTGAGCTGTGTTTCAGGCTGGACTGAAGGGCCTTTCTGGAAAGAAGGGAAGAAATAAAATGAATGATACTATAAAACACTTAGGGAGGAGGCCAACTAGGGGCACATACAATACGTTTTTAAAATGTCACAGCAAGTTAAGGTATTGTAATTAACATTAGTAGAATAAAAAATACAGTCTTTCCACTCTCAAACCTCTTGGTTTTTTGCTTGGAATGAGTTAAGGCAATTACTTATGGCCATGCCATCCCCAAATAGCAAATGACACCAGCATTTATGTGACATGACATATTTCATGTTAAGTACACTATGTGCTGTCTTAAAAAGAAGAGAAAAATTGTTTGAAGAATCAATTTGCCAACAAAAATTTTGTTGAAAATTACAGTTTCTCCATGTTATGGTATCAAAAAGTGAAAAGCTAACTCTGCTCACTTTTTTTGGCTGTCTTTGAAGAATCTGACATTCACCAGCTGAGCTGTATTCAGAGCCTAACCTGCTCTTTGCTACCTGTTTCCACCCCAGAGCTGTGTCAGCAAGGTTATTTGTCTGAAGGGTGAATTTGGGGAGCTGATTTGGCTGAAAAGTAACTGTTTCTGTCAGATTATTCTCAGTCAGCTTGGCTGCCTGAGCTGGCTTATACCCCGGCTGAACCAATTGTTGTACCAGTGCAGGAGAGGGACCTGGAGGACGTGGAGGAATGAAGAGCTGCTTTTGCAGCTGCCACCGACAGCAGCTCATGGAGCTCTGCGTGGTGGGCAGCGTGTTGTGCTAACTCAGTGTGAAAAGCCATTTGAAAGTACTATTTTTAGGGAATTTGGTAGTTTTATCCTCATTATTCATTAAGGGGGTGATTATAGCTGTCACAAATGATTGTTCAGTTTTGTTTTTAAAATCTTTTAAAATGCGCTGCTGAATTTTAATTGAAAAACTTTGTACCAGTTCATTCATGTAAAGGTTCTGGCGTAACAGGGATCCTGCTTAGTGTTGTAGCAGAAAAACTTCACCTTGGGTTCCCAGAAACCTTCCTTTCCCAGGGGACCGGCTCCGTCCCTGCTGCCAGCCCAGCAGCTGTCTGGTATTTAGGCAGCTGAACAGCCTGCGCGGCTGCTGCGCTGGGGTGTGATGCCAAGCCCTGTGGGCCGAGTCCGGCGTCCCCGGCTGGTGCTGGTGCTGTGCTCCTTCCCCTCCCAGGCCAGCACCTCTGCGCCGGAGGCTCCGGGCTGGGCAGGTCCCCGTGTCCCTGCCCCGCGGAAGCGCGGGGACGGCTCCTGCACAAACAGCTGGGTCACAAACCTGCCTGTTTGAGGCCCCTGGGAGGGGGTCCGACGGCGGTGTGTGCTTTCCCCGTTAGTGGTGGCGCGGGGGGAGCTCCTTTTGCAGCTGGGGATTGACTGTATTGAGTTCAGCTGCTGGGAATGTCAACAGTCCTAGCTGCTCTAGTCTGGGCCTTGTAATCTTCGTTTGGGATGGGCTGTGTTCACGATATCTCCTGGGGAAAGCTTACAGTGGAGGGTCTCCAGGCTGGAGGCCAGCTGCCAACTGGGCTTGATAAAGCCCTTGGGAACACTCTCTGCAGCTACGTCTTCCAATTCTTAATTCCAGAAGGATTTCTTCATCACTTTGTGCTACCGATTAGATAAGATACAAATAAGACCAAACGAGGGATAAGGACAGAACTTAAAGTAGCAGTGAAAAAGAAATTCTCTTATTTTCTATGAGTTTGCTAATTCTCTAATTAGTCATCAGAAGGAATCAGCGTCCCATGAAGTTGCAGTTAGATGAAAACTTTAAACTGGTAGTACCTGTTATTCAGAGGGAGACAGAGGTACCTTTGGTTTGTTGCTTTTTCCCTGCTCAGAGAGGAGATGGACGGTGCTGCTATCGCAAGGTTGCACTTTCTGTTTCATGGTTGTGGTCACTGAAAAACGATATTATTTAGTGGCTCTTTCTTGGCTTCCTTATGAAAGGTGCAGTGTGGGCCTGCAGGAAGGGTGAGGTCTTCCCTCCTGCATTTCCGAACCTGACATCATCATCAGTGGCTTTGCTAAATTGGCGCTGGCCTGGGGACGCTGTCCTGCTGCCACCGGCGGCCGGGGAAAGCACCCCTGACTTCAGAGGAGATCTGGATTTTCAAGTTGTGACTTTAAATCCTTGATAAACCAGTTAGGTGTACAAAGAGCATTTAAGATAAATATATGAAAATTGTTTTGCACTTCATATAATGATACATAGTCTGCGGGTAACCATATTTTAAATGGAAACAAACTTCTGCCAGCGCATTACTGAGCCGTCTTTGCTTTTCACTCAAATGAATACAATTTCCTAGGAGAAAGGAGGGGAAGGAGAAATCAAACTTTTCATAAATCTAAAGTTGTATGGAAGTTCTGTACTATTTGATGGTTTTAAATTAATGTTGTGGCTAAAGCCATTCAAAAGCATCCAGTAACTTTATAGTAGTATAATGAAAGGTTCTGTTGGACACAAATATGGAATAATATTAGAAGGAACATTGTTTCCTCTAAAAATAATTTCTGTAAAACGCATTTCATTATTCCCAATAGCTAAAAGTGAATTTACAAAATCTTATAGTAATAGTAATTTGATTTTTGCTGCATGGGTGGGAATAATTCTGTGAACTCTCAATCACTATTCTTGTGGTTATCAGCAGTTTTGACGATGTGTACATATCCAGTTACAAGCACTCTGAAGTTGTTTTCAATTCTATCCCCTGAGGTGGCTGTTTTATTTCTTCAAACTGCCGGTTAGGTTAGGGTTGTGCCTTCTCTTCTGGAGTGTCAGCTCTCTTCCGTGGTTTCACATCCCGGCAGTACGCGAGTGTGTCAGCTCCCAGGGTGAATGAACTGCTGAAACGCCTTCGTCTAATCTAACTTTCTCTTACACTGAGCCAAATTAAGGACTAGAGAGAGACGGGGGAGTTGGTGCAAGCTTCCCTTGTGTAATGTAGATGTAGAAACCAGTTGCATTTTCTCTTAAACAGATTTCTAGGCAAAAGAAGGAAACTGAGGCCTGGATACATGCGACGGCTAGCAGGGCGGCTGCTGGAGCTCTAGTAAACTGCCGTGCTAATCTTTTGTTAAAAGCCGATTGCTTTATCTTTAAGAAAAATCTGAACATGGTTGGAAATACAAGTAGTGATTCTTAACTGTTAAAATTAAATCATTTCCAGTAGGCCATTTTATTTATAAACAGCTACATCTGTTGTTGAAAGAAGTCTGTGCTTTTGCAGGAGACACCCTGAACTGTATTGTTTAGCGAGCTTATGGCAGGTAAGCGCAGCCTGCTCAGGGCTGCACCCCTTCATCTTCAGTCTGTCCATCCTGGCGTGGTGTGCCGCCTTGATCAGGACGGGATTTTACCCGACAGGTATTTGAATTGGTGCCTTTTTATATGCATTGCTGAGGCTGACTTGGTGTTTAAGGTGTTAAGATGTGTCTAGGCGAGGTACAAAGCTAAAGCAATATGCCATTTGGTAGCATCGTATACACTCTGTGCCATACACTTTCTTAAAGGTGGGTAAAATTTAACTTCTTGGAAGCCGCTGGTGAAGGACATCCATTCACCTGTAGAAAACAGGGCTGAGAAGAAAATGGTGTTTGAAACCAAAGGCCATGTTAGCCGTGGTAAATACAGCCCTTTCATCGGCCCTTCTTCATGAAAGGCATGTACAGTATCAAATTCAGTTTTAGAAATAGAGATGGCTCATCTCTTACGCAGTCTGTTAAAGGACAGAAAGCTCTGGCTGCTTAAGAATTTTGCGTCATACTATTATCATGCACAGCACTATGTTCCCACAGAAGTATTTAGTAGCTCTGTATGCTTCTATCAGATCAGTTAGCTGATGTGTGTAGTAGTTGCCACTTAAGATTAGATTAAAATCTATTTAAGAATGCGCTGCTATAACTGGAGTATTCTTACACTGTCATTCTTCCATGTAATTTCTGGAGGGATTTCGCATGACTCAAAAAAANAAAAAACCACCCAAAATAATCCACCAGCAAATAATTGCTCTCATATGGGATATAATTTCTATCAGACACAGTATTTCTGTTTGTGTGGAAGAAAAGTTTATCAATCTTGTATGTGTTTTCCTAAACAAATAAATATTACAGTGCTTGCAGTTTATGTTCCTGTCGAAGTATTTAAGTGGCTTTTGTCTTAGTCTTGTTGAAGTTTTGAGCATTACTGTGTTCTGGTATTTAATTATTAAACACCTTACACAAATAGTTCAAGCAGATAATGTGCCATGAAATTGAAGTCAAATGCCTTAAAAAAAACAAACAAAAAACCACCTTAAAGTCAATGATTCTTGTCTTTGAAAGCATTTCACAAGTTCAGCTGATGAAGCTTGATCAAGAAAATGAACTTTCTGTGCATGACCAGTCTTGTAGTAGGTTATTAAACAGGTTGTAGGATCAGAAGGAAGTCGGTGTAGTAGATGAGGAACTCTGACAGCGGCAGGGAAACTCTGAACAGGGAAATAGAGTACTGGAGTGGCTCCAAGTTCTCGATAGCAATAGACGTGTAGTCACTGTGAACAGTCAAGTAGAGGAGATCACAGGTGAATTAAATTTGTCTTTATTTTATAGATCTAGCAAAGGTAGGGTAAAGCAGTGTTACAGCGTGTGAGTCAACACCAAACAAATCTGGGCCAACATTAAACAATTCAAAGTATAAACTAGGATTGGAAAAAGGTGTGGAATTGTATAGGTGAAGGTTTGAGTATATTTGTAACAGCTGTTAACATTTTTGTCTGGAAGTATGTGTGAGTATTTGGATATTTTTCTATTGAGGGTGGACCTTTTACTGGGAATACTATTAACTTCTGATGATCTTTTTAAGTAATAAATCTTTTTTATTGTTTTAGTATTATGGAATTCGGCAAAATGAGGTAATGGGAGATTTCTGATGAAGGTTGTGTGCATGTAAGGTTAAGGGAAGGTGTTCAGGCTACCGTTTCCACTGATTGCTGCTTGCTAAAGCTCTGCAATGGTAGAATATAAAAATATGAAGTTGGCTGTCCTACTTTTCTTATGTCTTTATATTCATTTATGTTCCTGTGCATTGATAAGGTTACCTGATTAACAACATGGAGTGAAATTCAAGTTGCTTCAACACATCTTTGCATTCAAGTGAAGTTACTCAGGATTCCAGTTTGCTTTGTGTTAAACCATGTGCAGTCTGAAATATCGTTGAGCTTGGTGCAGAGGATTTGTGCTGTGGGTGGGAATTCCGGGAATGTCAGGCTTTCCCAAGCACCCTGTGTGGGACAAGCCATCCATGTTCGCCCCTTGGTCGGGGCCGGGAGCCAGTGCTGCATACGACATCCTGAACACGGTGGTGTTTGCAGCAATGGTCATAATGGGATTATAACTTGAAACTGAAGAGGTTTTGTTGAAAGCATTGTAGCAATCTTTGACCTTGAACATGCTAATTAGTCTGACAATGGTCTTTTTTCCTCCCTTAGGGCTGAGAAAACAGAGGTACTCAGTGAAGACCTGTTGCAGGTATTGTAACACAATTAATGTGTATTTTTTTAAATGCTCTTTGTGAAGTTTGAGCCTTCTGAGTTTTGTGGAGTACCTAATGTGGGGAAGAAAAATATTGCAAATGATAGGTGTGAAAACAAGGATGGCTTTGGGTGACTTCTCAGCACATAAAAAAACTGATACGATTTGAGTGGAAAAACTCCGGTACTTCTGTTTCTGAATCCAATCATATGGCTTGATAAAGTGAAGGAGGAAGCATTTTTGCTTTTAATTAGATGAACCAGCTTGTTAAGCTTATGAACAATTAGTGCTAATGACTTGCCAGTCTGTCTGGTGGAGGATGATGAGCTGGGAAGAAACTGATTAGGCACAGCTGGTTTCTGTCTTCATTTCTGTTTCTCTTGAAGAGGTTGACTTGGGCCTTAAGAGAAGTGGCAAAAAACATGCCAACTGCTTGCTAATAGATAATGTCAGTTTTTTCTGAAAGTCTGTAATTGCTCTAAATAAATGTACAAATGCTTCTTGTGTAGCTTGTGATATTTGTTCTCAAATTTGTCACACTGACATTTGATTTGTTTGCAGACTTGTCATATTTTTGAAAGTATACCATCTAATCAAACATTACTTTCATGGTGGAATTTTAGTTGCCACTGTTAGATTGACAAGATTGACTGATTACATGGACAAATTTGTTCTACATAGTTTTCTTCCTCTGGTTACTTTGTGAAATGTTTCTGCCAAAAAAAAAAAGGCAGAACATAAATTGGCAGGGGAAGTCAGGCTAGCTGCTCCCTGGGACCTCAAGTGTAATGGTTATTTCAAATTGATTACAAAGCGTCTTAGTATGCTTTAGTTCAGGACCTGTATATGAAACATGGAAGACAAACAAATGGTGCAAGTACTTTTATTTCAAATCTCTCCAGCTGTTCAGATTAAAGTAGAAGATGGGAGAATGTATCAGCTTTAAAACTTGAATTCTGCACAAATACATGAAATCATCTTGAGTAATGGTGAAATGAGCTGACCTGAAACATTTTACCCTGCTTTTCAGGGGCTGCTTTATTTGAACCATAAATATCTTAACAGGTTGACAATACTATTTCTGATTTCTAAAGAGATGTGTACAATTAAATGGCATAAAGGATGTTAAAACACCTTGAGAGCCCTCAAGGGCCCATCCGTTTTCTTGGTTAGCTGCAGAATAGTAACAAGAAGTGAAAGCCAAAAGTACTGCTGCTTGTTGCCAAAAAAATTTTGCAAGCAAGGCTTTCCCAGGCGCAGAGCAGACTGGCTACACCCAAGTGGAAGAATTTACTCACTTGTTTGTTTGCTCTTGGGGGCTTGTGGTGGGGAGAGAGGCTCTTATCTAATTAAAGAGCTTAAAAGTGTGGTACTGTTCACTTTATAAACATGTTTCACAGTGTTCTTTTTTATATTTAGCTCAAGTTTTGACATAAGATTGCCATAGCTTTTTTCTGTTTTCTGAATAGTAATACTCCTACTCCATTTCAAGTATCTCGTATAAATGTGTTCCTGTCGGAAGACAAGGAGTATAATTCCGTACTGGAAAGGCTTCTACAATAGACCCACTTTCTGGCATGCCCTTGTAGTGTATAATAAAGCAATTGTGTGAGGTTTTGTACACTGAAGATGCCCTGTGGGTATAGACAGCATGGCCTGTAGGTCACATTTTCAGTTCAAAGGTAGCGTAATGGAGATTAATGTCCTTCATGGTTTTCCTGACATCTTTGAACTAATAAGCGGATCAGAGAGGAGAGCATTTTATCATGAAGTTTTGGGGTCATGTTCTTCCTATCAGTCTTCTGCCCTTTGAGTTTGGCTTTCAAACTGCCTGGAAAGAGGCTGTTGGGAATATATGTGCTCCAGAATCTTTCTAAGCAACGTAAGCCACCACGCGTGGCTGACGAGGGCTTTGTTTGTCTGCTGCGATCTGTAAGATGGTTCAGTTATAGGATGTCATCATGTTTCAGGTGTGGAAAAAAAACTGTGCTCAGTATTTTCAGAAATATTTTCTTAACTACGTGACCAAGCAAAAATAAATGTTTTCACAAATAGTGGATGATTTAGAATGTGTTGGTGGTATTTAATTTTTAAGATAACACAATAGAAATGAATTGTCTTAGCTGCCACAGTAGACCATAAACAGTACCTTCTTGTTCATATATCTTCATATGGACTTTTTTGAAGTGGACTTAATTTTGAGCTTGTTGATACATACTCTGTAAATAAAAGGCAATGCCTTGTCCTTGCAGAGCAGTCCTTCTCGGGCAGTTTCTCTGCACCTTACTCTACCATAATAGATTTTTACTAAGCTTTTTGAGCACCTCAACTTGGATTCATCTTGTGGCTGATGAACTCTTAATCCCTTTAGTGCCTCATGTAGCCAGTGAAACTTCAGTCTTCCTACATTGGTCCTTCAACTCACCAGTCCTCCTATACCGGTTCTTTTTCACCTTCCCTTTGGACTTACAAAGGCAGCACAGCCCCAAGGCTCAGCTTTTGGTGCTCTTCCAGGTTACAGCCAGGAGGTGCTCCCCTCTTCTGAAAGGAGATGGGGAGCCCAGTCCTGCACTTGCTCGTGCATTCAGGACAGGTCTCCCGCATCCAACAGCAGTGATTCCGTGCTGATCCTCACCAAGGCCCACCTGCCTGTGCCTCCCTCCACTGGCATCTTCCTCCTCGCAACTTTTCCCAACCCACACTCCTCTTCTGTTGCATCTGCTGTCCCTTTCAGTAGCTGTAGTTGTTACTAGCTGTTTATGTTGGGACCTAATTACATCCTTCCAGTTGTAACCACTTTAGGGGTATACATATCCCATTGTAGTAGTGCCAAATAAACCTGTTGGGAGGAAAAAGAGGTCATTCTCACCTGCATGTATAACATTCTAAATGAGAATTTATAGCATTTCGTGTTCATTAGAACATAGCAGTCTGCCTCCTCTGGAAAAAACAAGTTTATCTCCTGCTTTAAATCCAGGTATGGTACCCTTAACAGGAGCTAACATGGGGCATAATAACTTAGCACTAAAATTACTACTCTGTCAGTTAATCTGTATTTATTATTGATAGGAAAGCTGGGGAGAATTATTGCCCTCCTGAAAATGTAACAGGAGTGATTTAGAGCTGTATCAAAAACTGGAGTCTGTTCAGATTATTTCTACAGATGAAATCTACTTTTTTTTTTCTTGCTTTTTAAATAGAAGCCATTCCAAAGGGCCTCGTTTTATTCTTGGTGAGTCATCAAAATGCAGATAAACCACATTCTTTTGGTGCTGTGCAGAGAGAGCTCGGTGCCATAAGCAGTTCTATCCCAGTGCTCATCAGTTTGTTTGCTTTTGGTGTTCTTTGAAATAAAATAGTCCAAATTCCTTACTTAAAATCCCTTAAAAGAACAGTTTATTAATGTAAATCTTTGTCATATTCACAGTCTATGTTAAACAGAACTTGTGTTTGTGCATTGACTCCTATTTTTTTCATTCCACATCCCTTTTAAATCCCATTAATCTCTCCCTGAAAATATTATTTGCTTAGCATGTAAGAACTTTGTCGTTTTATTTTATGGCCAGAGAAGGAAACACAATAGAAAGCTTGCAGTATGTACGTTTGACCTAGTGTAAAGGAGTGGTCAGATATGTCTCTAGCCTTCTACTTTACAGGATCACAATGAAAAAAATATGGGAGTTTTCGCACAGTTTTCTCCCTAAATTAGTGTCTTAGATATCTGCATGTGCCATTCATCTCAGATGGCAAGTATCAACCTGATTCTCTTTTGCCGAGACAAAAAGTAGGGGCAATGTTTTCCTCCCTCTTCCACTTTCCAGTCTTGTGAGCTCTGACTGAATTGCAGTGCCACTGAGAAACAAAGCAATTTAAATCTCTTTCCAAGCATTTTTGCTGTCAGGCACTTCTGCTAAGCATCTGAACTTCTTGTAAGTTGTAGAACTTGAGAAATATGCAACCCAGAACTAAGTGTGGTACAGGAGGAAGATTTTCTGCTGAGGCTGGGAAAATAACTTCTGTTTTTTGTTTTGTTTTCTCTTCCTCCTCTCTCCCCCTCCTGCCGACTAGATCGAGAGACGTCTTGACACTGTGAGATCTGTTTGCCACATTGCACAGAAGCGATTAATTGCATGTTTTCAGGGCCAGCATGGTACAGATCCTGACAAGAGACATGTAAGTACAATTGTCCTTTGTCTTGTCTTCTGAGACTAGTCTGAATAAGGTCTGGCCTTCTAAATACTGATCAGCTGCTATGCTTCAAATTATCCACCAGTTGACATTATTTGGTAAAATGCTAGCTGTAACTCCCCATCCAGATACAGTAACATGACCTTGGAGTACCTTAGTAGTGTCAGGACACTCGTTTCTGCAATGTGCTGAGTATTTACACCTTTCATAAGACCTGACTAAGAGGAGAAGATACTCTGCAACTCAAGGTCAAGCTCCTCATATTTAGAATTATCTTTGTGCACTGAAATCTCCAATTAACTGTAGATGTTTTTCTGTACACGTTTGATTTCTTCACCTCTTTAAGAAAACCTACATACAGCTTTGCTAAAGTGTTAGAACCAGAAATAATTAACATTCAAGTTTTCTCTTTTTATTGAATAATAGAGACCTCCTGAAAACAGGCACACAGAATGAACCTCTGCAGAGAGATAGAGGACAAGCTAATTGCTTAGATTTCAAGTTAAAGCTGTTTACTTGTCTTTGACAGTAGTTGAGATACATTTTGGCGCAGTCATTCCAACTAAGACTGAGAAGAAAGTGCTTTTCAAAACATCTGAGAACAGGAGTCTTGAGGCTTGAAACTTTTTGTGCCTTGGCATTTTCTTAAAGTCAAGGAACGAGCTGCATATGTGTGTAATAGAAACCATATGGAAAAAGAGAAAAATCTTAGAGGGAATGTACTGGGAAAGCTGGAAGGGGCGAATAGCGCTAAGCTAAGCACTGTTCCTTCTGTTCCATAGAAAAAACTCCCTCTGACAGCTCTTGCTCAAAATATGCAAGAAGGATCTGTCCAGCTAAGTGATGAAACTCTGTTGGGGTGAGTATTTGGCTTTATAAGTTGCAGTCTGTCATTTTATTGCCTGCAGGGCTCTAATTAGAGACTTTGGGTACATAAAGGCTGTTTTCAGTCTAATGAAACTAATATTTGTAGATTCCTTCTCTAATCCAAAGGGAGAAGAAGTGAGCAAACATTTCTTCTTGAGTGATTCTGGGGCAAGTTTTAGGCTTGCTCTGAATTGCATTCTAGAGGATTGATTCTCTACTATCTTAAAAGCTTTTGAAAATGGCTTTTCTCCTTGTGGATTAGTAAAATTATCGTCTCCATTTAAAGTTTAAAATTTAGTGTAAATGCTGCGTTCTGCAGTTTTGTGTTAATGACTTAAAATAATGCCAATTTGCATTAATGGCTTCTAGTTTAAAATAATGCCAATTTCCTTATCCTGGCAAAGTGCTTATTTGCAACGGACAAGAAAGTGGCTGAAACAAATGAACATCAATATGCTGAATTCCTAGAGCAAATGTGTTTCCTTATTGCTGATGGGAATTCCAATGGAGACAGTGTAGAATGACCTTAAAAACCCTTATGTGCATTTTTGTGAGCTGTTGCAGGAGATTTAAACATGGATCAAAATCTTAGAGAATAGGATTTTTCCTTAGAACAAGCTTAAAACAAAGGTCAAATCATGGTTTTGGAACCTGAGACTGCTGCATATGTGATCACTTAGCGTTACGGTGTTAAGACTTTTTCACATTAAAGGACCTTAGGAGAAAATCAAATACTGCATTGAGCAATTTTCCTGCATCTGGTGAGATGGAAGGATGGACTTTGAAATTAATACTAACTTCTCTGCCCTTAGGGCCAGTATAATCACCTACGTGACTTAAAGCCTCCAAAAATGTTGTAATGGCTAAGGAATTTTAGAAGACACGGGTTTAATAACGCTCCTTGCCTATCCCAAATTTGCCCATGATGGCACAGAGCATCTTGGTTTTATGCCATTAAATAATGCCTTGCTTTATGCAACACAAAGCTTTCCAAAAGGGTAGCAGATGACAAAGGGCCACCACTGTTTTGTTTTGAATCTTTCTTCTTTAGTCAGTAGTAACTCAAATTACAATTTCCTATAATTCTTAAAGGAAAATGCTAGATACATGTGGTGATGCAGAGAATAAACTGGCAATGGAGCTCTCTCAGCATGAAGTACAGATTGAAAGAGAAGTTTTAGATCCCCTGTGTCTACTAACAGAGGTAAGTCACTTCAGCCTGACTGAAGAAATAAATCTGGATTTATGTATAAACTGAGCAAAAAGGGTTTATCTCATTGCTAATAATAAAACTGTTTTAAGGGGTCATGCGTTAGTGGTGGAAAGTGGATATGAAATCTACAAAATGTAGTTCATTACAACACACGATTTAAAAATAAATGTAAGCCTTGAATTCCTGTTTTAGACAGAGATCCCGAACATTCAGAAGCAGAGGAAACAGCTTGCAAAGCTGGTGTTGGACTGGGATTCTGCAAGAGGAAGGTAAGAAATATTTTTAATTACTAGGTCCTTTTCTGTTCATGTTAACTTCTTGTTGGCATCTCATGGCATCTGATCTGATGCTGGTACTTGCTTCTGAAATGCTACTGTATGCTTGTTAATACTTTGCTGAAAAAAGACAAACTTACATTTAAGTTATTCAAAAAAGGACTCATGACTACTAGATACAAACAGAATCAAGATTTTGGAGCTCTTTTGGAGAAACACTGAAAACTCATCTTCTTTCCAGTTCACTTAAGTTGACAACTTGAATAGGAGTCTAATTTTGTAACCATGCCAAGTGCTTTTACAGCATTGTATTGGACCATCTTATTGGTAGAGTCCTAGGTTGTTTCACTTACCCTTAAGTCCCTTTAGAAGGTCTTAAACTGTGGTGATAATTTATGTAGCATTTTCTGGGATTGTTAGTTCTAACATATTATACACCCGTGTTAGAAGTTGTAGAGAACGCAGGATTTCTTGTGGATTTTTATAGTTGTTTAGCTGTTTGTGAATTATGCCAGCATGTCATAAATGGTGTGTTTTGAGCACCTTCCGTAGTTCTGTTGGAAAACTCCTGAAACTACTTGGTTTGTTTTCTGTCAAAACCAATTACAAGGGAGTCATAAATGCAGATTCTTGTTCAATATTAGTTTTCACCAAATGACTGAAGCCTTTCTTCCACAGGTATAATCAAGCCCACAAGACTTCAGGAACAAATTTTCAAGTGCATCCTTCAAAAATAGAATCTCTTAAGGAAGAGATGGATGAAGCTGGAAATAAAGTAGAACAATGCAAGGTATGACAAGATGAGTCTCTGTCCCTTACATACCTCTCAGGAATCAGAATATGGTTGCTTCTGTAAGCCTTGCGTGTGGAACTGGCTGTCTGATTACCGCAGTCACAAATTACGTGGCTGTTAACAAACTTAATGTCTTAAAGCTAGCTGATGTCTGTCTGAATTGCTTGAATTTAATGAGGAACTTTTTTTTTTAAGATGGGTATTTTACATTCTTTTCTATGTTAGTCTGAGACAGTTATGAGAAGGAACTGTGTCTTAGCATTGGCTGAAATGTTCAGGGTGTCCGTGTGCGTCAAGCCACTGAGTAGCCATGCAGTGTGAGAGCTACCTGGATGAAATTCAGGCTGCTGACGTAAAAGGAACATTCTGAGTATTACAGCTCTGAACAGTTCACATTCAGTTTCACTTCTCAATTGTCAAATACTACATTATGCCACAGTTGAGGTGAGCACCAAAAACCTTTTAGTAGTACTTGTCTTTGTATGCAGGGACTGGCTCTAAATAACATACTGCCGTAAAATCCAATTGTTGACTTAAGTGGGCAACTGCTTTGCTGTATTAAGAAGTCAGGCATTTTGAATGAATTTTGCTTGAAAGAATACATGTAGCAGAGTAGGTGGATTACTGGCTTCCTGTGCTGCCTGAATCGATAGTTCAAACTTACTGCAGGCAAAGTAAACATAAATACTTCTGTCTTCTGTATAAGTTGAAATGCCTCTGTAAATTTGATGTACTATTTTGCATTCTTTTCTTTCTCAAAGGATCAGCTAGCAGCAGACATGTATAACTTTGTGTCCAAAGAAGGGGAATATGCTAGATGTTTTGTTATGGTGAGTATTTTTTCAGTATGACTTTGCAGCACGTATGTGCATAGACACTCGATTCTCAAAGATTGTATTTTGTGTGCTAAACCTAGTCTTGTATTATGTGCTCATCAGAAGCTAATGCTCTTTTTGTTTTTAAAATGTGGCTTCTGTTCTCAGTTATTAGAAGCACAAGCAGATTACCATAGAAAAGCATTAGCAGTCATAGAAAAGGTCCTACCCGAAATTCAAGCCCATCAAGGTAAAGTAACCTGTGCTCTGGCTGATGCTTCTCCTTGCCTGTGCCACCTATGCACAATACTCTTCTCCTTTATCTTGATTCTCTTGCATGCAGACTTATTTAATAAGGCCATTTTGATCTACTTAACAATTTTACATTCCCATCTTTGTGTTCTCTGGAGTTCTCCAGCCATATTTTAACACACTAATAAAATATTAAGAATCTATCTGATACCCAAGAGGGTAAAGGAAGGTTTTTTTCTATTTGCTTGCACTTCTTCCTTGATATCATGTGACCTTTTGCTAATTCATACCTGGCTTTTTAGGCCAATGAAAGTTTCATTGTGATTAGGAACTTTTTAGGGTCCTTGCTTCTTGAATTATTACTAGGCAATTATCAGAAAAACTCCCCTTATTCTAAGGAGCTTGACTTTTTTTTCCTCCTCTTATGCAATCCTTTTTCCCAGTGCGCTCACTGCACTACAGCCGGCTAACAGTGTACACATTATCGTGTTGAATATCAGCAGTTAAGAAAAGCGAGTAATACAGCTTCATTTCTTCCCCATGCTACTAAGCTTTCCGTTGTCAGTGGGAGTTAAGGTGTATCATTAATGGTTTGGTGTGAAGATGCAGTGTGTGTTGTTGAAATTGCTGTCCTTAATGCTGGCTATACTGTCTCTTAATCTGCTAAGTGCTTTGAACAAGAAGTAGGCTGAACAAAGTCTGAGAAAAATATGATCTGAGCTGAGCAAGACTCAAGTATCTTCAGTTGTGGACCACATGCAAGATGTAAAAGATGAACCATTAAACTAAATATATCAAGAAATATAACCACCTTGCTGAAAGTTGATATAGAATATCTGTACTCTAGATCTGATGGGCGGCAAGGTAATGCAAACAACTGATGCTTACACAGCATCAGGGCTGCATTATGGCTCTATGGAAGGTTCTCTGTTTACAAATATGACTGCTTTAAATTTGTTGTTGTTGCTTGGGTGCTTTGTAGAAATTTTTCATATGACAAATGCTTCAGAACAGATTACCCATCCTAGAAGGTGGGTTAGGAGGCATGTTGTCCAGGTGGTCCAGTATCTAACATGTAAGTGTAGGGCCTGAATCCAGTTATTTCCAGCTGTTGTATATATTACTGTGACTTTGAACAATTACTAAGATTTCTTTTCCTAATGTTGCTGTAACTTGCAAAACTGGGGAAAATGACATGTGCCTCTCATGGCGTGTTAATGAATGAGAGGAACTAAAGCCTTATGAGGGATGTAGTTGATGTGATTTCATAAACAGAAAGGGTAAATTAAATCCTTTGCAGAAGCACATTGTGTCTTCAGAGGACTCTTTCAAAGTCTTCATCTTTCTTGGCCTTTTTTCCACATAAAAGAAGTAATGCATCTGTACTAACAGTAACCTTTTACATCTGCATTTTTTCAGTTAAGACAGCAGAAATGGGTGAAAAAATAAATTGTAGGAAACAAGAAACACATTAAATTTGGAGAAACTTGTGCCAATTTTGACTTTCAGAGTTAAGCAACAATTGAGAAATTGAATAGAAAATTTGTGCAAGCATTAGTGATGGGCTGTTCATGTGGTAATTCTAATGTAAGACATTGGGGCTGTAACATCCATTTTAAGTTGCCGGTTCCTTAAATCTGCAATAAACTTTGTGTTAACAGCTCAGTTTTCATCCACCTTAAATACAATTAAAACTAAGATAAGCCCAGGTTATGCCATCTGGACAAGATTTTCCCCAAAGCTTCTTGCAAACCTAAGCCTTTTGGTGTCTTGGCAAATGAGCATTAGTGTAACTTACAGCCATGTGGTGGCACTTGTGTGGAGGCCTAGTGGGACATGCACTTCCAGTTCTACACAGGATTTGTGTGTGATATTCACCCAGAAAGATGCAGAAGTTTGTTTGTTTTTTTTTTTTTTCCTTGAACACCAGCAGGCTCATTTTCTCTTTACTCATGATATAAGGGACTTTACCAATCAAGGGCTGTAAAAATCCTGTTGTATTCTGAAAACGTCTTTGCTGTACTGGACGCTTTCTTCTTTTCTTGTCTGGGACATAATTTAAGTGTTTTTTAGATATTTTGCTCAGTGTTTTGATACTCTCCAACTAGACAAATGGACTGAAAAACCAGCTTTTGGAACTCCACTAGAAGAGCATCTCAAGCGCAGTGGTCGTGAAATTGCAGTCCCTATTGAAGCCTGTGTAATGATGCTTTTGGAAACGGGAATGAGAGAGGAGGTAGGTGATACCATATCGTGTGCTATGAAGGATAGGAAAAAAGAGCTCAGTCAAACTCATGGACTGGTGTCTGTACTTGTTAACCAGTTCCTTAAGTAGTTTTGTTCATTAGTGTAGATGATAGGTCTTTTGCAAGAGAATAACCTTCAGCACTATTTGAAGTATCTTTGAGGTGAATGCACCTAGATTGAAAAATTAGGAATGGTCCAAGGGTGAGAGGGAACTCAAATATTGTCAGATGGCAGTGACACATTAAGAGCCAGCTAGGTCATAACAGTGTAAGGTGAAGACACCAGACTTGAAACTGTTCTGAAAGAGGCTGTCATGAAACTTTTACTGTTACATGCTTGTACTAATGTGTTGTTACCAGTCAAATACATCTTATTTTTATTATGCAGGGCTTATTCAGAATTGCTGCTGGAGCCTCCAAGTTAAAAAAGCTGAAGGCTGCATTGGACTGTTCAACTTCCCAGCTTGACGAATTTTATTCTGATCCCCATGCTGTTGCAGGTATTTTGAATGTTCTGAATCAAAACCAGGTATAAATTGATACAACGCAAGTTTATGCTGTTCATTTAACTGTTGACTTGCTGCAGTGTAAGGTGTTGATCTCTACAGATAAACTATGAATGAAAATAAATTGAAAGTTCACTTCATTGCACAGCTTAAGAGATAAGTATAGGGTACGCATGCTCATGACGCTTGATGTATTCATGTCTGCATGACAGAGTGGTGTTCAAAATTCAGGTGATCATAGTAATCCAAATATCGTATTTCCTCTCATGACAAGAGTGTTAACATGATCAAGGGAGATTAGAGCCAAATGTAGACCTTTGGTAAGGTCTTTGTTCTGAAGAGGTGAATCATAGTTTCATAGTACATGTGTCTGTCAAATTACAGTAATTACTGGAAGACCTTTTGTGTTAAGTGTTGAGCAGATAGGCTGTGGAAGTGTCAGGTCTTCCCACTGTTTCACTGGAACTTGGGTCCTATTGCATAGATAAAAGAGAAAATCTGAGGACAGAATTTTAAATGAAGACTGAAAGTATTGGCTAAGAAGCTCGCCTGTTTCTCGTCTGCATTGCAGGTGCCTTGAAATCCTATTTGCGAGAGTTGCCAGAACCTTTAATGACCTACAGTCTATATGAAGAATGGACACAAGCTGCAAAGTAAGCATACTAAAAATAGCTATATAGGAAAAGAGTCTACAGGGTTTTATCAAATTTGGTTCTTCATATAAGAATTCAAAAGAAAAGTCCAAGCTCACTGAGTTTACTTTCTCATTTCTGCTCTAACAGGTGAATATTTTTTATAACAAATTACTTTAAATTTTGTGGTTTACCTTAATTGCACAAAAATGTGGTGAAATATCTATTTTATGTTTAAACATAAGGGCTGCTTCAGGCTATTGGCTGCATAGTATTGATGCTTAAGCAGCCTTCTTTCGTTGAGGCAGAGATAATTCAGGGATTTGACTAGCAGGTTACTGAATTATTGAATACAAAACAGTGCATTTATTTGGCATAAATGGAAGGTTATACAGTCATCTCTTTTTTCACTGCAGAAACAACAATTTCCTGATCTGAAAGTAAGATGTAATGGAAATTTTTTTTCCTTTCAGTATTCAGGACCAGGATAAGAAACTACAAGAGTTATGGAGAATTTGTAACAGATTACCGAAGCATTATCATGCTAATTTCAGGTATGTATGAACATCTGTTGACTTGCAGCACGGCTGCTTTGATGCTAGAGTACTATGTTTCAAAGCTGATTAACCAAAACTCTAATCCAGGTGGTTTTTTTCTTGGCCACATTCAGCTAGGTTTATAAAAGGACATCCTGTTTTATCAAGTAGTTGGTGTGCATTGGCGGTGGTAGACTTTTTCAGTCAAGTTAATTCACTATTGACCGTAAGGAAATAGTGAAACCCTTCCCCTTAAGGGTCATGCTGTTGGCAATAGTACCTGACTTTTCACCAGCTGTACTTTTCATTGTATTTTGCAGTCTTAGAAATCACCTGGATGTATCTTACATGTGTTATTTTTCCTTTTGGTTTTGCCTTTTGGGAATGAGTCAGAACAAAACCAACTCTGGTGACACTTAGAAGGGTGGAAGTTCCATTTTAGGATACGAAAATAGCTGTTGAGTGGGCATTCTCAATCTAAACGTTTTTTCTGAAAATATAATAGTTCTGTAGTTGCATTTTGCTAAGGTGGGAGATGCTTTCTTTTCTACCCAGTTCAACTTTTATGATTCATGAGTAGAAATTTAGTAGCCAGCTACCAAGCAAGAAGACTGTTTGTCTCATTTCTGTTTTGTTGGGAGCTGTCTTTACAAGTTCTTGAATTTTTACTTAGTTGCTTTCAACAAGAAATGCGCTTAGTTCCTGCTCTTTAATTATTTCTTTCCTTTCTGTAGGTATTTAATCAAATTTTTAGCAAAGCTTGCACAGAACAGTGATGTTAACAAAATGACACCCAGCAACGTCGCAATAGTCTTGGGCCCCAACTTGTTATGGGCCAAGAATGAAGGGTAAGTTGTTCTAGGAAAGCTACAAAACAGAACTTCCATGAAGCTGTAGAATTTCTTGTCAAATTGTTTTAAATCGTGTAGACTATTCACAGCAACAGGCTATTTTCCTAAAAAATATTTCTTTCAACTTATGCCTCCAGATCCTTTTAGCCATGCATCTTTTTAGCAGTATTTTCAAATGCTGTGAATGTTCCTGAATAGTGTAGATTTCATCAGAGTGTGAAGTTGCTCTTTATGTGGTACTTAAGAGTCTTGATACGTCATGCTTAGCATAATTTGTCATTTAGGTAACATGAATTATTTTTTTTAATTTTCTTTCTTTGATAGAATTCCGTATAAAGTGTTCCACAAATTTCTTCTGCAGATCCCTTGCTGAAATGGCAGCAGCAACTTCAGTCCATGTGGTAGCAGTTATTGAGCCAATTATTCAGCATGCAGACTGGTTCTTCCCCGGAGGTAAATTCTTGCCATAGTTAAAAGAATTCTGTATTTGTGATAACCCTACGCAGGTAAACCTCCAATAGCTTTTTGCAGTGAGGCACCATTTTGTATGTTTTAGGATGCATTCTGTCTGTCTCTCTTTCTTTCAGATCAAGATTTCAATGTGTCTGGGGCGTTTGTTGCAATTCCTGCTGTTAATTCAAATCACTTGTCACACACTGGGAATGAATATGAATCTGGGACACTGGAACGGAAGAGGCCTGTTAGTATGACTGTAATGGAAGGGGATTTATTGAAGAAGGAAAGGTATGTTCCATTCGTGGGTTAGGTTTCAGTTATTAGCCTACTCCTGAGAACTGGACTACTGGGGAGGCTGTAATCGGACACACTTTTACTGGTCTCAGGAGAAGAATTTCATGGAAATACTATAGGTAACAAGAGTGATTTATTTCCACCCCATGTTGTTGCAGCCCGAGGAAGGTTCAAAGGTAATGTACTGGTGTTTGCTTCCAGTTGTACTCTATGCACGATAAAAACCAAGCAGATAATTACTGCTTCCAATTACCATTTTCCTATGACAGATTTGGGGGGTCTAAAATCTGCTGAAACAGAAGAGTATATAGTAGCGTCTATCAGTATCTAACTTCTGATATTCCATGGCTTCTTTTTCAAAGCCCATAAGCTGAGGTGGTGTTACCTGGTGCCTTCATGATAAGACTTCTGAGTTGATGATGGTACAGTATACCACAGCAAACAGTAGAATGCTAAAAAATAAAAATAAAACGTGCTGTTTTCCCATATAACATGTAGTGTAACGTTCATTTATTATCACTCATATCATGAATATTCAAGCGATGTGCTGTTTTGTTTTTAGCTGTTTATGCAAATGTTAAATTGTTACCTGAATGTTAACTATGGATAGCCACAAGCAAATTTATCAGCACTGACAGAGGAAGAAGAAAATCAGTTCAGGATTCAGTCTTTAACACAATAAGAATAAAATAAAATTAAATTCTAGAACGAATGTGCATTCTAAAATCTGTTAGAATTTTAGTCTGTTTATCCATAGTTCTCCTTTAAACACAAATCATAGTGTATATCCAGTAGCTTTTTTTGTCTGTCTTGAAATCTGTGCTGCAACTTAGTGTGTAATAGAAACAAAATTCATGTGGCAAAATATATTTGGTGAGGAGGTACTCTGGTATGTAAGGAAATGTATGTATTTACATGTAAAATTACTGAGTGGTTTGGCCTCATTGTCATCAATGTCTGTCTTCAAATGTAATTGAGTAGTTTGTTCCACTTACGTTCAGCTTACCCCTCTGTGTGGATAAGCCAAATAGTCTTGCATGTCTTAACATTAATGGTGTTATATGCAGAAGGTTGAAGCTTTCCTTGTTGCTGCTTTGCATGCTAAGCAACAGGGGTTGCATTTGTCTGTGTGGGTTATAACATCCAATTGTCCTGTTGCTTTAGTTACCTGGTGTTGGCTGGCGTGGTGTGTTTACTCTCTCTTCTTTCTGTAGCTTTGGTGTCAAGGTTATGGACTTCCAAGCGAATCCTCGGAGATGTGGCACTATAAATAGAAAGCACACATCCCCAGCTTTCCAGCCACCACTTCCACCCACGGAGGCTGGCGTGCTGGCTCAGTCTGGAGCGGAGCAGCACTCACAAGCTTCTGTGGCTGAAACAAGCCCAGTGGGTGCTGGTTTTGCTCTCTCTGCTGGCACAGCAGAACAGTTACAAAGTCAAGGAAATGAGGATGTCAGGTAAGAGGCACGGCTTCTGCTGGCAGTGGCTTGGCAGGCTGCTTCAGCAGCAAACTGGTGTGTCAACTGTATCTGCCTCACAAAGCACCTCTTCTAACTGGAAGGCAGGTTCTCGTGTGTCAAGCCTTTTCAGGCGTGGGCAGAAGCACTATGCAGGAGCTCTCTTGCCATGCATATTGTTCGAGAATCGATCTCCTAAAATAACATATGTTGTTCTGTATGTTCCAGAATTGATCTTCTAAAATAAGAGAATTCTTGGGGGAAAAAAAGGATGATGAAAAATACTAAAAAAGACTGTATTTCTACTACCCATGTTGACCTTTCCAAGTTACACTCTAGAGGTGTCCACACAGTATGACCATCAGTTTGCTGCTGAAAGAACAAAACCTACCATTGGCAATACTAGAAATGTGTTGGTCTTGTTTGTTGTTTCTCGTACACGTTATCTGGATATGTCTCTTTGTTTTTTTCGTCTGTAGCAAGTGTTAGTGATGACCAGACTTGCTAGAAAACTGGAAGTCGATTTATCGTTTATCAATATTAGTTTCTTCAGGACAAGAATGTATACAGGCTTTTTTGCTACTTAATTACTATTGAAACTTTGTGCAATCATGTCCCCAGTATTAGTGTACATAGACTCCAAGACTAAGGGGAGTAACCTTGACTCTTCCTTTCACATATGGTGAAAGCAGCGCTTTGCTTTCAATATTCTGTGGTCTGAGAGATGAAACGAACCACAGGTAAAGGCCTGTAGTGCTCTCCAGACATCAACCTCCCGCACTGCATCTTATGGTAAAACACCACCGTGGAGTTCGATGCAGCATTGACTCTTTTGCCTGTAGCTTTTTTCTCAGGTGACATTTTTACAAAAACTACTTCTTATTCAGAAATCCCCCACAAACTAGTATTTCCTCCACAAATGTCTTTTGTGGCATAGGCAGCTAAAACAAAACCTTGAGAGTAGTGTCTAAAAGCTGCATTTAACATCTGCACAAACTCTGCGTTCAAGTTCTTGCAATCTGGAGAAATTAGTGTCTCAATGTGCCAGTAAAAGTGACTGAAAGGTGTTAGTCCTTTTGAGATGAGTAAGATGCTGCAAGAGACTGTAGAGAAGTGAGTGAAGACTGCAAGCGCATGGCAAGAGGAGGGGGCACTGCCCAGTACCACCTTGGCTGGGTCATGCTCGAGTGCTGTGTTTCCCCCTGATTCTATTGTCTTCATAGCCAAAGGTCAGGAAGAGCGGAGTTGTCCTGACCTCAATCTCAAAGATTTTGCAGGGGTTGCTCCCTCAAAACAAGTTCTGGTTTCCCAGCAAGGCAAAAGCTTAATTCCAGGTAGGGTGGAGAGAAGACTTCAGCCGGTCAATGAAGGGAAAAGAACCTCTGCTCTCTCCACACCCAGCTCTTGCAGGCCCTGGGCCCTCCTGAGGGCTTCCAAAGGCTCCCGGGGCTTCAGCGGTCAGGACTACATCTGCCTTACCCATTTACTATACGTAGCAAGTTGGTTCGTGTCCTTTGGTTTGTTTCTGGCAGAGCTTCACAGATTGCCATCACTTGATCCTTAGTAGCTGGGTCTACCAGATAACCGCCAGTGAATTGGATGTGATGCTGTGACAGAACATTTTGAAAAGGCTAACAGTTACAGGCGTGATAGGTATATTTGAATGAGGAGATTGGAGAAGTAGTTTTATACGAACTTTCATGTTGGGAGTCTGTTTTGAAGGATCTGCAAATACACTGAGGATGCGTTAGCATGGAGACTGTACTCCTAGGTATCAGTACTGCATTCAAACAGGTACCGCGATACTGCAGAACTACTTGTATTCCTAATTTTGGTAATTACTCTTTTGTACGGGCTTGCCTAAAGCCTACTTGCCACTTGTTTGAAGAGTTGTAGCACTGTTCAGTCTGTCAGTAAATAGCAGCCAGCGCAGAAATTTTTCTGAAGTGTTTGAGGGTCAGAACTCTAGCACAGTTCAGAATGTAAACCTGAGCGGGTGCAGCTGATCTGGGCAAGACTTTTTACAATCATCTTCTAATTTAGGATTTTTAATTTTCAGTGCCTCAAAATCTAAGGACAATACATCTTCAGCTACTCCTCCACCCGTGAGAAATGGCGGGCATGCGGGCACTGTCCAGAACCAGTCAACGAGTAGCACTAATCAGCTTTCTGTTAATCAGCCCCAGAATGCAGCAGGTCCCAGTCCCCACTCAATGAGGAGAGGTGTGTTTTTCATTTTGTTTTCAAGCCACTAAGTTCCAATTCTTTATGTACTGCAAAAATGCTTACTAAAATAACTTATCAGTATTTCTTCCTTTATTGCAGACAGTGGTTTAATGCACTTGCATTTCACTAAGGCCTGGCTAAGTGCATCTTTGACTTTTGGGCTCTTTCATGAATGCTGGTAGTAATGTTACCAATACTGTTTAACAAAATCACTCAAAGACTATTGATTAGTAAACCCGTGACAAATTTCTGTAGCTTCCTATTGATACTGCTTTTATTTGATAATTCAGCATTTTATTTTGATAATGTACTTGAGTATTCTTTTGTGCGACTTATTCCTTTCCTTCAGGATTTTGGTTTCACAATACACAACTATGAAATCTCACCTCTTCTCTTAGCAGCTGTTAAAAAGCCTGCGCCAGCCCCTCCCAAGCCAGCCAACCCACCTCCAGGGCAGCCAGGAAGCCAAAGTTCTGCCCCAGCTGCTCAGCCACCTTCTGTCTCTCCAAAACCACCTGCTAGAAGTTCTTCTCCTCCTCCTCAGCATGCAACCCAAGGAGCAGCCCAGACCTCCACTTCCCAGGTTTCTGCACCTCGGCGATATTCCAGCAACCTTTCCCCAATACAAGCTCCCAGCCATCCACCACCACAGCCCCCAACACAGGCTACTCCTCCACTGCAGCCCAAAGCAAACAGTCAAGCATCTCCTCCTGCTGCACCCAGCAGTGAGCATGGACCAGAGCAGCCCTGTTACACTCCTCCGCAGACTCCAACACCACCCGATACACCCCCTCTAGGAAAACACAATACTAGTTCCCCATCGTCACAGCCACAGCCATCTTCTCAAGAAACCTCCCAGTCTCACTCTCCACCTCAGACTGGTACGCTGCCAAGGCCGCGGCCGGTACCAAAACCCAGAAATAGACCTAGTGTTCCCCCTCCGCCTCATCCTCCTTCTCAGCTGGCTGGAGATGGTGGTATTGCACATCCCACGCAAACAGCTTCCAAAATAGTAACAGGTGAGCAGATTCTTTCATATTTTGTGTCTCCTCAGGAAGTGGAATTGAAGAAAATAATGTCTGTAGCTGTAAATGAATTCTGGGCAGGGCAACTGAAAACCACAAACAGTTAAAATACTAAATTGCTCATTTCCAGTTAAAATGTCCAGCCACCTATTCTGTGCATGAGGATTTGGGGCACTTCCATAGTGAAGGTCGTCATTCCTGAGGCAGAAGGGTTTGGGGGGAAGTGTAGATTAGCTTGCTTTATGTTTTATTCCTGCTTTGGAAGCAAAACACTGTTATAGCAACCAACTCTCTAGGGCTTTCTCCAGGCTCAGCATCATGGCAGTTTCAATTATGCTTTTACATCTGTTGCCAAAAACCAAAATATTTGGAGGAGGGAGAAGGTGTAGCCAAGGATAGTATATTTCAGCATATACATATGCCAAAAGTGGTCACTGATACATAGACAAGATAGATACATACAATAGACAAGATACTAACACAGTGAATGTTTTACCTTTTGAGAACAAAGTCTTCTGATGTGCTTTTAAGTTGGACATCCAGAAGCTGAAAAATCACATACACTTAACTGTGTATCTTAGGTCAGTTTCTGGATAGATCTTCATATTTTAAATACAGCCGCCTTTTTCTGTTTTGAGACATTCGTGGAGTAAAGAGAAACTTTCTGTCTTCTCACAGGAACTTCGTGAAGCTTGTAGTTACTAGTTTGGTAGGGATAATGTTAATTTAAGTCCTGGGGGAGAAAAAAGAAGGTAACTGCTGAGGACAGTCAAAACTAGCAGATCTTGAAATGTTCTCCTGCTGAGTCTCTGCTTATTGTAGGAAATTCTGAAGGAAGAGATAATGAATGTAGGAGACTAATGCTTTTAAATCTACTTGTATTTAATAATGGTTAAAACTTTCCAGTGACACTGCAGCTTCTCTAGAATAAGACTAATGTATTGGAATGCAAATTATAAATTCTGTTGCCTAACAGCTTTACCCCATGATGCCTTCACAGGTGGGGATGGTTACTGCGAATAAGGTTTGTACTTACGAGAAACATGCAATATAAGCTAAAATGCTCCTGCACAGCAATATTTTATTTGTAGCTTTATTTTGTATATGCGCTTTGGAATATGTGCTCTCTGTCAACTCTGTGTTATCTCATTACTACATATCATTCTGTTTGTAAGAGATTTTTAAGACCTACGCTGCTTAATTTTAATAGTCCTGTGAACATTCAGTTATTCCTTAAAACAAATTGTAAAAATAACTATAATGAAATGAGTAACACTTCACACAAAGTCACCAGAACTACTAGTCCACAAGTCAAGTGTGAAGCAGTGACCCATTTAAAACAGGTTTGTTCAGTGCAGGCAAATACTGAAGTTCATGGGTTTTCCTACAATTCAGTGTTATATGATTGTATTTTAATGTAGCTTTCATTTTAGGTTTTCAGTTATTTTAACTACTTGGAATTTATTTGGCAAAATACGTGTTCATGTGACTAAAACCCTTTGCAGAAAAGCACCCAGCAGCATCTGCATTCTGGCATGTTTGCATTTGCATTCTGTCAGCTCCAGCCTCACTAATAGCACTAGTCTGTTCAATCACAGCTGCCAAATGACACATTAATAATCTTACTATTCACATGTAGTGGGTTAGAGATGCTGCCTTTTTAAGGTAAACTGCATGACAGGCTGAAAAAGTTGAGGCTGCATTCCTGAATTATCTCAAGATTTGACTTCTTACAGGAAAGATACTGAAATTAGTATTGGATTGAGAAGTCAAGTTGGAAGTACTGTTTCCTTAAATTTGAGAAACTAGCAGTAAATGAGCTGCTTAAGCAACTAAAAAGTAGCTTTGCTTTTTAAAATAACAGACTTTCCTTATTGTACTTCTGCTCTTTTTGTCAGTGTCTTTAAAATACAAGAGCAATTTATTTCAAAACTGAATTCAGAAATACGGCTGGGGTCTGGATCTTCACAGCACTTACAAATAAGTTAAGAATGGGAACAGTGCTGACGAGTCAAACCTCAAGGAAGGACTTAACCTTAATTTCTAAGTCGTGTTTCATAGGTTGACCATGTTTGTTTTCATTTGGGAATTTTTCTGGTTCTGAGGAAATAGCTTTAACGATAGCAGACAAGCAGGATTTGTTTTACCCCAGTGTAACTGGAGAAATAGTTGCCTTCTAAATAATGTCCGGCTGATATGCAGGGGGCCGCTTTGTTAGTGGGGGAGTTTATGCTGCACAAAGCAAGCATCTGCCAAAGGGGAGCGGCTGGCCCAGCCGAGGCTGGATATGGGCTGTGAATTACAACGTAGTGCTGACTCCTTTTCAGCTAAGTTACAGGTATAACAGAGGTACACAACTGTCCTGTGGTCTGGGTAAATATAAAAAAATACTGAAATCAACAGTGTTGAAACAGTGTTAAAACTGGAGAGACTTGATATCATTCCATTTAAGTGCAAACCGCAGCAAATTGGCCATGTAAGTTGTGCACAGTGAACGATAGTATGAAAGCGGCCACGCAGGAAAGCCAGTAAAAGAAAGCTGATTCTCTAGCAAAACTGATAAAGGAACCTAGAAAATCTAGTATGTTTTGCAAAAAAACCACCTGGGGAACAGTTGAAGTGATACTCGGGCTTACCTACCTACAGCAGTACACGCAGTACAGGATCATCCACCTTTTCCAGATCAATCTTTTTGTGAAGGATTAATATTTGTTCTGAATTAACACCACTGCATATTACATAAGAGTATCTGCTCTAACATTTACACGTGCACATAAAAGCACTTATCGTAGACTGACTGATCTAATTCACAATGTGAAATAGCTGTTTTTAATTTTAACCTTAAATAGCGGAGCAAGGGAAGGCAGAAGGGAATAATGGAAGCCAAAATTAAGTTGCCAGCAAATTTCATAATATCAGAACAGGAGTTCTGAATTGTTTTCAGGATACTGTTGAATTCCTTTGTCCATATACTGGACTTCAGTAATGCCTCAAATTCTATTTATGGTATTAAAGTAATAAGCCCTAGAAAAGAATATTCTAATCAAAAATTTTATTAAATAATCCAGATGTTTGACCTGCATTCAGTAGGAACTGTATTGGAAAGTTCAATGGTAAGGAAAAGGCACATGATTGGCCACAACCGTTGCTAATTCATAATCATGTGTGTGCTAATGCCCACTACTAACCTGTCACAATAACACTGCTTGCTTGCATTGTTGTTAGCGTGGCATGCAAAACGAATGGCTGTTTGATGCTCGCTCTTACATTAACGTACTAAAAGTTCTGGAGACTAGAATGTATAAAGTTGTTCATGTTTTGACTGGCCAGTTTCACATTGTACTTCTTCCACGTACAGAAAATCATATCTAGAAATCTGTGTTTTATACAGAGTTTCATTTTGTATTTGAAGTGGCTGTACCATTGTTTGTCACAAATACTCCTTTCCTGTGTCACCTCACACTTTCAGTTACCTCATTTTCTGATTCATCCTTCAATATGCAGTCTTGGTAGAGAGAATTTCTGTGCCTGCACCTAAAGTTGAAGTACACCTTTTGAACCATACTTTAAATGAAAATTCAAACATAACAGCAGGTGTTGTTAGATATTAGGGAGAGTGCTTCTGCTACTTGGTTCTGTGCTCATCTCTTCTGTGGTCAAGCACAGTGTGAAGCATTCTGAGTAAGGGAAAAATGCTAGAAGAATTTGGGAACTCACATGATTGCAGTTGATTCTTCTATGTAATATTGCTTCTGTTAGCAATAGTAAGAATGACTAAAAAAATCTAAAGTTTAAATCAACTGACTTTAAAAGGGACTTATTTTAAACACATGAATGTGAGGCTAAGTGAAAAAGTTTGGTTTTAAAGTAGCCCCAGTAATTATTTCCTCATTGCTATCAAAGGTCTATTGAAGAGTGACCGTCTTATAGGTGCCACCAGGTACTGTTCACGGGGTATAGCTGATGCTGATTTTCAAAATGAGAATGAGGGCTGGGGAGAGAAATCTAATTAAAAGATGATGGTGTTTACTGGTGGTTTGTTCTGTGCCTTCTGGATGATTTCATTACCACGGAAATGCTATCTTAGCAAAATACAGTACTCCCCAAGACTGTGATACAAGACTTGGGAGAAAATTTATAGTTCACACCTCGCAAGAAAACATAAATCCTGGAATCCTGATGTTGTTTTTGGGAAAGCTGCAGCAGCAGAGATAAGAACATTTAACTGCCCGGTGCAAGGCAAGCCAGTTGGTGTCAGGCCACAAGATGAAGGAGCTACTCGATCACTAGTATAACTGAACACAGAATTGCTCCAGCTGCGCGAGGCTGGCTGGAACTCTAGTAACGGGCTGAGAGAGAGGCAGGGGAGGCTGCACTCGGACTTCAGTTCTGTGGCTGCTTTCACCTCTTCCATGTCATTTTGCTCAGAAATTTTCAACTTGAACATTTATAAAGTAACTTCTGGGCTAAATGTAAGACTCAATGCTTGAGATATGAGTCAAAGTCTTTATAGGATGCCTGTCTATGCCACCTAAGTTTAAAAGCAAGGTATTTATTTGGACTCTTTTTATTGATTTAAGTGATCTAAATGACTTTCTATTTGGATCAGCTGTTACGTTGCAGTAAGTGATGCCATGGTGTATTATAAATTAGCTTTCCAAAATACTGACTTGATATTTTCAGTTATGTCTTTTGAACTGTTACAGATTTTTCTGGTCTTCTAACTACCAGGGCAGTCAGTCAGCAGAAGTGCAACACTTTGAGGGCCTTCTTGGACACCTTGGCTTGAACAAAATTCCCCTCCCCTCAGAAGAGGCAAAGAACATGATGTTCTGTTTTATACACAGGAAAGGGTTTTAATCTGCATTTGGTTTAATTAATTTCTTCCTCTTCTTGTGACAATGCCTCCTTTTGACACCATACGTGTTCCTATTGCTTCTAAAAGTCATAGGTGGTTCTTTACCTGGCTGATGACTTAGGTGCCAAATTTTTTTGCTGAGTGACCATTGTGTTTTGACATGAAAGTCTGGAGTAACGTATCACTCTTAAGGGGCATTGAGGAATCTGATACTAAATCGTGCTTACTGTCCCCCCTTCTTCAGAAAGAAATGTTTTTCTTTTATTAAGTACCAGACTAAAAAAAGGTATGTAGGAGGAGCAACTCAAACATAAGCTTTTTAGTTCGACTTAGCCTTTTTGTCTCCATGTGTGCATGTGCACATATGTGCCAGCTCTCTGTTTGAAATGCCTTTGTTGATCTTTCCTTTCCCTTTTCTTTCTAAGGAAATGCACCAGAAATACACTAGTGAATGAGATGTCACTGTCTAGACTGCTAAACTTGCTATTCCATTTTTTGTGCAGACTCTAATTCCAGTATTCAAGAACCACTTCAAAACCCTTCTTCAGAGCTTCTTACAGAGACAGCGAGCAAAGAACTGCACAACCATCTCATGCTCGATATTGACAATGATACAGAAAGCACTGCTCTGTAATGGAAACTCTCAAACTTTTTAAAGGTTCCTCTCCTGGTGGGAAAACTAACAGACCTAACAGTGAAAAGCTTCTTTTGATGATATGGCAAAACTGTGTGGAGTTTGACTTGTGCATCGCAGAGAAAGTGATTTAGCCATTCAGAAGAAGTTTAATGATCTGTGTCTCGACAGTGGTTTTCAAAATCTTGGATGGAAGGAATTGATTACTGCAGAAACTTGCATAGGAAGCATAATTGCTGCTAATACAGGTGGTATTAGCGGAAATTCCAAAAGAATAAGAAGCAGAATATTAGTTATTTAAAGTGCATGTATTATGGAAATAATCTTTTTAATGTCACGGTTAGACTTTTATTTCTAGTTCTTAGACATTACAAGGAGATGCCTTGCAAGAGACATTCCCTCACTGATTTGCTGCAGATTCTTTTTAAAACATGAACCAAAAAATGCCAGAGTGCTGGTGGTGACTGCTGGTTATCAGTCGCCTTGTCAAAACTGTGGATGTATTCTAGTGCCTTGAAGGACTATCATACTGTAGAAGGAAACTTACTGTATCTTTAATCATTTCATTGCTACTTAATGATCAGTACTTAATACTTATTTCATAGTTATTTGTATTAACCAAGCCTGCTTTTGTTTATGTGAAACTTGCAACTGTTTCAGGATGAAACTGTGGAAGTGTTTTTTGTGCTTTCATCGAAAATGGTTGAATTTTGAAAGAACTTTGAAACAGCTGTTTGGATTCATCAGTTGGGTGAACATTTATAAAATTAAAGATTGTCTTTTGTCAACTTAAGGCATCTTTATTCAAGTTTGTGAGTAACATTGCTTCTAGTGGACATGGAAGGTTACACAATCATCCCCGGGGCTTGTGTAGCTCATGAGTTGCTGGGTGCTCAGCTTGTTCTTTTAAGGACTGTAGCGGAAGCATACTGGGAATGAATATGTATCTATTCTTTAATGTATAGATTCACGTTAAACACGAATGAGTCCAGCTGCAAAGAGAAACACTGGATACAGCCTGTATCATGCAGAGAAATGAGATGGAACAGGCCATACAGTTTCTGCGAATGAGAGGGAGGGAGAGGAAACTAGTCAATTCAGGTAACACTCATATAATTCAGCATTCATAGTTGAATTAATTTACTTAACCTGTAAATTCCTTAATACTCCATAATACATTTTATTGAAGTTACTAAACTAGACTTCAGGCTTAACTACAAAATAAAACTGTATTTCATAAAGGTCTTGACAAGACACATTGCACTTGGTGACATGAGAAATATATTTTAGTTGTTATCTCCTCGATGCCCCAGTTTGAAATCCCAGTGGCTGCCCAGTTATTTCCTGTTTAGACATCTCTGAACAGGGAAGCTGAGCCCTGTTAGTGGGTGTAGACCTGCTTTCCTCTGTCACTGCAGTAGCACTGTAACAAACTCTTATAACTCAAAATTCAGTGTTATGAGCCACAACTTCTAGATCTGTTACTAAATTTGATGTTTATCTCTCAAGCTGTATGCAGTGTACCTGAATCCAGGGCAGGCTGTGAAGGACTTAAATACATTCGCAGAAAATCTTCTGGACTTGCACATTCTTCAGCATTATACAAATAGTTAATTGCCTCTGCCGGGATTAGCAGCTCAGGTGCAAGAGTGTGTACACTGTCACTCGTATCCTCACTGTCATCCTTGATAATAAACAGCATATTTCAATGCAGTTACAATAAGAGCACAGGGCTATGACACAGTTAAAGTTGAGGAAATTTGCCCTTCTCTACCAAACACAACCGTGTCCTCTGTTCCCAAGGGTGCACAGCAGTGGGCAGGGGTGGGAGGCAGTGTAAGGTATCGGCCTCGTGCGTGACTTGCACCTGGCTTTAAGCTATTGGTGCAGTTGATTAGTTCAATCAAATGGCTGCACAAAATAACTCTACAGAGGCCTAGAAAGAAACCTGGAGTAAAATAATGAGGTTCTGTAATGCTTTAACATTGCTTCTAGAGTCCTCTCAGGTGTATATTATGTAAACTCTGCTTGAAAGACACGTGCGGCTGCTTGGTGGTGTGGCCTGGGGGGATTTATGGGGGTAAATTACGTTTATAGCCCAGTTATTTGAAGTTTACCTCAGAACTTTGAATAGAGGCTGCCAGTTTGAGTAGGAGGGAAAGGCACTCTGCGACCACCTCTGCTGTAGACTGCGCCTGCATCGAGCCTTGTGGACATGTCACGGGAGACGTTGCTATTGCCACGTACCAGTCTGGGAACAGTCTGGTGGGGATGTTATGTGCCACCACTAAAACTTTAATTTCCTGGAGTAAAGCACTGAGTGGAAAGAGAGTGAATTCCATCCTAAAGTACAGCAAGGAGTTTTTATCAGATGGTCAAGTTTCATAAACTACACAGTGAGTTGCTGTTTGCATTCCTAAAGCTATGCTAGAGCATTGTATGCGTACAGCATGGTGCACCCCTCCCACTCCAGCCAGCAGAAACCTTTCCTAATTGTACGCTGACGTACTGTGCAAGGGTCTTGAGCGGACTGGTCAGATGTGAGGGTAAGAAATGAGCCAAAGAGCAGTAGGGATTTAATAAGCAAATGCAGGAGTGTGATGGTAGCTTGCTTTGATAGGAATTCCATTCACAGCAAAGAAAATGACGCAGCTTTCGTGAACTTGGATTTCAGTGAATTAATACGGGGCCCTAGAGAAACATCCAGGTTAAGCTAAAGGCAATAATTGGCTGAACTCTGTGGGACTGGTTAGGTAGTGTTGAAAGGACAAATAGCAGGCTGGAAGGCAGTGACTAATACTCTAAAGATAATTTTTGGAATTCCAGTATGTACATCTACAAATGTTTACAAAGCAGGGTACAGAAATAATAACAGCCACTTCCTAAGGAAGGAGTTTTCCTACTTTCTGAAACCTATGAAGGCTGTCGACAGTTGAACTCTTGGTGTCTTGAAGATAGACTCCAATGCGAGGGCTGCGCAAGGGCCTGCTGCCAGCTGCTGACTGCATCCAGAAGAGATGCGTCGGGTTAGCTAGAAAATGTCAGCTCCTCTGTGGTCAACAGGTATTCAATGGGAGAATAAAAGCTTGATATCATCATAGCTAATGTTCAGTTTAACCTTAAGGAAGCATTCTACCACTTTGGCTAAAATTTTGTTTCATCTAAGTGATATGAAACACTTACTTCTGACCTTGATTTTGGAGAGAAGCTAAATCTTGGATGATGAGATGGATTGTGCTACTGGAAGACTGCAGAGGAAAGGGTAGAGCTTTTTCAGGATTGCATATTACAAACTAATTTGTGAATTTAAAAATAATTCATCAGCTGCCCTACACGGGCTCTCCCTTTGAGTCACAGGCACTGAGGACAACACACGTTGTTCCTATTACGTCTGACAACGTGTCATCTAATTCTGTCAGAATAATGTTCGGGGGCAGTTATCTGAAGCGTTGGGTGGAGCAAATCCCAGAGGTAAGCTCCTGAACCCACCACAGCGTTATTCAGGTCTTTAAGCCTACATATGGAGTAAGAGATGGCTATACATTTATAGTTAGCTGGATCTTAGAGGCCAAATTTGTACCAAGATGCACCAAGGTTACTTGATCCCACTAGGAATTTATGTAACTTACCTCTACTACATGAAGAATATAGCTGGAATAGAGAAGTAGCAGACCTGAGACTTGTTCTCTGGCGTGGTTTTCTAGCACATTTTCAATCAATCCTCTGTGATAACCTTGTTTCAAAAGAAAAACTGGTAGTTTGTCAAACAGTTCAGTGATAGTTCCAGCAAGCTGGTGTTGTGTGGTCTGTTTTGTGTTCTCTCTGCTGCCACAGACAAGAGAGTCGCACATTATGGTTTTATCATTCAGAAGAAACACGAAAGCATTGCTGCCATGGGAATCTCTTCTTGACATATGCACCAATGCAATTCACCTTAGCTCCTAAAACTGCACCAAAGCCTGCAGTATTTCAGTAGCTGAAGTCTAAAATTCCCGTTAGCATTTGTTTACTCTAAAGATGTAGTTACATCTTTGTTGTGGTAGATAGATCACCTGAAGGCCCCAAATGTAGAGCACTTCAGGAGTCTTGCATGTGCAGTTGAATCCTTGCCTCTGCTCGACATTGGCACTAGCTGATACAGGTGTTTAAAATAAAATTGTCTTAATGTATCTCACTTACCAGACAAAACATTTGGTATACATTAGTTGCCTGAGAAAGTCATACATAAAGTTGGTTGCAAAAACAATATCAGACTTTAAAAATAAAGTCTGTCCCTCAGGGTTTCTAATAGTTGTGTTTCATTTGCTTAGGAAGGATTCCCAAGTGACAAAACTCTTTATATGGTTTAACAAAATAGTATTTTCTCATTTTTTGGGCTACTACAGGGCTTATATGTATCACTGCTCCATACTGTCCATTATGTTACTCCGTGCACGTGCAGTGCCGTAAGCTTTAGTAGGCGATATTTGCTACAACTATGCAACATTTACAGTTTTAATGTATTCTAAGAAATGGTATGACAGGTGAGCATGAAGTGTGGGTGCAGAAGGCGGGATTCCCTGAACCCCCTGTTCGCCCTTCCGCGGCCAGGGGAAGCCGCCCGCCCGCTCTGCCGCGCCGGGGGAGATTGGCGAGAGCTTTGCGCGTGGGCTGCGTGGGACCGCGTGTCCCCTCCCGGCCGCGGCACCCACCTGCCACCTCCTCCGCCGCCGCCCCCTCGCCCAGCCGGGCCACCACCAGCAGCCTGTGGAGCAGGAACCGGCCCTGCGGGGAGGAGAGGCGAGGACAGCCCCGCTCGCACCGCCCGGCCCTCGGCGGGGAGCCCCGGCCCTGGCCCCGCCGCCGCCGCCTCCCCACCTGCCCGGCGCGGTCCAGCTGCTCCCGCCGCACCGCCAGCAGGTTCTGCCGCTCCAGCACCGCGGGCTCCGGCGAGTCCGTCCGCCCCAGCGCCGAGGCCTCCTCCGACATGGCTGGCGCGGCCTGGAGCCCGCGGCGGGACGGTGGAGCCCGCGAGCAGCCACGCTAGGCCCGAGGCCTCGGGCAGCCCCCCCGCGCCCCCCACACACTCCAGGCAGGCAGGGAGCAGCTCTGGCTCTTTAATAAGTTTATCTGCAGCTACACAAAGCCCCGGGGGACAGGGGCAGGCTGAACCACAGACGCCCAGCCCGCCTGTCCTCCCCCGGGGACGGACGTTAGGGGAAAGGTGGTCGTTGGTCCCGGCCGAGGGTTGTCACGGCGCGGACGTGCTCGCAGAATGGCTGTGGGGTGCCCGGCCCTCCCCAGGAGGCGAGGGGGTACCCCCAGGCCCAGCGCTGCCCTCCTCCCTGGCAGCACCTGGTGGGTGACCCTGGCGACATTTTGGGGGGCAGATCCCACGCCGGGTCCCCCGGTCGGCCCGCCGGCCAGCCCTGCTGCCGCAGCGGTGCTCGCGTNGCGCGTGGGCTGCGTGGGACCGCGTGTCCCCTCCCGGCCGCGGCACCCACCTGCCACCTCCTCCGCCGCCGCCCCCTCGCCCAGCCGGGCCACCACCAGCAGCCTGTGGAGCAGGAACCGGCCCTGCGGGGAGGAGAGGCGAGGACAGCCCCGCTCGCACCGCCCGGCCCTCGGCGGGGAGCCCCGGCCCTGGCCCCGCCGCCGCCGCCTCCCCACCTGCCCGGCGCGGTCCAGCTGCTCCCGCCGCACCGCCAGCAGGTTCTGCCGCTCCAGCACCGCGGGCTCCGGCGAGTCCGTCCGCCCCAGCGCCGAGGCCTCCTCCGACATGGCTGGCGCGGCCTGGAGCCCGCGGCGGGACGGTGGAGCCCGCGAGCAGCCACGCTAGGCCCGAGGCCTCGGGCAGCCCCCCCGCGCCCCCCACACACTCCAGGCAGGCAGGGAGCAGCTCTGGCTCTTTAATAAGTTTATCTGCAGCTACACAAAGCCCCGGGGGACAGGGGCAGGCTGAACCACAGACGCCCAGCCCGCCTGTCCTCCCCCGGGGACGGACGTTAGGGGAAAGGTGGTCGTTGGTCCCGGCCGAGGGTTGTCACGGCGCGGACGTGCTCGCAGAATGGCTGCGGGGTGCCCGGCCCTCCCCAGGAGGCGAGGGGGTGCCCCCAGGCCCAGCGCTGCCCTCCTCCCTGGCAGCACCTGGTGGGTTCGGGCTGGTTTAGTTCCTTCAGGTGACCCTGGCGACATTTTGGGGGGCAGATCCCACGCCGGGTCCCCCGCTCGGCCCGCCGGCCAGCCCTGCTGCCGCAGCGGTGCTCGCGTTGTGCGGGGAGGCTGCAACGCAGGCAGGCCCCAAGAGCCACGTTAACTCGGGACGGACTCGCAGTAACGTCAGGGGCCCGTCAGCACTAGTTGCACGCGCGCCCCTGGCCGCTGCGCTGAGGGAGGAAGCTGAACCGCGCGGCTGAGGCAGCGGGACGCGGCTCCCTGCTCCCACGGGCACGGGCAGCAGGCGCTGGCTCTCCCCTGGGCACCCACCCCTCCAGGGTAGAGGAGCTGAACCGAAGGGGAAACAAGTGCTTGTAGCTGGTTACAGAGGCATAAATAGAAACAGAATCCAGACTTCCTGAATTCCAGGCAGCGCTCTAACCCCAAAGAGCATAATTAAATACTTAAAATAACCAAACCAACCTCTTCTGCCTAGCTGCCTTCCTTAGCTCCTTAAACCTGTCTTGTTGCCAGTTCAGGTCCGACAGTGATGGTGCTGAGCGCTCAGCACCTTTTGCAGCCATGCCCCGTTAGAAATAAGGAAAGGATTAGGGAGGAGGATCTGTCTTCTTAAATAAAGAAATAAAATTTAGAAAGCACTAAGAATTACATTAACCCTCTGCTAATTATTATTATTTACACCAATTAAAACTAGTTGATGTCATCTGGAATCGAATAGCCAACTGCTATGCGAAGTAGGCCCAGAGAAAGAGGCCAGCACATACACATAATAGCAAGTTGATGTTCAGGACGTGTTTCACCAGCGGTGTCTCCTCCAGGGAAGCCACGGGAAGCGGCTCGGGTTTAGTCGGCACCGCGTTCTCGGCGTTTTCCTGTTTGCGCTCCATCCCGCAGAGCCACAGAAAGGTGGTCATCAGCTTTGAGTTCCCTTTGGCGTTAGTCGTACCTAAAACGACAGTCAATAGTGAGGTACAAATCTCACCAACAAAACACGTCCCAGGAATGTATTAGTGTGGTCCTGTACAAAGGGTTTTGATGTAAAAACACACCAGCGTTCTTTAAATGCATACACTAGCTACGCTGAGGTGTAGGAAGCCCTTCGATTAGCATCTTCTGGGGCTGTAGTACCAACTTCACTCTTCCCTGGAGCTCTGAGCTCAAGTTCTGCTGTTCCCAACATTTAATAAACAGTAACAGTAGACCAAACCTAAAAGCTCGGCTGTAGCTGCTTGGTGCATGCTCTAGTCCATTCAGGGTTACTCCACGCCACACACGTGTAAACTGAGTTCTCCCAGCTCTGGTGTGGGTTAGGGCATACACAACTAAATGCTGGGAAGGCGGCACTCATGCACCACAAATGTGAGACTTCCCAGCAGTTGGGAGAGCTGCGCAGTAATTCATTAACTTTTTAACAGCTTTTTATAGATCAAAGGAATACACAGCAAAAGCTGCAAAGTTACATAAACAGTGCCCCAAATCTGGCAAAAACAAGTGATGATAATCATCGCTGGAAAATGCAGAATGAGTTGCTACGCATGTTTGTACCTAATACCGACAAGTACAAGTTTTAAAAAATGTAAATCCTCCTTCACTGATCTGTCAAGAACTCCGCCCAGGGCTCTGGGTTCTCCCTGCTGCTAGAGTCGATCAGAAAACATCACTGAAAAACAGAAATGGAATTTCATGAAAATAATTGTGTTTTTCCTCCACCCTCCCCTTTTTCAACCAGTTCTCCTTGCAAGCAGCACCAATCTAGTGCAGGATAATGGGCATGGCTTTCTGTATCCCATCCAGCTCCTTCTTGATTTCAAGCATATCTAATGCCATCAAGAGATGGAAAAGAAACTAAACTTCTGCTTAGGTAACACTGTCAGGTAAAAACCTTTTAGCATGCCCTGAAGTTACAGAAATCCAGAGGAAGTAGTTTTAACGGTTCTTGTCTTCAAAGGCTTTACATAATGCCTAGGGTTAAGTGTAGGTAGTACTGAATACGATGTTGGAGCACTTACATTTATTATCATTTGAACTATTTTCAGAAGCAATGCTTATATCAATCTGGAGAGCGGGACGCTCAGCTTCACACACTCCTTTTGCAGCATCGGGGGAAGGGCTGACTGCTAGGTCTTTCTTGACTGGTAGATCCCCACGTGTGAACCAGGTAAGCCGACTTATCTGATGGCATGAAGAGTGGTGTTAAAGAAAACTGCTTTCATGGTTGTTTAAAGGACTACCTTAGCAGTAGAGCAGCCTGCAGAGAGAATACTTAGAGGGGCTGAAATCTGTTCTCCCGCTCTGCTGGAGCAGGTGAACAGCAAAGTGCTCAGCTGGTAACTACAGAAGCGATGGCTACCACTGGCATGTTGGGTTTAGTTTTGTCTGGAACACAATAGCTCTTTGCACAGATACACTCTGAAGGATGGCATTCTTCACTCCCTGTTACTGAGGAGGAGACACTTCTGCACGGGATGCAGACTGAGAGTGGGTCAGTGAAGGGAGCAAAAGAATGGAAATTGTGGCCAGGGAGGAATGATTCAAAGAACTGGGGTTGTTGAGAGAAGAGAAGACAGGTGAGAAATATGATAATTTTCTTCAAACATGCAAAAGACTCATTAAAGAGGAATGTTCTCAATATCAACAATAGGGCGGACAGGAAGGGATGAGCACAACATGAAGCTGGAAAGATTCAGGTTGGAGATGAGGAAAAACTGCTGCTGGAAGGGCAGGTGAGCTCTCGATTTGATCACACACCTCCCTGGGCATTCTCCCTCTCAGGTGACTTTTAAGAATAAGTTCATCAGGTCTTTCAGAAATATATCAGGTTAGTCCTGTCTTGAAGCAAGAGGATGCGTTGGCTGTATGATTTCTGGCCCTTCTTTCTGCTATTAATGTTTTTCTGTAGCCTCGGTGTATCTATTGAAAATAGTCAAACTGGCACAAACCTGTTCCAGAGGAAGTGTGCTCTCTGCCCTTGATTTCTCTTTTCTGCGAGTAAAAATGGTTCCTCACTAAATTAGTAAGAGAGTTGATAAAGATGACCCAGAAGCTGGAATTTCTTGGAAAATAGAGGGAAAAAGCTAATTTGTCATGGATTAAACACACGTTTGAAACTTAAGAACAGCTCTTTGTAGCATCTACTGTTGACCAGTTTCCAGGGTGGGACTCTGGATTTACGGGACCAAAATCTTAAATGGCAGCAGGGTGCTGGAGCAGAGGAGGGATTGCTGTTACAGGTGATTGCAAGTGCGGTCATAAATAAAGAATGAATGGAAACTTCCATTTCTAGATTATTTATCCCCACATGATTCCCGTGGATATAGTGTGGGGCATCCTGGAAACCATTTACAAATAACAAATCTGAAGGGGTGACGCACCATTTCTTCCGAGGGGGGTTCTGTGAGCATGCTCACGACCAGCACGGTGAGCGTGGAGATGGCGGCCAGGACCATGGAGAAGTAGAGATAGTGCATGTACTTCACCACGCCTGGTCGGAGGTCGGTCTCGCCGCACTGGGGCTCTGGGTAGATGAAGTCCAGCACCAGCCGAATGATACCCAGCAGCAGCCCAATCACCAGGCCCCAGAACGCGCCCTAGGAAGGGAAGGGTATTCTTTATGGGAGCAGGCAGCATGCATCCCCCCCGGATCCAGGGCTATACCCATGTTCTCAGGCTATAAGCTGGCCAGGCCTTCTCCTTGCTGTTTTTTTGGTGGGCTTCCCTCTCCTCCCTTTTCTGCTCTTGCTATCTAGGTCTGCCAGTGCTGTTACAGTGGCCTGGTACCTCTCCTCCGTGGGGTCAAGTGGGTCATTAAATTCGGTGTGGAGGGGAAGGATGACATCTTACGCCAGAATACTTTGAAGATTGATATTTGTATCCTAATGGTTGCCTTAATCCTGGGGGGGGCTGACAACTGCTCTCCACCTAACCGAAGCATGGTTTGGGAAGACTTTACCCTTTACCCAGCACCAGTCTTTGTGGAGAAACTGGAGGTTTAGGGCTCCTGATGCCAGTTGGTCTGGCTCCTTCACTCTCTGGGCTCATTGTGCCTTCTGTGGCCCTAGAACTGGAGCCTGGGGTGGTGGTTGGAACTGCAGGACTCTCGTGAGGACAGCAAGGCCACAGAGGTGGCTGTGCTGAGCACAGTGGGGCTGTTACCTTTTCATTCGCTCTTTTCCAGAAGCAACCCAGTATAAACACCATTGCCACGGGGGGCTGCAGGTAGGAGCTGATTGACTGGATGTAAATAAAGAGCTGCCCTCCCTGGCCGGCCTGTACCAGTGGGATCCACAGGATGGAGACCACAGTGAGCAGCAGCACAAAGACCCTGTGCGAGAAAAAGATGCCATTACTGTCAGTTCAGACTGTTCTTTTCCAATTGCTCAGCTTGCAAGACTCCAACTGAGATCTCTCGTAACCGTAAGGCCTCCACCAAACCTGTGCAATATGAAGGTACTGCATCTGTACAGGGGCGGCAGGCTGCGAGGTGTGCCGAGATGCGTCTCTAATGCTCAGGCTCTGATATAATATGCATGTCCTAGTTCTCCCTACCTGCCAACGATCATGAGTTCCCACTCGGAGCAACGAGGACGGAAGTGTTTCCAGAGGTCCATGGTGAAAATGGTGCTGGCACTATTAAAGATGGAAGTCAGGGAGGACATGAGAGCTGCTATCATCACTGACATCATCAGGCCCCTGAGTCCTGGAAACAGATGGAGAAGTACAGCCGCCCTGAGGAATCCCACTGTAGGATGTCCTCGAATTCTTCTTTAAACTAGGACAGACTTTTGAAAATGTTGTTACCCCCGATTTTAAAATGGCAGTGATAGGGAGGTGTTAACAGTTGATTCTCATTGTTAAACATCTGCGCTTTATCTCTTATCCAAATTTGACTGAATTAGACCTCTGGATACTGGATCATCACCCATCTCTCCTGTTGCATGCTGTCCCTTGCCACTGTCTCACCAACCCCAACATAACCCCCTACTGAAATTATAGTTACAGCGTATTTTCCTCTCTGAACTTCTCTCATGGATGTCTTTTGGCTGGTGCATACCCATCAGTGCCAGAACCATTACCAAGCTCCTTACCTACAGGCAGAAGTTCTATGACCAGCTTAGGATAAGCAATATCAGAACAGCCAGATGGGTTGCCACAGATTTTTCGGCAAATTTCTGCATCTGCACAAGCCACCAGATCTAAAATAAGCAAGGAGGAGTGAGAGGCAGTATTCCATAGCCACGATAAACCAATAAATCTAAACAAGTTAGTCTACTGAATGTTTTAAACTGCTTTCCAAGTGAAATACTGGATATTGGAAAGCTTGGAAAGCTTCCAGCAAACAATGCAGGACTATCCCAACACAGCAAGGTAAGGGCAGCACTGGGCTTCTCTGTTTTCCCTTTTTTCCCTTCCGTGCAAAAGATACTACCAGTATAGGTAGCTGCCCTACTTTGAACGTCTAATTCTTCTCTAGGAATGTTGCTCCTGCGAGGACTAAGGCTGTCCACCCACCTCCGCACACCCCCTCATGGACAGGCACATCCACACGTTCCCACCCGGTGAGCAGTTCATGACGTTCAAGGTGGTATGTTGGGATTTCTCCGAGTGCCTCAAACTTAAATTCCAAGAGGAGTAATGTGCTGGATGCTGGAGGGGCTTAAGTGCACGGTCAAAACGCGGAGCAGCTGCAGGCAGCAAGCTCAGAATAGATCAGCACAACTGTAGCGAGAAGGGATGACAGCCAACCGCTCTAGCACGTGGAGCAGCGCGTTGTACAATGGGTGTCTGGGGTCTGCTGTAGGAGGATATGCATTCTCCAGCTTATGACTGGAAGAAAATTTCTTCATTCTTTGGGCATTTGATGCTTTGCAACCTTTTAATTTATTCGGTAAAAGCTGTTCCAGCTCCATAGAGTAGGCACAACCAGTAGCGATAAATAGAGCAAATAGATCTCTCCTTTAGCACTTACCTGGGAAGAGAATCCGGCTGATCATGCCTGGCATTACCATCATAAAGAGGGGCAAAATTTTCAAGTAGGAGGTCATCAAGGAGCCTCCTTTGGCATGAGAGAGGTTTTTAGCAGCAAGGGACCTCTGAACGATGACCTAGAAATTAAAAAATGTGTTTGGTCCACTGTCAGCAGAGAGGAGCTAGCTGTAGATGATGTGATACTGATTGCATGCATGTGTATACTTTGTCCTCCTCTAAACTATTGAAATCTTAGAAGGGTGAACACAGACCTCGGCTGTAGCTTTATAATTCTTCCTTCAGATCCTGAGTACTTTACAGAAACGTAGACCTGAAAGGCACTGCTTGTGTCACCAAAGCTGAGCCTTGCTTCTGCAGTACACTGTGTTGCATAATCTGTTCCTTAAATTAACCATGCTCAGGCTTAAAATCTTATTTTCTTCTTCTTTTGTTGTGGACTTGTCTGATCTGATGGCTAAACCTGGCCAGTTCAGAGTCCTCCTGTCAAAGCAGGACAGAGTCTGAAACAAGCAAAATGAGTTCAATAAAAGAGCACTACAGGAACACCAGGAGGTTGCTCAGGGCTTCAGTTTTGCTGGCTCTGATGTAGTCACTAGGAGGGATGGTAATCAGAGCCCTGGGAAGTTGAAGGAGGGAGTTCACAGGTGGTTCATGAGAAGTGAAAGGCTTAAATTAGGGGAAAAAAAAAATCATCTTTGTAGATTGGGATTAGCTCATACATACATTATCACCCCCTTTTATGTTGAAATGATTCCCAAAACTTAGTTGTGCTTATCAAGTTTTGCAGCTTTAGGATTGAAAGCATCAGATTTTACTGAATTCCCATCAGAAATAGTAAACCAGTCCAAGCTACAAGCAAACCTTAGGTTTGTAATCAGATTCAAACAACCAATAACATGCTTTTGAAACCGAACGAAGAAATAAGGAGTAACCCACCTGATCGGTACACCAGTACCACAGGGACGGGATGGTCATCCCCACCAAAACTCCCGGCCAGGGGAGGTCAGAGTTAACAGGGTCTCGGAAAATGTGAAAAGCATCTTCTCTTGGCAAGCCGCAGCTAGTGTTTTCCTTGCGGGTGCTGGGAATGGCATCAAAGTATTTTCTCTGCAAACCTTCAAGACCGCCAACTTCAACAAAGCCTAAAATAGGTCATGAGAAGCAGTTATCACATCTTCCCGGGCCGGTACTCTGATTTTCGGTCTCTGTGGTTTGCTATAGGTGAACCTCCACAAGTATTCTTTAAAATCAGAAGCTATTGACTCTAACATTGGGCTGGGGGATAGCATAACGCCAAAACTGCTGGCTAGAGAAGGTGCTTGTTCATCTATAGTATCGCTTCAGAACGTATTTCTTTAGGGGTCTTTCAGGGAGTACTCATGCATTTTCACCACATAAAGAACTACCATAAGATTATTTGTATAAGCATATATTCCAACAGGAAAATACATAGAAAGCAGTTCCCAGAACATCAGCTGAGTAATCAGTTGTAATGATCCAGCTTGTTTGTAGAACTTGGTAAAGCTTCTATCACAGTTTTAGTAATAAAACCCCAGGGAAACACTCACTGAAGACCATGAGAGTCACAGCCCCGATCAGCATGATGAGAGTTTGCAGAGCGTCTGTGTATATCACAGCTGCCAGGCCACCTAAGAGAGCAGAAGAGCAGCAAACTGTGGGAAACTGGGTTTGTTCTGTCGTAGCATCTCAGGCTTTGCAGAAGTTTTTGACAAGCAGCGTAAGCCGAGCCCCGTGCCCGGCAGGCTGGTGTGTTCTGACCATGGTGGGGGGCAGTTCAGCCAATTCCTGTGCATGGCGCTTTGGCTGAAATTTCTCATGTTTTGAATCATAATGAGTCACCATTTTGTCACTAAAAAGCCAAAGTCCAGTATAAGTATTTCTACGGGAAATACGTGGAAAAGCTCCAAAACAAANATGCTGGAGGGGCTTAAGTGCACGGTCAAAACGCGGAGCAGCTGCAGGCGGCAAGCTCAGAATAGATCAGCACAACTGTAGCGAGAAGGGATGACAGCCAACCGCTCTAGCACGTGGAGCAGCGCGTTGTACAATGGGTGTCTGGGGTCTGCTGTAGGAGGATATGCATTCTCCAGCTTATGACTGGAAGAAAATTTCTTCATTCTTTGGGCATTTGATGCTTTGCAACCTTTTAATTTATTCGGTAAAAGCTGTTCCAGCTCCATAGAGTAGGCACAACCAGTAGCGATAAATAGAGCAAATAGATCTCTCCTTTAGCACTTACCTGGGAAGAGAATCCGGCTGATCATGCCTGGCATTACCATCATAAAGAGGGGCAAAATTTTCAAGTAGGAGGTCATCAAGGAGCCTCCTTTGGCATGAGAGAGGTTTTTAGCAGCAAGGGACCTCTGAACGATGACCTAGAAATTAAAAAATGTGTTTGGTCCACTGTCAGCAGAGAGGAGCTAGCTGTAGATGATGTGATACTGATTGCATGCATGTGTATACTTTGTCCTCCTCTAAACTATTGAAATCTTAGAAGGGTGAACACAGACCTCGGCTGTAGCTTTATAATTCTTCCTTCAGATCCTGAGTACTTTACAGAAACGTAGACCTGAAAGGCACTGCTTGTGTCACCAAAGCTGAGCCTTGCTTCTGCAGTACACTGTGTTGCATAATCTGTTCCTTAAATTAACCATGCTCAGGCTTAAAATCTTATTTTCTTCTTCTTTTGTTGTGGACTTGCCTGATCTGATGGCTAAACCTGGCCAGTTCAGAGTCCTCCTGTCAAAGCAGGACAGAGTCTGAAACAAGCAAAATGAGTTCAATGAAAGAGCACTACAGGAACACCAGGAGGTTGCTCAGGGCTTCAGTTTTGCTGGCTCTGATGTAGTCACTAGGAGGGATGGTAATCAGAGCCCTGGGAAGTTGAAGGAGGGAGTTCACAGGTGGTTCATGAGAAGTGAAAGGCTTAAATTAGGGGAAAAAAAAAATCATCTTTGTAGATTGGGATTAGCTCATACATACATTATCACCCCCTTTTATGTTGAAATGATTCCCAAAACTTAGTTGTGCTTATCAAGTTTTGCAGCTTTAGGATTGAAAGCATCAGATTTTACTGAATTCCCATCAGAAATAGTAAACCAGTCCAAGCTACAAGCAAACCTTAGGTTTGTAATCAGATTCAAACAACCAATAACATGCTTTTGAAACCGAACGAAGAAATAAGGAGTAACCCACCTGATCGGTACACCAGTACCACAGGGAGGGGATGGTCATCCCCACCAAAACTCCCGGCCAGGGGAGGTCAGAGTTAACAGGGTCTCGGAAAATGTGAAAAGCATCTTCTCTTGGCAAGCCGCAGCTAGTGTTTTCCTTGCGGGTGCTGGGAATGGCATCAAAGTATTTTCTCTGCAAACCTTCAAGACCGCCAACTTCAACAAAGCCTAAAATAGGTCATGAGAAGCAGTTATCACATCTTCCCGGGCCGGTACTCTGATTTTCGGTCTCTGTGGTTTGCTATAGGTGAACCTCCACAAGTATTCTTTAAAATCAGAAGCTATTGACTCTAACATTGGGCTGGGGGATAGCATAACGCCAAAACTGCTGGCTAGAGAAGGTGCTTGTTCATCTATAGTATCGCTTCAGAACGTATTTCTTTAGGGGTCTTTCAGGGAGTACTCATGCATTTTCACCACATAAAGAACTACCATAAGATTATTTGTATAAGCATATATTCCAACAGGAAAATACATAGAAAGCAGTTCCCAGAACATCAGCTGAGTAATCAGTTGTAATGATCCAGCTTGTTTGTAGAACTTGGTAAAGCTTCTATCACAGTTTTAGTAATAAAACCCCAGGGAAACACTCACTGAAGACCATGAGAGTCACAGCCCCGATCAGCATGATGAGAGTTTGCAGAGCGTCTGTGTATATCACAGCTGCCAGGCCACCTAAGAGAGCAGAAGAGCAGCAAACTGTGGGAAACTGGGTTTGTTCTGTCGTAGCATCTTCTGCCAGGCCACCTAAGAGAGCAGAAGAGCAGCAAACTGTGGGAAACTGGGTTTGTTCTGTCGTAGCATCTCAGGCTTTGCAGAAGTTTTTGACAAGCAGCGTAAGCCGAGCCCCGTGCCCGGCAGGCTGGTGTGTTCTGACCATGGTGGGGGGCAGTTCAGCCAATTCCTGTGCATGGCGCTTTGGCTGAAATTTCTCATGTTTTGAATCATAATGAGTCACCATTTTGTCACTAAAAAGCCAAAGTCCAGTATAAGTATTTCTACGGGAAATACGTGGAAAAGCTCCAAAACAAAAGCTCCCAAGCTGAACAAGGAGGAGAAGAAAAAAAAAAAAAGGGGGGGATCTTTATGAGCAACATCACCCGGGGTGAGCACTGGGAAAGGAGCAACCTTTATTTGTTTGGGATTTGCTGCTTACTCCGTGCATGGCTTTTTTCCATTTGGCCACTCATAAGCCCTGAAAGGGCACCCAAGATTGACAATGCTTTCCGCATTACACGGCTCATTATTATGTAAATCACTCATACCTCCAAAAAGCCCAGAGGAAAAATGTATTGTGCAAATGCCTTAAGCATAGCTTCTCCTTAAAGTAGAACTGACATGCATCCATGTCTGGTATGGCCTTGTAAGGGGTATTCATTTACTCTCACCTGGTAATTTTTTCTTAACAAGCCAGTTATCAATTGCTTTTCCCCCTCCCATTATCCACACTTACGGCAAAACCAGACTGCATGGGAGACGCAGGACTCCCATCAGGAGCCCCAGGACGCATGGGGCATCGCGTGAACACGCTCAGCGCACTAAGCAGGACCTGCGGTGTGATCTGATACTCAGCCACGTACCCGCCACGGTGTAAAGGGCTGTGATTGCCAGCAAGCCCACCACTGCGATATAGAGGTCCCAGTGCAAGGCTTGCTGAATGAAGAGGGCCCCAGCGTACATATCGACCTAGAGAAAAAGACAGTTATCACAGGTGCGTTATATTACCGAGCCCCTCAAAGCTGGTAGTGCCAGGGAGCGTGAACTTTTAGCTGACCAAGCTGCCTCCTTCGCTGGGACCGGTCTGGTTTGTAACTGCTTGTGACTCCCCGGCTCCCTGCAGCATCTCCTCCCCGTGACACATCCCTCTGCAGCCCCGGCTCCTGCCTCCTCTGCATTAGGACCAGGCTCTGTTCGGCGTTTAGACAGTTTGTTATTACTGGCCACGGGGGGACAGGGAGGGCCATGATGGAGCTGACCCAAGAGAGGGGGAGCATGCACAGCGTGCTGTGAAAAAGGCATTTGGGTGGGGTGAGCTCATTTCTTCCCCCGAGCTCCGGCGAGCTGGGTGGGGGACCGGAGCACCTGCGGTGCAAACCTCCCCGGGTGCCTCAGCCTGCCGCCGGCCCCAGCACCCGTTTGCCATAACGCGGATTCCTCCCTGCTGACACGGTGACGGGGAGATAATAGGGAAAAGTGTCCTCGGGGCTGGGACCCAGCCCTGACCAACTAGCTCTGCAGCTACGTGAAAACGCTGCATTTTAGGAGAGCTTTAGGATAGGCAAACTGCAGACCATAGAATGACAGACTGATATAAAAGCATCTGAATGATCTATTCTCTCTCAGGAATTTTCTGAGAGGGGACACAGGCAGGCTGTGTCAGCCAGCGCGTCCCTTTGGCCCTGTACATACAGGAAAAACACCGGCAGGGATTTGTCTGATTTCACAGATTCACGCACTGCTGCACGGTTAATAAACAGCTAGTGAGGTGTTGCGCAAGGGTTGATTCAGTTATTTATTCAAGGCACTACATCAAACAGGTGCAATAAATCACTAAATTCTTTTCACCTAAACACATACCAACTCCTACGTTCTTATTCATCCCACACATAACAGCGTTTGGTGTCTGTGCAGGCAATAAATATGCAAAGGGGAGAAACTGGGTAAGCTGCCAGATGTACAAAATCTAACAACAAATGCATCACACTCACAACTCAACTTTTCAGCGAACAGGACATTGACACCTAGCTTTCCCTCCTACTGTAGCAAGCATTCAGATCTTTAATGGGAAAAAAAAAGAAGTTATTCTTTTTGTGTAGGTTCTCAAAACAACTATAGTCTATCTTCCCTGGGTATTTTGATAACACACCCTTTTCTGCTAATATAGGGAAGGGCCAGTAGTTGCATTTCTCAGCCTCGCTGATCAGCACATTTCCAAAGTGAATTGAATTCAGTCTGTCTCCATGTTTTTTTCTACTTACTGATATTTTGGTGAAGATATAGATGAACAAGTAGAGAATCGCCAGGAACATCTGAATTCTTTTGCCTCCAAAACGTTTCTGCAAGTACTCAGGCATGGTAGTAACCTACGCGAGAGACCTGCCGTCAGAGGAGGCGGTGCGCGGCCGCTCCTGCGGATGGCAGAGGGCTCACCCACGGAGCCGGCGTGGGCGGTTTGCGCTGGTGGAAGACCAGAACGACCCCGCCAGTTGCACTGTGCTGGTATTTTAGAATCACAGAATCATAGAATCACTAAGGTTGGAAAAGACCTCTAAGGTCATCGAGTCCAACATCAACCCAACCCCCCCATGGCCACTAAACCATGTCCCCAAGCGCCTCATCTACACGTCTTTTAAATCCCTCCAGGGATGGGGACTCCACCACTGCCCTGGGCAGCCTGTGCCAAGGCTGTTCTCAGCTGCCTACTTAGGCCAGCTCAACAGTTTGGCAAGCACTGACTTTGCTATAACACCTGACGTAAGGCTCTCCTTGGGAGGTGGAGCCGCTCCGCTCCATTGCCAGGGGTGGTGGAGCAGCCTGACCCCCACACCCGAACCCGAACCCCCAGTGCTGTTCCCGGGCAGCAGCCCTCCCCACTTAACCCGGGCCATCGGGGGCACCCTGGCTTGTGCCCTGCCTTCCCGGAGGAGCACGGGAGCAGCAGGAGGTTAAGCCCACGAGCCAAACAGGTGGCTTAAATACCAGCAAATCACCGGCGGACACAGCATCCCCTCCACTTACTCCTGCTGCTATGTAAATCGGAAGGAATAGCCAGGCCAGCACCAAAACACAAAACATCCCCTGCAAAGCAAACGGAAAGGACGGTCAGCGATGCTGTCAGGGCTGTGATCGGGTGGATCGATGGGGCCACAGGGACTGGGTTATCCCTCAGTGGCCTCAAACCCCCAGCAGCTGGTGGTGACTTCTAGCTCACGCAGCAGCTGCCAGACCTATACCCTCGCGTGGCGACTCGTTGGTGTTGGAATTGCCCCGCGGAGCCGCCGTGCCACACTCACGTTCCACTCGTAGGCTGTTGCGGCAATTCCCGAGGCGGCTCCCGACCCAGCCAGGCCGATGAAGTGGCCACTTCCAACGTTGCTGGCAAACAGGGATGCGCCCACCTGGAGAAAGACGGGAAACGGGATCTGGCCTCGGCACAAGGCGTTGTTCTCAGCCTGCTGAGAACACAGGGATGTGTTCACTCATCACCTCAGAGGCCATGAAATCCTTGTCACCCTCTGCCACCTTCTTCTTTTGCCTACATGTTCAGTGGCTCCGGCACCTCTCTGCAGCTTCTTTCATCATTCGCTGCCTATCGCTCATTTGTGGGCATGTTTAGGACCATCCTGCTTCCAAAACAGTGTCTAGTCTCTCACGGAGCAGCAGGGCAGAAGGTGGAGGTAACAAGTGAAATGCCAGGTCATCAGGTTCTTATATTAGTACATACTGACTCACCAGCCCAGCCCAAATGAAATACCCCAGCTAGCAGACTGGCTCAACATAAAGCTGCGTCCGTGACGGGGACCACCCGGTTAATTCTGGAGATCTCCAGACCAAAGCATGCAGAACCAGACAGGCTTTGCAAGCCGGCGGGCTGGCTCTCGGGGGGCACAGGGCTGTGGCAGGTGCCCTGCAGCAGCTCCGCTTCCCCGGTCTCAAACATGGGAAAAAAAGCCAGTATTGTAACTGGGTCTTTGCAAAACTTGGAAGTAATTTTTTTTTTTTCCCTGTTTAGAGAAATAAGTTCTGCTTGGACAGAAGTGCTCTTCAGTCTTGCTGTAGCCTAGGGGCACCAGCAGTATAACGATGAAGATACTTACAGGCCACCAAACCATCTGTCCTCCAGCTAGAAAGTAGCCTTTTACAGTGCTGCGCTGCGTCTTCCACATGGACTGGGAAAGCAGAAAAGCAGAACACAGGTTTCAGCAATCATTTCAGTTGCTGCTCAGAGCATCACCAAGCGATTTCCCCAGCGGGAGACTCTGTACTGTCGTCAGATGAAAGCGAAGGGTTTCTTGAAGGACCTGCAGTTGCTGCTGGGAAATCCTGGGGGACGAGAGAGCAGCAGACGAGGGAGGGGACTGGCCAGTGCTGTCGGCCATGCGGAAAGTTTTCTATCAACTGAGCATCTGGATTAAATGTTTTCTGTGATAAGCAAACTAAATCACTCCAGATCCGTGAAGAAGACAAGCAATTTAGGACAAGAACTGCAGACAGCCCTAGTTATTAGGCGCAGCCAGGAGAAATGCACGTATTACTCATTGACTTCTGTTCTTCAGAGATTTCAGATAGTTTCATGCAAAACCCTGAGAGTTATGTGCCACATCTGAAGGGAGCGACTATTCATCTCTGCCTTATGACAGCCAGATTGTGCTTTTGCTATTACAAAAGCCATGCCAAAAGGATGTCCTTCTGCCTTAATTATATATGAACAGTATTTTTAATTTACGGAATCTGCTGTTGAGACCACTGTGGACAAGCACAGGTGATTTATAGGACAGCAATTCCTTCCTGGATGAAAAAAACATTATTATTAGCAATACTTTGTACTTAAGACGACCTCTTCCTTACAAGGGTTCTCAAAGCCTTGGCAAACACGACCTGAAAAGCTCTCCCTGGCGTGGTGAGGACACTTCCCCAGGCTGAAGTGAGGAAAAGGACCTGTAAACTCTATCCTTCCGCTTGTTCAGTTGAATCCAGTGAAATGCAGCCTGATTCAAGCCAAAGTAAAATAATTTGAGGCCAAAACAGCCGTACTTTTCAGTATAACAGGACATATGAAAGCTTTTAACGGTATCTGCTTACCCACAACCCAACTGCGAGGACAAATACGAAGTACAGCACAAGAACAGCAATGTCTATGGAGTCCAGCGTCTTCTGGGGAAACACATCCCACGGGGGGGTCACAGAGGATGGAGTGCTGCTGGTGGTCTCCATGGTTTCTTATGCAGGCCGAGTGCTTCTTTGTCTTGATGCATATATCTGTTAAAAAAGGGGTTACATGGTTAGGAGAGGATGTGGCAGCCCCGTGAAGGTGTTGACTGTTTCTTGAATAATTCAGGGGTTGTCAGCTCTGTGGCTCTGGCTGCGGTGCTGCTCGTGCCGGAGCTGTGGAGAAGGCTCCTCTTGTCCCTGGCATTCGCCTTCATTCGTGACTCCCTTTCTGTGATGTGAAGATGCTGCCAGCAGGCCAGCTGTGGCTTGGTCGGATTTCCTTTGCAGTGCATAATTATCTAACTGGTGGAGAAATGGGCGCATTAGAGAGGAGGTGTAAATAGCTGAAATAGCTGGAGGAAAGGACCGGGACGTGGCACAGCCGGTGATGGCACCCGCGGGTCCCAGTGCGGCAGCACTGCGGGACTGGCCTTGGTGAGAAGCCGCTGCCAGAAACGTGCCCATGACGAGCCGCCGGGATGTGAAGACACGTGAACCGCTCCAGCGGCGGTGGCATTTTCCTCCTTGGCCACAGCAAGAGCTCGCGCCCGGCTGCAGAGGGTGCTTGGGTCTCCTGCTGAGTGCGGCTGGCTTCCCTCGTCAGGAACGGGGGCTGGCAGCGTGTCGCCGAGCAGAGGGATGGACGTACCCTCTGCCGCACCGGAGCGGGCCGGGGCAGCGGGCACGAGCAGCCGGTACCGCCGGTGGACGGTGCCGCGGTGTGGGATCGGCGCCAAGCGGCAGAAGAGCCGGTGCCGGAGCCGGGGCTCCCTCCTGCACACCAGCCCGGAGGCAGTTCCTGCGGGTGAGATACTCGTGTGCTTCCCACAGGAATAAAAACTCGTTTTCTTGTCCAGAAATGCCTGATGAGGAGATGTGGCACCGCTGAGGGACCCCTGCCAGGGCAGGATAAAGTCCACGCAAGGCGGTTGGTTGGGTATTGGAATTAATGCAATTCCTCCTCGTTTCCTCCTCCTCCTCCCCACCCAGGCTGGGCTCCGCTCTGAGAGCAGGACAGGAGGCGAGCGGCAGCCCCGGTGCGGCCAAGGCGGGGGCACGGCCCACCTCGGGGAGCCCCTGGCTCGGCGGTGGCCGTTGTCGGTCACCAGGGATCCCCAGCACCTCACTGCCGCGCTCCAGCCACGGAGCGGGTTCGGGGTTATTTCTCTCACCCTGCTGAGCCGAGGAGACGGTTCCTCCGAAGAGGGGCAGAGCCGGCACTGCCTGGCCTCGGCGTGGCCTCGCAGCCGGCTCAGCTCTGGGTCCAGCCCCGGCGTCGCCGGGATGGCTGGGCCGGGTGTCTGCTGGTCCTCCTCCTCCTCCTCCTGCCTGTGCGGCTGGCCAAGTCCTTTGGCCTCTCTTGCACTTGTAAGGCAACACTTACAAGCTCCCCCCTGCCAAAAAGCTGAAGAAGGTGGGGCGAAGGGTGGCCTGCACCTCCCCGGGGCTCCCAGCGTGGACAGTTGGACAACAAGCGGTCGAACAAGTTCTCCCTCCGAACGCCCGGCGCGCAGCAAAGCACAGACCGAAACAGCTGCCCTGTCCCTCGGTCACGTTTCACAACCTCTGCCGGCTTCACCCCGTTGTTGAACTGCAGCTGGGACCGGCCCCGGGCCCACCCGTGGCCCGAAGACTTGCCTGAAGTGCAACTGGCTGCTCTCGCCGCCGGCGGCACCGCGGGCACCTGGTGCCCGGGTGTGGGAAAGAGCAGAGAGGGAATGGAGTCACCAGTGCCGGGGTGATGGGGGTGCAGCCATCTCTCCTGCTGGGCAGCGCGCAGGAGGACAAGCCCTGTGTCCCCGCTACGCCCAGTCCTGCGGCACGGGCTCTCGTGCATTTACAAAACGGTTGGTCAATAAATAAGTTTTCCGCTGGCAGATACCATCCCATCACCCGCTTCCCACAGCTGGGGGCTTGTATCCCGAGGCGTCAGCAGCACAAGAGCCAAAGGTGCTACAGAGCCGTGTTGAGTGGCAGCGGTGGCAGCGCCGGGCTGGGACTGGGGACTTGCAGCACCTTGGCAGAGCCTTTTCCGTGCTCTATAAAGCTCCTGGATCCCACTGCATTCCTTGGGAACTTCAGCCTTGCAAGAGTGCAGGACACTGATGGTAGAAGCTCAGTGCTATCTTACCTCTTTAAGAGGCAACAGATCTAGGCTGTTGCCAAGTTTTTATTGACGTGCTTAACCTCTAACTAGGAAAAGAAAAATAGGATTTGGTATGAAATTCCCAGCCTTGGGAAGTTGCTAAACCTGCTCTAACACCTCCTACTTTGTCTTTCGCAGCTCTGATATTGCTGTTTCTTTTCATCCCGAGACACTTCCCGTACCGGGGCCGGCAGGCGGGGGGTCGCAGCAGCAGCACAGCCGGCGTTGTGAGCTACATACGCTCCGTCTCACACGGGATTCAGCCACACATGCAGGAGATGTTGTGTCTTTCCCTCCGAAATGTGTGCAGCTCCGGGGCAGAGCTCTGCAGGCGTTTGTCGTGCCCGTCAGCAAAGAAAGGAAACGCGGGATACAGGGGAAATTCCCGGAGCTGGGTACAGGTGCCCGGTTAAAGCTCCTCTGGCGGCTCCCCGAGCCAGCCCGGAGGCTGGGCATTAGGAAAAACGCAGTAGACTTGGTTGCTCTGATTCCAGATCCTAACTCTGCCACGGCCCAGTGGAAATTTTGCCCGTTTTGTGAATTCAGCTCACAGCCCGGTCTCCCTCGGTTCCTGGCACTGGCGGCAGCACTTTCCTCGCCAGAGATTGTGAGGAAGGAACATCCATGGCATTGAAATGAAGCGCCTGAAGCCAGCCCTTTATCAATGGTCCCGGGAGAGACGCGGCCCACGTGGGTCTCGAGTAACCCGTCGGGACTGTATCGCTCTAAATGCCTCCTCAACGGGATTTTTTAAAGCATTCCCAGGTCCATCCACCTTCTAAAGACACCACCGCTCGCCGGGGCCGGAACGCAGCCCAGCAGCCCCGAACCCACGCATCAACCGGAGCTCCCCGACTCGAGGTAGAAGCTGAAAGGGAACTTACTGCGCTCAGCCGGGTCTCATTCTGTTCCCTGCGCCGGGCACCACCAAGCCTCTGCCAACTGACAGGCAGCTTAAATATTGCCAGAGAATCGGGATTTGCCAGCGGAGCTGTTAACGGTGTCACAAGGAATGAGAAGGAATATTTATAGTCAAAGTTAAACTAATTGCCCGAAGTTACTCTTTCGGTCTCCCGTGGCTCTGGTGAGAAGTGTATTATTTTCACTATCAGGGCTCATGGGTCAAACTCCACAGAGTGCCATTCTCTGAAGCAATCTGCGCAGCTAGAGAAGGGACAAGCAACAATAAAAAAAATCCGTGCTGATGTCCTCTCAAGCTGACAGCCCGCGACACAGGGGGGAGCTGACAGCTAGTCCTGTCTCTAAGTTTATGCCTAAGCCTTTCCCCCAGCAGAGCTCATCCGTGGGGTGGGCTTCGTAACTCAGCTCTGAGTCTGTAGGTGAATCCCAGAGACGGGTCCCCTTCTGGGACCAGGCTGGAGGTTTTGGCTTCAGCATCATCTGAAAAACCCGATAAACACTTACGGCCAAATAACACGCAGAGAATGATGCTGAAGAGGGACCTTCCAGCCCAGCGAGAGACCGTGGCAGGAGGCAGCTCATGATCTGTGAAATGGGGGTGCACGGAGCCCCAGGGCAGCACTACCGAGAAGCCCCGTGGGTAACCCACTGGCTGGGAGGGCACTGTCCTTACACAGGCCTAATTCGTGTCCCGACAGTGGAGTTATCCACCCGAATTTTACTGTGTGTGAACCCCTAAGGGCGTGTTTTACTGGCGAGTCCTCACCTCAGCGATGCCCGGGTGAAAGCCTCAGGCGCAGCCGGGCAGCCCCGGGGAGCACCGGTCCCACGTCGCTGGCCGGTCCCGAGCAGCATCTCTCAGCGCAGGTGCTGCTTTTGTGTCTCCCACTCACCAGTCATTTAATGTTGCAACTAACTGCACTGCTTTTACCAAAGGTTTTGTGAAACTCGGCCCTTCTCTGACAATCTCAGCTGCTAGAATCAGAAATTCAGCTCTCACCTTCACTTTTGAGTTTTCTAGATCAACAATGGAGGCAAGTTAAAAAAAAAAAAAAAAGGCACCCCGAAGTCTAAGAAACCAGAAATCAAAGTAGGAAAAAACGAGTATCTGTATTTCATCTCATTGTTTCACCCTCGGCTCACAATTCTGTGGGCATAACTAAAGGTCTTTGAATCTTGCAATTGGAGATGCTTTAATTTGGTCCGATAGAATTTGGAAACCCCAGATTTTCCTAAATTGTGTTAGAACAATGCAGATCCTTGAGGGCTTTAAATCAACATCCAGGTGCCTTGTGCTACCTCGCAGTCTATGCCGCTTTTTTCTGACTTCCAGCCCTTCCAGTCTGAAGCTGAGACTTCTGTTTGTCTCTTCAGCATCTTTCATGGCACCTGGAAAATAATTAGGGATCGTGGTCCTTCAAGCCATTATCAAGATACTTAGAGGGAGGGTTCATATGTGGTTCCAGTTTGGCTTGGAGATGCCAGCCTGGTACTATTTTGTCGCAGCCAGTCCACCAACGGGAGCTGTGATCTTGCCCTCACCATGACTTTACTAAAGCTGCTCATTTTCTTTTTGATTTTTTCCCCCCCCCTTTCTTGCAGGAAAGAGTGGATCCTTAAACAATCCGAAGTTTGGAATGTAACCTGGGATTTTCGTGGTCACTGTTTCCCTGTCTCCGTCAGAGGATGGAGGTGGCACCCCGCGGAGCAGGACCCACGCCACGGCTGCATTCCCGGCGCTGACCCCGGGCTGCTGCCTGAGTTACTATTTCCTTTCCAAGGACCGGCTTTCCCGTGAAGACGATCCCGTGACCGAGGCTGACGCAGGCGTTCTGTCAGGCTGGGCTGTACGGGGGCAAAAGGAGAGCGCCCAGCCAGGGCGCCGATTCTGGGGAAAAATTACCTGATGTTTGCAGTTACCAAGAAACAGCAAAACAAGCGTGTGCGGTGAATGATGCCGACTGTCCCGTGTACCACGCTGCAAAGGAGGCTCCGGGACATCAGTTCTGTGGCAGATTATGGACTACAGCCCGGGCTGCGCTGGACCCTGCGGTGGGAGGTCTGACAGCCGCGCTGGGCGGCTCGAGACCCCCGGGGCTGCGGAAAAGCCAGGCTTGGTCAGCCTAGAGAAACATCAGGAGGAGTTCGAGCACTTTAAATACACCTGCCCAGCGAGGGACCTCTACCCGTAACATTTTTGTTAACTCTGTTCAGAGCCGTTTTACAGTTGCCGGTGCCGTGGCCTCCAGGGAGGACCCAGTGATTGAGCAGGCTGCTGTAAACAAGCTAAACTACAACCAGGAAATCTGATATGAAACCGGTCCCTATCTATCTGCTGTTATCTATCTAAGAGATAAATTGCTCCAGGGACATAAACTCAACCTCAGCCAAGAATTCCTTTTCAGAGGGAAACAATTCACTGGCTCATACGCTCACTAAATGTTTTCTTCTGAAGGCTGCAGAAAAAATCCATACTATTTTAAGAATTTGTTGCTCATATTCATCACACTGTGCTGATTGCTGGCATGCAAGCAGCTCTCTTCCCAATTATGCAGTTATTTTCTCCATACCAGCCCAAATCCAGCAAGGCTGGATCCTGCATCTCTCTCCTGTAGGTGTAAGGGGCCAATATCAAGACGTGCAGTCATGGAAGTGCCAGATGCAGAATTCCTCACACCTTCACCTACGGCTGTTGTACGAAGCAATTTTTGACAGAGCACAGAGGTACACGCAGTCAGGAGGCAGAAGGCAGTAGCTTTATTTTAGGAATAGCACATAGGCATTGGGTAGAGGCTGAACTGTGAATATAGATAGTCCCATTATCAAATAATATAACCATATGTCAGAAGTTCTGGTTCTTTGAAAATATTCACATAAAAATACCAAAGGGATTGGAGTTCTAACTATTTTGGAAAGTTACAACATGTAGCAAAATCTATGTACAGCATTTTCACATTTGTAATGACAGTTTCAAAAGAACATCCAGGGGTTTAAATATTGAATATGTTTTTAGGAAAAAAAAAATCAACAGAATGCAGTGTGCCACATCCAAAACGGAAAGAGGAGCTGAGTGAGCAGGGCCTGCCGCCGCCGTCGGGGCAGGGGAGAGGCAGAGACAGACAGGGCTGGACCTCTGGGAACACAATGCTAGAAACTACCTGGCACTTAAAGCTGTATAAACTGAGAACACTTGTGAAAACATACTTCACTTTCTACAGCAGGGTTTAAAAAAATACTGAAAACCAAAGATCTGACGGTCGTAAGGTCTCCCATAAATAATGCACCAGTTGGTGATTCTGTACGTGAGCAGAGGCTGCAGTAAGAGCTCTTGCTCTGGCAATAGACGGGAGGAGGGTTCCCTACGCTACGGCTTGCTGGGGCGCGTCCACGGGGCAGGACCTTGGGGCATGTCGGGTTTGAAAGGCAACGGATGCATTTTGCACGGAGTAACGCCTCACAGCATTAACGCACTGTAGGTTTGCTGCAGTAAAGCTCTCGGGGCACTGCGTCGCCCGCGGGCTCATGCTCTGACCACGGGATGCTGCTAGCCCTTTCCTCCCAGGGGACGTCTCAGAGGGAATTAAGTCATATAAATAACAAGCAGCCGTTGTTGGAAGGACGCGCATGCTGCCAGAGTTCCCTGGGTATATTGAGTGTGAACGACTGGTCATACAGTAAAGGACTGCCAGGACTCCAGCCCTCAGGAGTGAATAGAGGAGGGCAGGGGATGTATTTCTCGCCGGTCTCTGCCTGCCTCGGGGGTGGTACTTGGGGCTGCGGAGGACGCCCACTCATTTTTAGGCTACCGAGGGTTCTGTACTTTCCAAGGAGGCACTAAAATGCTCAGGGATTTATGTCTTCTGGTGAGTTCAAATAAATCTACTGCTGATGGTGTTACACTCTTGGAAGATTTCAAGACCTGTCAGTCTCTGCCACACCGTTAAGCAAAGCTGACGGCCGGGAAGGACTCTGGGCTTTCCTTCCTCCCCAGCGCACCTGGGTAGAACCAGACTGGATCTGTACTTGGGACCACACGGACATGCCAGAAGGGTTCTGCAAGGTCATATTGCTTTCCATTGCCACTGGCCGGCAATGGCAGGGGATTAAAGCCTCCAGACCACCTCCAGCCGTCTCCACTCCGCTGTGACGGTCCGTTCAGGTGGACCTCCAGCCCCACCGTGCAGCTCAAGGGCAGACGGGCTTGGAGAGGGATCGGAGAGGAGCTCAGCAGCATTGCTGCTGGGGGTCCCGGGGGAGCAGGCGCAGGAGGCAGCCCTCACCCCCCGCGCTCCCTTCCTCGCCTGACCCGCTCTGGCTCCCCAGGGAGCCCGTGGCTGGGCTCTAACCCCGGCCCCGAGGCTGGCGGAAAGCCGTGTCCTGCCAGGGCAGACTCCTGGCACAGCCACGCTCGGGCACTGGCCGTGGGGGCGTGGGGAGGGTCTCCAGCGACTGCTGGTGCCAGTCACGCCTGTTCTGCAAACGCGGGAGAGTGGGGTTTTACCCAGATGTGTCTGAAATCCTCGACTCAGTAATATGCTGGAAATGGAGGGTGCTAAGAAAGCTGTTGTCAAGACCAGTGCGGTGTTTACCTTGTCCCTGCGCCTCACCCTCGCGTCCATCCACTGGCACCTATGGTGCCTTTCCAGTGTCCAAACTGCCCCGACCCCTCGGTCCGTGGTTCTGCTTGGTGGCAGCAGGTGACAGCGGCGTATTTACAACCAAACTCAACGGGAGCAAATTGCACTTTGTTGGCAAAAAATGGTTGCACCTCGCATTGCTGCAGGCCCGTCACCAGGCAAGGGGGGAGGTCATCCTGGGGCTGCGCTGGCTCTCGCCCACCTGCACGTCGCCGAGTGCCCGCTGCAGGGAGAGAGCAAAGAGCAGGAGCTGAGGATCAGGCAGGGGCAGCCGGTGTGGACAGGGAGCATGTTTCAACAGTAGTGGCCACTATAGACTTAATTCTCCCCGGGCTTTTCACTGGACAAGCCCCGATAATCTGCTTTGTGGTGCTCTGACCCAGCCTTCGTTAACCAAGAACGTCAGACGATGCCAACATCTGCTTTACTCTCCGTGGGGCCAGTGCTTGGACCATCAACCCTCACCTCAGCCTCCTGCACTGGCCAGCCAACTTGTACATTAGAAAAATTGCGCTTTACAGACACTCAGGTACACGTGCTCACAAAAAGCTCGTCTCCTTCCCACAGCCCACATGCAAGTAAAACGCTTCCCTGACACTTAACAGGAAAGCCCTTGCTGGCTGGCTTTGAAAAGTGCAACTCACCTCAAACTTGCTCATGAACTCTGCAAAAATGCCGAAGAAAGCTTCAGAGGTTGTCATTTTTGAGTCTTCCCCGAAGAAGGACAACACCTTGCTGAATTCTTCCATGGCTTTGTGCTGCAGGTCGTCCAGGGATCGCATGGCAGGCTGGGCACTCTCCAGGAAGGACTGAGAGAAATGGCTTAAGGGAAAACAGCCGCACTGGGGGGTCTGGTACAGATCAGAATCACTTCTGCTTATCAAATGGCTGGGTTTCATCTCAGGTCTAAGCAAGGACCTGCTGGAAATGCAGGCTGCGGCCACGTGCGAAGGGAGCCCGCCGGCACGCTCGGCTGTCCCTGACAGCACTTCTCTGGCAGGAAGGACGACCCGGCAAGCTCCCCGGCCTTGTGGCACTGGGTTTCTGCCACGCAGAGGCATGCGAACCGGTGGTCACCACAAAAGCTGTTTCCCATGCTGGCTAAGAGTGAGTGGAGGGTGGAGATTTCCACCATGCTCTCACCAAGGGCTGAGATGGTCCTTTCTCACCACCGGACACAGCCCTGCTGCTTACCAAGCAGGCATAAAGACAACTGAATGTTTTTTTCTTGAGGGCAGTAAGTCACATTGGTGTTTTGCCCCTTTTACAGAAGGATACAGACATCACAATTGCAAACCTGTCCTCTGCGGTGGCTGGCATGTTGTGACAGGCCATCTGTATGTCACTGACAGTGGTGTGCAGGTCCTTTAGGTCAGCCGTCAGCGTTCTCTGATTCACTACGTGAGAAGAGAGGAGTCAACAGTGTTAGGAGACTTAGGTCTGGCTTGCTCCCTGCGGCAAAGTGAGGGCAAGGAGCGTGGGCCATCGGTCAGGGTGGTTCAGGCTGTCTGTCTACATGGCTCTGCACAACCTGTCCGCGTTGTCCAGGGTGTGGTGGACAACCAGACCTTCCTGCTGGCCTCCAGCAGGTTGCCAGCAGCTACTGCTGGGCGCTTGGGCCAAGAGATGCCAAGAACCTCAAAAGGAGCTTGGGACGTGCCAAGTGCAAGGAGCACGCAGGACGCAGCAGCACAAGGGCGGTGATGGACACACAGCTACTTGACTTGGGAGGGGGACAGGGGGTACAGGATGGTAGGACAAGGGGTAATATCCAGGCTGCTCTCCGTGGCATCTCATCATAGCACCGGCATTCAGGAGAGCGATGAGCAGTTCAGATCCCTTGCTGTCCTGGGCGGCCAAGCCTTAGCTCTTCTACAGGCAAGGCAGAAGGTGAACTGCAGCATGTCAGGAGGGCTTGGGTTACGTGCTGCAGCTGTGTCGCTCCGTGGCCCGTATGAGAGTGAAGCTGGGCAGCCCTGGAAAGCACACGGTCCCAAATTGGGTATAAAGTGGCAGGAGTTTGGGCAGCAGGGAGCCTTCAGTGACAGAAGTGTTATTTAACAGTTAGGCCAGACACAAAATCCAGCTAGGAAAGCTGCAGGTACAGACCTTCATCAAGTGGGAATTTACATCTCCAGGCCTGAATTTTCTCCTTTATTTATCCACTGTAGCACTAATTCCCAAGGGAATTACTCACAAACAAGAGGGGATGATGTGCAAGGAGAATGCAGCCCATGCTTGGCACGCAGGCAGCCTGTTGTGACACCACCAGTGCAAGTGGATGGGTGATAACCCCAGCATTTATGTGACTTCTCTTTTATTGCAACCAACGAAACCGATCCTCAGTCAGCATGACGTACCTGCGACTGGACTGTGGACTCATAAGATGAGGGGTGCTGTACGCGCTGTACCACGCGCCATTGCAAGCAGTAATAACGCTGGCACGCAGGCTGGGGAGGCTGCACACCGGGGGGGAAGGAGGCAGAGGCGGGGTGGAGCAGACCAGCTCCTGGCACTTCCCTCTTCTGTGCCTCATTTGCACTTATAAGATACCTCTGAACTTGGGAACCACTTTTTCAAGTCAGAAGAAGGTTCAAGTCAGGGACAGAGCCTTGTCTAGACACTCCCATGTGCGGCAGCGTGGGACGGATGGGACCTCCCCTGTCACTAAGCTTGTCCCTTCCTAGCCCCGTCCTCTCGCTCAGAACCATTCCTCACTTGTTTGGGCCACCATCCTGCTCGTCCCAACGCTGTGCAGCTCATGACAGATTCCAGACCCGTACAAAACCAAGAGACAGTGCGAGGAGACACAGAGCTTGCAGATGCTTTTGTTCATTTACCTTTGGCAGCGAGCGGCACTGTAGGAAGATCCTTGGCAAAGCCCAGGAGCTCTGGGAAATGTTGGCTAAGTGATTTGGCAAGAATGTGCAGGAAGGTGGATTTCCCATCAACAGTCTTGGTTGTGTTCAGCTACAGCAAAGCAAAACAAGTAAGGAGGTTCCTGTGCAGAGGAGAGTGAGTTTTGCCAAGCACCCAAATACACTGGGGCTCCTCTGTTCTGGTCCTCTCCCCCTGTGTTCACGTGTGTGGCAATTCCCAGCCACGCTACGTGGATTAATGTTTAAATAGGACATTTAATGTTTACACAGCATGTTACGCCCAGATTAGCGGTGTCGAGATGCTAAGCAGTGCCCCCCTCCCGCAGGCCAGGGCTGTCACCCCGTCCCCCGCCCCTCAGGAGTCCACCTGGGATAGAGACCTTCGTTCTCCCCCCCACCCAGCCAGAAGGCCGTGGGCTCTGCCCAGCCTTGCACCTGAGTGCAGGTCTCGGGCCCCAGCACACTGAAGGACCAGACCACCCTTAGGGCCCCCCTGCCCTCCCACCGCTCCCCCCTCCGGCAGCCGCTGCACCCAGGAGCCTTGTACGAGGACAGGCACGATAAACCGGCACTTGGAGCTCCCGGCTTTGGTGCCTCCTGCACGGGAACAAGCTTGCTTCGTCTTACCTCGGTGAGAAAGTTGATTTTAAAGCCTGTTGTTTTGCTGGTCTTGGGCTGCCCGTTGTTCAGATAGTTTCCCATCGCCAGCACAAACTGCAAAGAGAAACCTCAGTGAATGACTGGCCAGTGACCTCCAGCACTTATATCGTCCCGTCTCCCATCTCCTTTCGTACCTGCTTTTGGGTCACAGAGACCTACCTCTGGTAGGAACAGAGGTAAAAAGCCTCCCTCTGTCTACAGGACAGTGGGAAAACACTCTTTTTGGTGCCAGGTCACTTCTGCTAAGGGGCCCCGTACGTGTGCTCATAGAGCATCGTTAATAAAACCTTATCAGTTCATTCAGTGGGTTAGACTAGGCGGATGAATGGATGTTAAAGGCAGAATTTCCGCTGGTTCTGCACGCACTGTTCATCCTATCACCCATACAGCACGCTGGGAGAAGGAGGGTTGCTGATGCGCCCATCGGCACGGCAGCCCCAAGGGATGGGGCCATGGGTCGGTGCCGCAGGCCGTTCTCTTCTCCACGCTGCTCCCATACGAAGCCTGCACTGAACCCTCAACTGCAAAGCCCACGCTTCAGCTACAAGAACTCGTCCTCATCTCCTGTGCCTTCAGCAGGGGCTAGAAAACACACCCCGTTTGTCATCTGCAGACCCAACCTTCCAAAGCCTTTATAAGAGCTCACATTTAGATGCTTCCCCACGTGGTTTACGTGGATGCTGCCCAGGAGCCCCCGTCCCTCTCCTGCAGCCCTCCAGAAGGTCTGTGCTGCCAGAGAGCTGCAGGGAGCCCATGGCACCAGTAACACCAGCTTGGCTCCTTTGCCACTTCCAGACTGACAATGCAGGTGCTCAAGCTTTGTTAACATTTAAGAGGGGACTTTGTCTTGTGTTATAGCCTCAGGCTTTGGCCATGCGCAATTTGGTGTTGCCTTTTCATTTCTCAGTCGTTTTTCCTTGCAGGACCAGGGCTAAGTCTGCAGGTCCACTCTGAGGTCTCCTGCCTGCAGGACCAGGACTCTCCTGCTGACTGGCCAGTGCCTAAACTCTCCTCTTCCCAAAGCCCTTTCTGGCTATTATCTGCAGATCTTTAAGGGGATATTTTAAAGGGAGAGTAGTGATCCCACAAAGACAGCTTTCCCCTCCAGAATGCTGCGATTCCTTGTGCTGCGACTTTGCAGCCTTGGAGGCAGAGCAGGACCCCAGACTGGGCTCACCGGAGTCCTGACATCCCTCCTGGGGCCTGGCAAGGAGCGGGAAGCTCAGGACTCTTGGATTTCAGCCGGGGAGTCTCTGAATTTCTATTTCACCACCCGTTAATGTGCAACCAGCCATTGCCCCCCCAAGGACTTAACGAGGTGTTGGGGAGTTACTGGCCAGGAGCCATTAAGGAGATTTATGTCCCATCTGGAAATGCTTTCTGTCACATCATGTCCTCATTTATCCCACCTGCTTTTTTTAAAAGCAAACCTGAATGAATTAACATTAATTTGGGGCAGCTCATCTCAGTAGGGTCAAAGAGCAGCTGCAGTGGGATTCCTTCTCTCCTGCAAGCGCAGTGCCCCCCTGCCAGGCACAGCCCGTCCCTGGGACCCCGAGGGCTCCTCCTCAGCGGGACGGGCAGCGTGCGGGACCCTGCGGGACCCTGCCTGCCCCGCGGCAGGGCTGGCACAAGCCCTTGGTCGTGCACAGCGACCAGCCTGCAGTGCTACCTGCACGCAGACACTGGCTGCTCGGCCAAACCCCGCATTCTCCAGCCCCATCGCAGCCCAAGGACAGCCTCTGCTCTGTTACTGGGTGGGTTTCTGGCCCCTGCAGCCCTGCTGCGGGTGGGTGCGTGGCCGTCTGCGACCTGCCCTCCCGCATCCTCCCGAGGCCGGGACCCCCGCAAGCCAACGCCAGCGGGAGCTGCCAGGGGATGGAGCCTGGCCGAGCGGGACCCCGAGGGGCCCAGGGCACAGCCGTGGGGCTGGAGCTGCGCGCTGCCTGCACGCTGCCTGCGAGCTGCCTGCGGGCGCTGCCTGCGGGTGCTCCCGTGGACGCTGGGGGCCCCCGGCGGCTGTTACCAGAAGGAAGGATTGTTCTGACCTCCAAGATCTTAGCCAGCTTCTTGCTGCTTTTCAGCTCCAGAGAGGCCTTGCAGATGCACTCGTAGCTAGCTTTGATCTCCTCTGTCTTCTCCTGCAGAGTGGTCTTAAAATGTAGGCTGCGCAGACGGATCTTGTATTCTGGTACTGACAACATCTGAGAGCGGAAGAAGGAGAAAATTACTACTATCACCATCAGTCATAATCCCTCCGATGTGGTGTTTTTCCCGGCATATTTCCCTGTACGTGAAAGCAGTCTGCACTTGCTTAGCGCAGGCAACACGCGGAGCAGCTGGGACGGCTGCTGTAGCTCGCAGAGCACGGCCAGTTCGCTGCCGCAGGAGAAGCAGGTTTCACACCAATATCCACAAGTGACTTTGTCAACAGAAAGTAATTCAGAGTTGGGCAAAGTCACTCTTACCGTGGAGTAAACATCATGGTACGCTTCGGCTGTAAAGCAGCCACCGTGGGAGCAGCCAGGCACCTCAGACATCAGCCGGAGCATCGCTCGCCGGCAGTGCCTGTCACCCCTGCCACCTTCCCACCCCACAGCGTGCACGAGCAGACCAGCATCCTGCTGACCGCCTCCTCTCTGCTGTGTTTTCCTGCCCTCCAGCTCGCAGCGGGACATCCCAGGGATGCACATGCAGACCTCCTTGCTCTGGGAGCGTGTCCCTGCCCGCAGGTACCTGCAGCACAAACTGGTCGGGCTCGCTCAGCTTGCCGGGGTTCTCCTTGTAGCTCTGGAAGCGCTGGACTTCCTCCCCATCCGGGGCGTACAGCAAGAGCTGCTTGATGTGGGAAGGCTCCAGGCGGTCCGTCTCCATCGTCATGAGGATCTGGCGCAGCTCGATGTGCGAGAGCTTGAGGTGGGCTATCAGGATGGCTGGGGGAAGGGAAGGGTGTCACTTGGGAGGGGAGGAGGACCGGACCCCGGGGCTGGCTGCGCTGGGACAGACTGCCTGGCAGGTCGGGGCCAGGAGGGGAAGGTCAATCTCTCCACGGTGCAAGAGTGGCACGGACTTCTCCATGTGCCTGCGCTGGCACAGGGTCAGCCCTGGGGAGAGGAAGGGCTTTCTGCTCCCCGAGGCCCTGCAGAGGCTGCGTGGGGGCCCCGAGGAGTCACTCTGGTCCTGCAGACCCCCCAGGGTATTGCATCATCGTGCATGTACAACGCATCAGACTGGGCTGCACTGGAAACCACCTCCTCCTCTCCCACGTCCCCCGCGGCCAGGAGCCCAGGGGCTCGCAGGGTCCCACCAAGCCCTCCCACCCTCCTTCCTACCAGAAGCACGTCCTGGAAAAGCAGCACTGACCCTTGCCCGGTGGGCAGCCGTGCAAGCTCTTGCTCTTCCCCTCTCCCTCCCCAGGCCCATGAGTCACATCCCATCTCCATCCTTTCTTGTAAAGCCGCCTTCTTCCCCCTGGCCGGGGCTGAGCCCAACCCAGAGGGGCTCTGGGCTGCAGGAACAGCCCAGACCAGCAGAGCTGTGCTGGGATTGTGCTCATGAAGCCTCCCTCTTTTTACCTTTCCAGTTCTCTATATCCCCGGTCCCATGTCTGGGCCTGTTTTGGGGGGTACGTTCACCGTGATGTTTACTTACATGTGTTGTAGGCCTTTTTGTGGGACAAAATTTCAACCACGTCTTTCTTTTTAAAGTTTTCAGGCATGAGAGTTGGCTCTGGAAGAGAAACTGAAAGATTTAATCATAGGTAAGGACAGGCTCAGCCAGCTCCAGCAGGAAGAAAATTGTCCTGAAAACAGTGAAACCATGAATGAAAGAGGAGAACTGATGCTTTGCACACAGCAATGGCTCGGGGAATCCTTGAATTCTGCGATTCAAAGATCTCCTCAATGGAGGACTCAGTTGGAGCTGAAAAAGGTAAAACAAGAGGTAAAACACACAGAAAATCCCAGACTGCCCGGAAACATCCCCAAAAAGATACCCCCTGAGAAGAATCCCATTTCATCCCACTTCCACTGCCAGTGCCACCTGTACCTGCCCGCTGTAGCTCAGCTCTGCCCACGCTGCCGTCGTGCACCACGTCCCTTGCAGCAGAGCTCAGACGTCCCACCGGAATTTCACTTTTCCCAGGGTAAATCAGGCTCCTTCGGGCGGGAGCGCACCGCTGTCACCCCACGCCTCGGCACCCCCAGCCTGGACCCGCTCCCTGGGTTTGCAGCGCCCAGAAACCCCGGTGGGTGGGTGGGAGATCCCGGCTGGTGGGGCTGCAGGAGACCCCCGTTCAAGAGCAATGGGAGGGCGGCGCTGGCAGGTGTCTATGGACCCCATGTTGGGGGGAACTAACTTATTATATATGTAAAAAGAAAAGTGTTGCTTGTAATGGTCTCTATGCACAGAGAAATGTTTTCACGGCTTTTTCAGGGCTGAGTTCTCAAAGCAACAAAGCTGCAATCCTGATTTGCAGCCGCTACAGCTGCTGCAGCACAACCGGGTGTCTGCGCATGCCGACGGCCCCGCTGTCCCAGACCGTGACAAGCAGAGGCTGTGCACAAATCGTTACGATACGTGGTGCGGGTGCTGGCACACCGGCGTTCCCCGCGGCAGGCGCTGCGAGAGCCGGGAAGCAGCACTGAGCGCAGTGGGGAGCGAAACCCTCCAGCTGAGTTTCACTGCCCCGATCGACTGGAATGCGGAGAGAAAACAGATAATGGCAGCGAAGAAAATTAAGGGAGATAGTGAAACAAACTCCACCTTAATGATCTGCTGTGCCACCAGCCACAAAATCCTGAGTATGAATGAATTCTGTGCCACGGGTGATGCTAGGACCAGGCATTGCCTTGCTGCCCACCGAGCCCCAGTTTCTCCCAGCACCCCAGCCTCTGGGTACCAAGCCCTACCAGGATCTGCTCTGGGGCTCAGGTACTTACTTGTAGGCTTCTGCGTCCCGAAGTGCAGCTCCAGGTCGAGGTATTTGACCATATCACTCAGCTTGTCATAATCCGAGTCTTCCCCGAGCTGCAGGAGGAGGAAGAGTCAGGAGCTGTGCTGGCGCAGGGGACAGCCCGACACTGCCCGCCTGCGCTGGGCCGCCTTCCCGCCACCCCACGCTAAGCCCTGCGTCCCCTTGAAGAAACCAGGGCAGGTTGATGGCACTGTCCTGTAACCGGAGGCTCAGCCACCATAAACCCTGCACAGAAACCAGAGCCTGGGGAACCGTTCACCTCTGTGGAGGCAGTTTCTACACGAGTCGCCAAGCCCATCTGGTGGGACCTGTCCTCATGTCAGAAGAAAGGGAGAAACGCGGAGGTTCACCCCATCAGCGTTTCCTCCCACCCTGCAGCTGGCGGCACTGCCCCGCGGATTCATTTAGCTTCTGGCACAGCTGGAATCCTACAGAGCTCTCCTGCTCTTCACTTGCTACTTGGGCACATTGCTTTACTGAAGGACAAAGTGGGAATTCCAGAAACTTTGGGAATTTTTTTGCATACAAAAAAAATCACTGGGAAGAAGCATCTTGTTCTCCAGAGTGCCGGGGAGAGCGACCTGCAGGATTTCAAGTGCTGGCTATGAGGTGGGTGCCTGTGGGACTGGAAGGTGATCCGACAGCTCCCCTCTAGCTGCTCAGGGCACGAGGAACACGGCACATCTGAACCATGCGAGACACAGAGGCTGGAAGTTAAACTCCAGGGAGACCAGCTTCTCCCTACAGGGACTCAAATCCACCTCCAGAGTTCTGCATCACTTCAAGTCCATGATGCCAAAGGATTATCACGTCTTGTCTCACTCCTCGCCTCTGCTTTCCCCCTCCGGTGTCCTCCCCTGCCTCGGCGCTTCCCCCATCACTCTGCTTTCAACCATCTTCACGGATTCCCACTGATAAAACCTCCTACAGCTGCAGAACATGTCTGAAGGCAGCTCCTGCCTATGTCAACCCACAGAGAACAGGAAAGCAAGCGCTCCCCAGGACGCTGCAGTCAAAACCAGCATTTCAGATGCTTTCCAGAGCCTCTTCTCATCCTGGCAGTTTTGGTCCAAACAATCAAAAGGATGAAAAGAAATATGAGACTTTCTGTAACATGGCATCTTCAGAGTTCATTCCTTTGGCCAAGGTGTTGAACGTGTGGCCCAGCAAGAGGTTAGGACGCGATGCTCCGGGGAGGGGACAGCCCCCCCAGTGCCCTGGGCAGGGGGGAGGGCATTGCCCGAGGATGCTCCCACCCCCCTGCACAGCCTTGGCACAGGCAACCGCTGCCCAGGCCGCGGTTTGGACCCTCGCCCCCCAGCCCCGTGCCCGGGCCGTACCTGCCCCCAGATGGTCCCTTCCGAATTCTCCACCTGCTCCCAGCGCAGCCTCTTGACGCTCATGTGGTTGGACTCGCTCCTGCGGTGCAGCAGCCCCCGGTGCAGGGGGGGCGCG